>CM056576.1:13307893-13727893 GCA_029721435.1 Gymnothorax reevesii
TGGAGCGAAACTACAGTCACTTGTGCATTATCACTGGTCCCAGATTGCCTTAGCGGGTCTTTGTTGAAAAAACAAGATGGCGGTGTGAACTATGGCATTAAAAATTGTATGTGTATTTTTTCCCCTCATGAGTAAACATTTTTTAGCTTTTTAAATATACTTTTTGTTTTGCATTTGAATTTAACTTGCCCCGTTGGCGAATCATGTATTCAGTCAAACGTTCTCACCTTGTTGGGAATATTTGTTTATTATCTCCACATCATTGTGTGTGTGTGTGTGTGTGTGTGTGTGTTCATTCATTCAGTGCTTAACAAACTTATTAGATCACCCGTCATAAAAACGAGAGAAAACAAATATTTTAAAATTTGTCAAAAACCTGTTAAAATCTTTTTTTTTTTTTTTTTTTTTTTTTTTTTGGGCAAATAACAACTGAAACAACTAAAGTCCTTATTCACACACATAGAGAGAGAGAGAGAGAGAGAGAGAGAGAGAGAGAGAGAGAGAGAGAAAAACATGGATGGGCAGCACAGAAATTCCTGTTTGAGCCATTGAAACCCGTCGTCTTCTTGGCGCGAGGCTTCAGCGCTACCCACCGTGCCTTTGTGCTGCCTTGCTTTTGCCTTACTTGGCAAAAAGCCATTGTAAATAATAATTTCAAGTTTGAATTCATTATTCAAAGTAATTTTTTCCAGATTGTCTGTCTTTTTTTTTAACATTTGTGTCACCCTTCCTGTCTGTGTTTCAGAGGAAGTTGTACATGTACGGACATGTCGTCCTCTCTTAGCTTTTTCGTTCGTTAGCTCCCTAACAGCGACTCGAGTGCATTGAGCACGGGTGACACGGGGTCAGTGGGAAAGATTGATCTTGCTCTTTCTCTCACTTCTTTCCCCATTCTATTGCTCTGTCTTCCCCAGTCTCTCTCTTTGTAAATAACAATGTCTGCTAGCATATTAACAGTGGTACTGAATTGAGAAGGCTACCGTTTCTTCCTGGTTCATGTGATTTGTATGTTAATGCTCTCAAATTAAGGCTGGCAGGGCCTGCACCAGGAGGAGGGCAGCCTGTTCATGAAGGGCTGTAGCCCTGCATGTTTATGACGTCTCTCTCCTATATCTAACATGATTCAAATGCTACAGTATCATGCCATTAGTAAGTGTCATAGAACCAAGAAATTAAAGTCAATAGTCTTTTAACAAATATATTGTGCATGTGAAATTATGAGCAAGTCATTGCACAAAAACAAAAACCAACTGCTGAAGTGTGTGGCCCTTTGCCTGGCCCCAGGGGGAAAGACACCCCCAGAATGGGCTTTACTCGAACAAAGTGGGCAGTTCTTTATAGTGAAGTTCACACTGATTGGACAAAGAAAGGGAGAGGAAAACCAATGAATGACAAACAGGTGGTCTTAGAGGGAGACTCGAAAGATGACAATGGGAGGGGACAGGCGGGGTTGCCAGGTTTAGACACAGAATGACGGGTAACGGGGAGGAGAGGAGTGCCTCCTCCTTCCACAGTTAAGCCACAGTCATCAGAATCAGGTGTGTTTGAGCAAAGTCTCATCTATAACGAGCAGGACCATGGCTCTTCAGGACCCTTCTCTGCACCAACATCTTTGTCACCATTTTCTAATTCAGTTCGCTGGAGTGAAGACGCATTGTTCTCTCGCTGTCCAAGAACTTGTGAACCCCACCAAATAAGGTTGGCCAGCCAGACTTGCGTGCTGAGCTCATCCAAATTAAATGCACTGATATGACTCCATTTTATGGAATCCATACTGGGGTCTTGTGTCTCTCACACGCGATTGCATATGAAATCCTGTTTATATTCACATGGAGCTGTTGTAATGAGTGTACAAACTGCTATAGTAACCCAGTATACAAAATCCAAATAAAAGCATGTGTTCCTGTGTGCCCATGCGGTGGTTCATATGTTCTGAAGTATATGGTCCCTTGAGTATAGAAGGAATGTAAGGCCATGTGCTTTTTGCTGACAGAATAATCAGTCCACTGACAAGGTTCCTGGTTTTCTATTTTTCTTAAATTATTTTGTCAAAGGTTTTAGGGCGTGTTTGTTGCGTATACCCACCTCAATTTTCCTCGCGGTTTTTGTCGCACTGTTTTGAGGGACGTTTGAGTGTTTGCACAGGGAAAGCCCAACGTATGGGAAGTGTGTGATGCTGGCTAAATTTGACTGAAGAATAAATGGTACATGCTTTAGCCTGGAAGTGAGGTGTGTGTGTGTGATAGTTTTTGAGGAATGTTTTTGTCCGTGCGCATTTGTGTGTTGCATTTGCATTCACATGCACCTGTGCTGGTGTGTCTATTTCTGTGTGTCTGTGTACATACTGTATGTAACCCATGGCCATGTTCTCTTTGTGCCTGCAGGGGGCGCGTGTTCACACTAGACCTCTGCACTATGCGGGTTCAGGACAATGAGTTTGACCTGGTCAGGCGCTTAAGCACGCCCTCCTGCCCAGCAACCACATCCCCTGATGCTGCTAACCTAGCCCCCAGCTGCCTGACGATGTGGAAGTACTTTTGCAAGGACACCCTGGGATGGAGGGAGTATTCTAAGGTACGGCAGTGTATGCAAGTTTTCAGTTTAATTGTCTGTAAAGGAAGCACAATTGGATTAATCGCGACAATTGGTGCCACTTGTAAACAATTACATCTTTAATCTTGTTGGGTGTTTTGAATGAGTGATTAAAATGTTGTGAGTGACAAACTGAGTGAGTGACTGACGGATTGGCTGGCTGACTGCATGCAGAACCCTCAAACTGTTTCCTATCTTTTAAATTATTTTATTTTTTTTAATTATTATTTTTTTTTTTTCTTCAGCTAGTAGTACAGCTCATTGAGGAAGCAAGCGGACAGGGGCTGAAGGAGGTCCGCTTCGTCACTCTCCAGAACCAGTATGTCCTCAACATCCAGGAGGGATTCCAGCAGAACACCGTCTTTGGGTTCCGCCGTGCTATCCGGAAACGACCAGTCTTCCTCTCCTCGGTGCATCTCACCCCTTACTTGCGGTGAGTCATCCCTGCCTGTTAGTTTATGTCCGTGGTTGTCAACCCCGGTCCTGGAGGGCCGGAGTGTCTGCTGGTGTTTCACGTTACTCTGCACTTAATTAATGAATGAAAGCAGTTAATTACACACTTAACTCATCTCACCTGGTGTCTTAGGTTTAAATAGGGTGGAGAAAACCAAATTAGGCAGACCCTGTGCTGTTAGCAGTACTCCTGCACTGAGGGAATAATAAGCTAATCAATCAATTACCAGGACCTACGCATAAGACTCCTAGAGCCAATTAAATGGACATGTGGTTTGTGATAGAGAAGTCTAAGAGGAAACCAAGAATTATCATTGTAGTTGGACATTGAGCATCGTTGTAATCCGGACAAAGTAAAGATAAAAGTTTATAGGGCAGGGGTAGCAAGCCCCGGTCCTGGAGAGCCACAGGGTGTGCTGAGTTTGGTTTTCTCCACCCTATTTAAACCCAAGACACCAGGTGAGATCAATTAAGTGCAGAGTAACGTCAAAAACCAGCAGACACTGCGGCTCTCCAGGACCAGGGTTGACGACCACTGGCTTATGTCATCAGATAGGAGCTCCATCGATCACTGAATACCTCTGTTAACTACCAATAGAACAATCCTATCGGTGATTGTTGGACATGTTTGGTGAAGTCTCCGTGGCAACCATCCTCTTACAAAATTGAAACAATGTCAACATATAGGAGCTGGGCCAATTAGAGTGCCTTGGTAACAACCAACAGATAAATTCCATTGGTCATCGGTGGACATTTCTGACAAGACCCTGCAAGATGGGAAACAAACCCTTAGTTTACTGAAGGAAATGGTTCGCCCCTTTGGCTTTTTTCTCTGACCTCAGTACCCATTTCCTAGCTTTCCACACTACAATTGAGTGGAATGAACCGAGATGATTGGAAGTTTGTATTTGGCATTTTCTGTCACTGGCATGTTATTTATTATTTAACCCTTTCACTCCAACCACTGCCCAGTTCTCACTGCTATTTCTCCCCATTCACTTTGTTGACGTTCTAACTAAATTTCTGGCTGTCTGTTCTTATTCCTGATTGTTAAAAAAAACATAACAAAAAGAGTGCCATATGGCACTATTGGAAAGAAAATTCCAGTCGCGCAAAAGTGCCATCTGGCACTACTGGGGGTTATAGTGTTAAAGGAAATTTATGGTTACAATACCTATCGCACAAGGAAGGTTGCATTGGGAGGAAAACTTCCGCGATGTACACTACCGCTCAAAAGTTTGGGGTCACTTGGCAATTTTCTTGTTTTCCTTGGAAACACACATGAAATTAGTCTGAATAGGAAATGTAGCAAATGAACAGAACATGATGACATTCTGAGTTAGACATAATGATTTTAATGGAAAATGATGAATATGTACTTCAAACTTTGCCTTCATCAAAAACACCTTCACTGTTCATACTGAAACTGGTGTTTGACGGGAACTATTTAGCGCAGCTGCTAGTTGACAACCTGTGGGGCGTCTTTGTCTTAAACAACAACCTCTCAGATATTTGTCTTCTTGCACAGTTGTGCATCGGGGCCTCCCACTCCTTTTTTCTGTCCTTGTTAGTGCCAGTTTGTGCTGCTCTCTGAAAGGAGTAATTGACAGCATGGTAAGAGATTTTAAGTTTTCAATTTCTCTCATTGAATAGCCTTATTTTCTAAGCACAACAATAGGCTGACGGGTCTCTAAAGGAAGTTCTTTGTTTCTGGCCATTTTGAGCCTGTAAACAAACAAACAACTGCTGATGCTTCAGGTACTAAACTTCAAATTGAAATTCAATTTATTTGTATAGCGCTTTTCACAGAAACTGTCACAAAGACCCTTTACAGTCAGATGAGTCACTGAAAGTGCAGTGCCCAGCCTATTTCCCACTATAGCAAATGAGGCAAAAAACTCCCAGTAGGGAGAAAAATCCTCAAACAGTGGTGAGAAAAAACTCCCCAGTGGGAAGAAATCTCAGGAGAAACCTGACTATAGTGGGGAAGCCCATCCTCCGCGGGCTAGCTAGTTAATAAGAAGATAATGACAATAGAGTTCCATTGAAGTCCATCTAAACTAACCTCAAGAATGCCATGCACTCCTTTTGCGCTCCCTAATTAGTTCAATGGTTTTCAGCTGTGCAACAAATTTGCAGAAGAGTTTTCTAATAATCAATTTGCATTATGAAATGCTTGACTTGGATTAGCAGCCATATCTGGAGATTGATGGAGAGGACTGACAGTTGCTGATAATAGGCCTCTATGCAAAAATGTAGATCATTCTTTGAAAATCATCTGATTTAATTTTAATCATTTGTTTAAATGGAAAAAAATGTTTGTGAAATGCATGAAAATGTATTTTTCTTTGGGAAAACAAAGAAATTTGCAAGTGATCCCAAACATTTGAGCTGTATTATGTGTGTCCATCAAAAGCAGCTGCTGTATTCAAACCCTTGGAGCTTCAACCTTTTTATAAATTCTATCAGACATCCCATGGTTTCTGACAGTCCCAAATATGGTCTTCTGAATTTCAGGGAAATGTGTATTAAATGATGTAGAAGATCAAGACATTTTCTATTTGTTCTAATGCTGTCTCCATAAAAAAAGGCATCGTGGGTTTGAATATTTCTCTCACTGTAAGTGTGATGTAGCTTCACTGAAGCGTGTGACCAGCCCATACTGAATATGGAGAATGGAGTGGGCCACAGCGGCAATAGTGTAATTAATAGTTTAATTTAATGGTGACAAAAATTGAACAAATTTACTGGGATCGTGTTGCTGCTAATAGGCCTCCTATGCAGAAATGTAGATCATTCTTTGAAAATCATCTGATTAATTTTAATCGTTTGTGAAATGGATAAAAATGTTTGTGAAATGCATGAAAATGTATTTTTCTTTGAAAAACAAAGAAATTTACAAGTGATCCCAAACTTTTGAGCGGTAATGTATATGGAGGGCTTTGTTTTGTTAATGTCTATCTCACTGCTGTGCCCTCCCCCCTTCCACAGAACCCTTGGTAGTGTCGCCTCTTTGGTGAACGTGAGCAGCTCGTGCTCTGCCTCCCCAGCTGCTCAAGCACGGCCCACTACCACGTTGTCCCTTCCCTCCACACCAGTCACGCCCGCCGCGGCAGCCTCGGCTAGGGTGTTCCCAGAGACCTGGCTGCCCATGGAGCCCCGACAGGACTTCCTTCAGGTGCCCGTGTCCCCGGAAGACCGGAGCTACCGAACTGTCTACAGCCTCTTCCACAGAACCGTGTCTGAAACCCGCTTCCGCATCCTGAAGATCCTGCGGGTCCAAAACCCTTTCCTCTGGGAGAAGTACAAGAGGTAAGAGGGTGACAGGAACGAGGTTGTAATTGTTGCGACCGGTCATCGGTCATGCTGACAGTGCTGCGTCTGTCCTGATTTATAATTTCAATAGGCAGAAATGTGTACGAGTTGGGCTACATCTACTTGTCAGTTTCAATGTATTATTTTGCTGGAACATTGCTGGGTCTCTGGACTGTAAAATGCCAATTTGCCCGTCCATTTCTGAGCAACTAGCCCATTGGAATTTTCATATACTGCTCCGACAGATTGTGTAATGTTAACTTGGTCTTCATCTCCCCATAGTGATTGCAGCATACCCAAATGCCTTTTGTCATCCTTCCAGAAGTATTCCAGAATGTTAGTATGCCCATGTGCATGCTAATGGATTCTAGAATCCTTTAGTGCTCTTATTCTCCCAGGGGAAGCTAGAATACTGACGTATCTTTCATTGCCTCCCTGTGTAGGAAGAAGGAGTACATGTCCAGGAAGATGTCTGAGTCAGAGCAAGGGCAAAACGAGCGCCACCTCTTCCATGGCACCTCCCAGGATGCGGTGGAAGGCATCTGCAAGCACAACTTCGACCCGCGCGTATGCGGCAAGCACGCCACCATGTTTGGCCAGGGAAGCTACTTTGCCCGCAAGGCCGTGTACTCCCACAACTTCTCCAAGCGCTCGTCCAAAGGAGTGCACTTCATGTTCCTGGCAAAAGTCTTAACAGGCAGGGTCACCATGGGGAACCCTTGCATGCGCCGCCCACCCCCCATCTGCCCTGGTGACCCTTCGAGTGACCTGTACGACTCCTGCGTGGATAACTGGGCTGACCCTCAAGTGTTTGTGATCTTCAATGACGACCAGAGCTACCCTTACTTTGTAATTGAGTACGAAGAGGTCTCAAACACAGTCTCTATCTGAGCCAAACGGTGGAAAGAGCTTGCAAGTCTGAGGGCAGTTTGCCCAACATGGGCCCAAATCCTGGACTTTCAGCCCTCTAGGAAAATCCTGGGGTAAGGATAGAATTATAAACCTACCTCAATAACTCTTATCCCTAGCAGGACTCTTCCTGCTGTACTAGGATGAATTTTAGACTGTCCTTACAGAGTGGAATCCTGTGTCCTCAGGAATTTAGCTCTTTGTGCGTAGTAATAGAGTTGGGTGAGTTGATGGTGGAGCAGTTGACAGGGGTGGAACAGTTGCTCACAGAGTCTCAGACAGTTGTGGGGGTTGAACCGATGAATCAAAAGAATGATGCTGCTGGGACTGCCTTTCTCAATGAGTTGAGAGGCAAAGGAAGTCTCTTTCCGAAATGGTTGGAACTCTCACTTGGGCTGAGCTTGTCAGAGAATGTCAAGACGGGACATTAGTACTCTATCCCTTCATCTCAACCTCATCCCTGCCAATTCTTTCCTTTCCGAAGCAATCATTTTGCAAGAGTTTTGTCTGTTATATTTGTGCTTTTACCCTGTGCCTTTTTGTCTGTAAAGTGTTTATTTATGTGTGCCACTGTAATTTACAATAAAAATGATGTTTTGATAATGAATGAACTTCAGTCTCTCCTTCTCTGTGACTCTGTATCATTGGGTATTAAGGTCGGAGCTTTAGCTGCCTCGTATTTCCTGAAAACTAATTTTCTGCTTTGAGGTTCAGGTTGCTGGCCATCCATCTATCCTGGCCAGTTTTTGCCCTTTTCTGTCTGTCTGTCTGTCTGTGTTTGTCTGTCTGTCTCTCTCTCTCGAAGGTTCCCAAAGCTGCTCAGCAGGCAGAGGTCACCCATTAGTTGCCTAGCAGCTCGGGTGGACTGAGCGGCCTTGCTGCACACCTGACTGCTTGCTAATGACTGCTCCAGCCCTGGGGAACTGAAGAAGAGCAGCTGCAGCCCTGGGGAGCCACAGATGAATGACTGTTGCCCTGAGGAACTACCTGGAAGTGGCTATAGCCCTGGGGAACTGCCGGGAAGCAGCTGTTGCCAAGGGGAACTGAAGATGAGCAGCTGTACCCCCAGGGACTTGCAGATGAGGGTCTGTTGGCCTGGAGAACTGCACATAAGTGACTGTTGTCCGGGGGAACTGAAACTGAGGGACTGTAGGCCTGGAGAACTGAAGGGGAGTGACTGTGATTCTGGAGAGCCTTGAAAAACTGCCAGAAGAGCAGCTGTTCCCCTGGGTACAGTCGAGAGCAACTTGACTTGACTAACTTGACTGTAGCCCCTGGGAACTGAACAGGTACACTTCCAGCCCTTGGGCTTGTCAAAATGCTATCAGGAGTGTGGAAGTTACTCATTGATTTATTATTTTTTTTTAAATCCTACTTCATGCCCCTGCTCCCCCCCCACCCCAACAAAACAGACGTACCCAAGAGCGCTCATTGGTATACATGCTAAAGATGCTCAAATACCTCCCTACCCCAGCCAAACTGTGACTCGCAGTCAACTCCACTAGGTAACTCCCAGTGGAAATGTGATTGCTAATGGAGGGTGCTGTGCTTGTTTTGTATTCCTGCAGCTGAACTCAAATTTAATTTCGAGAATATGGACCAAAAGAACGTGGGGTCGTGTTCTAGGTTATCTCCTTTTTTTCTTCATCCAGTCAGCTGCAGCTCATCAGCATTCCAGCTTGGTTTCTGTCATTTTCCAATTTTAATCGTAAGCCTTCTAGAACAGAGGCCACTATGGTTGGGCAGAGATGGAGTCTACCTCCCGCATTTTCCACCTTCTGGACAGAAGGTCATATAGTTTCCATTGTCAAAAGGAGCTGGAGGGGGGTGGTTCAGGGAGGTTGCCATGGTAACTGAGTAGATGAGGTTGTCTTGCGGGGTCAAATGGCCAATAGTCAAGAGGTGAAGATGCCACGAGCTGATTGTCACAAAGAGAATACCGTTTTCATAGCAACTGTCACCAGTACCTAGGCTAAGGAAACCCTACGAGGAGCATACCTAGGGCTCCTTATTTCACAGCCCTCAAGGGCCAAGAACTTCTGATTTTCCACTCTGTCTTTACCTGGGAGTGTGGAGTCATGGCAGTCTGGCCAATCTGTGACAATTGTTATTCACTTAGTTGCCAGGAAGGGGAGGAAACTAGGGCTGGATTGGGATTTGACGGCCAGATTTTGGCAGCCCCGCTGAACATGCGGCCAAGTATACTGAGGTCCATGAGTGTGAGGAAGTTCAATATAAATCCATAGCTATCTTAAGTGAACTGTGCAGGATTTGCAGCCACTTTAAATGGTTTAACTGGCTGAATTGTCATGAACCTCCTCTCCACTGCAGGGGTCTCAAACTGGTTTGCGAAAGGGCTAAGGGGCTGCCGGTTTTCAATCCAGCCAAGCAGAAGCATAACTGATACAGCTAATCAACTGTGGAGGCACGGATTACTTAATTAAAATAGTTGTATCAAGTGGGCTTTTGCTTGGTTGGTTTGAAAACCTGCCGCCCCTCGGCCCATTTAAGGGCAAGTTTGAAACCCCTGCTCTACAGTATGCACATGGTTCATATAAGGAAGTTACCTAGACTCGTAAAAAAATAAAGTTCTTTTTTCCAACCTCTAGGGCACTGACCCCTGTTTGTATTCAGTGACCCTGAACAGATTAAGAGAATTAAATATTAATAAGTATGCATGCAATGCAGTGGCGGTGATTACGACATGAAGAGAGTAAGACCAAAAAAAACTGCCCACCCCGCCCTCTGAATTCTGCCGAAACAGGAGCAGACGCATTCCTGGCTCGCGCAGGTGGAATTAATTTGACGCAGCAGGAAGGAGGTTTCTGTGTGTCTCAGGCAGAGAGCGGGAACATGGTGTGCCGCATACGGTTTCAACACTCACACTCGCACGTGCGTGCACACACGCTCGCGCGGTACAAAGGCAGGGCAGCTGCACGTCAGCCCGCAGGCTAATTCTATGAAACATTAGGAATGTTTCTCAGGGTGTATATCTTGTGGGTGTTACACAAGAGCAGCCAGAACTGCACAGGCCTCATTCACAGCCCCGTCACTATCCAGGTGGATTTTACTGTAATGTATCGTAAAAATGAGCCCTTTTCCAAAGAACATGATACATACAGTACATTTCCCCAAAAATGCACACTATAGAATTGAAGAGTTATGGAAGGGGAAATCAAATGGATTGCCCTGAGAATGGACAGATAATCGCTACAGCAGCAGTAAAAGAATACCCATTGGGCTGTACACTCAATGTAATAAATCAACATAATACACAGCATATAGAGTGGTGCTAATATCAGGGTTCGATGAGAGGAGTACAGTACATGTGAGTACACTCGCAATGTAACCGTAATCTAATCAGGCCAAGGTTCGATTTAAATTCCGAGCAGAGTTTGTCGTGTGATCTCGCGCTCCCCCCCCATCTAAAGAGGGATGAACTTCACAGGTTTTATATTACTGGGGATTTCACGGCCAGGCGTGTTACAGCAACACCCATGTAGATACCTTGTGTCGCCCTGTATATTGGAGGTTATAAACTAATTGTCAGCCATTTTTTTTCATTGCTGGCTTTCTATACAGTAATGTGCAGTGTGGTAGTGACCTGTGCGGAGTCCGCACCGCAGCCGCAGGTTATTTCTCCACATCCGCAGGAGTTAGATCGAAATCCGCGGAGTTCGGGGCTCCACCGCATTATCCACTCACCGCACAAGACACTAGTGTACATCTTGTACTCCGCGCAGGTCACTGCTGTGTGGTATGAGGGAGAAAGGGTTATTGTATTAACACTAAAACCCAGATTTACAAAAAACCCTATCAGCCCATGCAAAGCCAAAAACAAAGCCAATAATTGACCAGGATAATTGTTTCGCACCAATCACAGGCCATGTTATTGGTTTTGCATGGGCTGAAAGGTTTTGCTAGTACAAAAGGTCTTAAGTAATCAGGCCCTATGTGTTTTTTTTGGGTGGAGTGCTATTTATATTCATTCTTGGCCCATCTGTTTTGTAATATTCACTTATGATTTTCACGGCACTCCACGTTCTTGTGTCTGTTTCACATTTGACTGTTTTATATGGAATTCCTGCTTGAGTCTGTGTGTGTGTGTTTTTTTGTCATGAACTGACTATTCAAAAGGGATATTTAAGATGAGGTGTGTATCTGAGTGAGTGTATGTATGCACATATGCCTGTGTATGTGTGTGTGTTAGTTCGAAGGCGCACAGATCTAAGAAAAGTCTGGGTATGTGTGTGTGTGGTATATCTGCGTGTGTGCAAACACGTATATACAGATTATGTCTGTTATGCCGTGTGTTTGTTATGCATGCATATTTGATCTCTGCACCGGTGCGTTGTCAGATGACCATACTCCGCCGTTAAGTGAGGCATGTCAGTGCTGTTTGTTGCTGTTATTGTTTTGTTCCCTTGGAAACTGATCTCTGAGAAAGACCGTGGCGCTGCGCCAACACCCCCCCAATTCTACCCCTAAGCCTATTTCTTCATTTTCGTGAACTTTGACCGACTTTTCATTCATTCTGAAGTATGACTTTAAACTTTTCATGTGAACATTTGCTTGTAATGCTGGGTGAACCACATACTTCATAAAATGTATAAGAAGCTCCTTACTTTAATTATTTTTTAAAATGATTTGATCCTATATTTAAGCAGGGAGATCTGCTGAGACCTCAGTCTCATTTGTGTTGGTGCCCTGTGAAGAGACATAATCAAATTATCATGAAAATACCAACAATATGCACTATTTTAAACACTAAAATAAACACAGATCTATACATTTTAATAATACATTCAACAGATGATGTTATGGCAACATTAATTAAAATATATACAGGCCATGACTTCCAAATCCATTACCACTTATTCTGAAGAGAGAGATTAAGGCATCCGTTTTAATCCTTGGAGCGCCGAATACATTTTCAAGGAATTAAAAATGTGGTTATCCTGAGCTGTTGAAAACCTATCATGTGGTAACTTGTTTAAAAGAGCGGAAACTTGTTTAAAAGAGCTCCCCAGCGGGAGCTCTTTTAAACAAGTTGCCACATGATAGGTTTTCAATAGCATCTGACTTTGATATCTTTCATCATTGGGCAAATATAGTTGCCCACGGCGCTGAAAGGGTTAAAGGTCTCTTGAAACCTATTCCGCGGGCTTCGGAACTCAGCAGCCAAAATCAGCTTTTCCAAGGTTGGTGTTGTACTTTAGACCTCAGAAGAGTGGCAGTCGCTGACACGTATGAGGCGCAAAGGTCTCATCTAACTCGCCTGTAGGCCTATTATCCCTGGGTGAATTCACCTTTTCAGGAGAACTCCTCGTGTTGAAGCCATGAGACAGTGTTCATTGGGGTTTTCGGTCATTCGAAAATGTCCAAACTGCGGAGGAAATAACTGCCTGTCGGCTCTGTGCGTCACATCATTACAATACAAGTGCTCGGGAAAATGGCAAGTGCTCAGTCATTCTTTGTTTAATTCCGTTTTTACTCGACTTGTGCAACGGACGGGCGTGCAAATATGCGTTCTGAATCATTATTTTGAAATGAATGCAATGCAAGCATTCCCAGTAGTTCCGCCGGAAACGGCTCGGTGAGTCAGTGCGTTCAAATACTCTACGCTGCTCGAGTTTCGGGAAAGGTAGTGTTTGGTGCCCTGGGGGTTGGCAGAGAGGAAGATGCGATATCGACCCTCTTTGTCCCGCGCTTCGCGTGAACCAGGTTAATAATTTCTGCGTGACTACCGTCCCGATGCGTCAGAATTGTGGGCAGTCAGACACGCATCCTGTACCGTTCTTGGCTTGACGTCAGCATTCCACGTTCTCCAGTCCTTTGACAGACGCGCGTGGCACTGAATGACTCCGCGGCTTTCTTTCGAACCACAAATAGAATATACAGTGTGTCCTGCGAATATTTGGGCAGTAACGCCGGATAAAAATGGTCAAAGTTCCGAAATCATTTTCACATCATGAAATGCAGTCTCTAATTCAGCAAAATGTATTTTTCGCCGAATCCACAGCGCTCGAGTTGTCAAAATGCATAACGTTAAATGATGTCATTGTCTACATAAGCTCGCACTAAAAGATATGTGATTTCCAGTCTTTGTTGAATGCATCCCCTTTGATATGACGTAGATAATTTGCCTAACCCAATAACGGACCCAAGAACGCAGCAACCAGAATTACAGAGGCTATTTTGCGTTTTCTTCCTCTAACACCCGAGACCAATTTGTCTCAGATTGGTTTTAAAGAACAGAACACACCTTTTCGCCGCAATTTTTTTTTTACTTTCCCGTCGTCAATCTTGGTTGCTGCGTGACAACTAGCCTTTTATTTAAGGGTGGTTGTGTGCGAGACTGTTTCCGATCCTCTAATGTGGAGGCACGCATTAAGAGCTTGTCACGCGACGCGAGATGAGACGATTATGGCTGGTCAGTCATTCTACTTCCACATTTGGGAACGGGTCTGAGAAGATGTTGACCAAGTCGTCCGATTGATTCAGTCGTTTTTGAAGGGGCAGCCCACACACTCAATAGGCTCGAACACCTTACATTCGGATTGTTATAGTTTAAGGCCCACCCACAGCCCATCTCGTACAGGAATCTTGAAAATACTCCACCTGAAGAAGTAAGATGGTATTTTTTTGCGTTAATATGATTAATTCCAGCATTACATTATCACAAATTAATTTAACATTTGTTTTTTTTAAGTGAAATGCGGTCTGTATTTCACGTGGATGGATTCTCGTAATCATAATTTTCACCATGAAGACAAATCTCGTGAAATCCATGTGACTGTCGCCAAAATATCAAAAATGTATCACTAGATTTAATAGCCCGCGTGTATGGCACTCATTCGTATAAAAGCATGTTTGCCACTGCGTTACTGAGAAGCACGAGCTATGTGGAAAGGTGTCCGAGTCCTCGGCACGATTCGATGTGATGTCTCGAGTCCGTGCACGTCCCCGATGACTCTGCACGCAGCGTTCGTGCTGCTGCCTTCCACGCTCTCCCACTCTGTAAACACAATACCCAAAACACGACACCCTTCGCCCTCCTCGGGGGATCTCTATTAACGCCCTCGCTTGCGTGGCGTCGCGTGCGTGACAGGGACGCGGCATCTGCAAACCTCTCCCTGGGGCAAACCGCACTTAAAGCGCGTGAGCGCCCGGTGACAATGACTAAATGCGGGTCACGGCATCGGAGCCCTCAAGCGCAGAGAATGTGAGACCGTCAGAGTTATTAACAAACAAGAGGCAATTCCATTAATACCAGTGCTTCTGTAACTACAATTACGTATGCTAATACTAATAGCAATCGTAGTTGTCGACATCATTGGTCATTTTCATCATCATTAAATATTGCCAACATCACAATCAAAAATTCCTGCATATTATTGGAGCATGTAGTTAACTGTCTTTGGGCTCAATTGAATACAAAATATTAACTTATGGCCTTGTACAGACATTCTGAAGGATGAAATTCTCCAGAATGCTGAAAATATGAGTGCACAGCACACCTTTGGTAAGTATACATTAAAAAAGCACTTTCGCTGTGTTAGGGCGGTGGGAGTATCCCTCAGCCTATGATGGTGTCTGTCTGTGTATCTGCCAGATGAAAATATAAATGCACCTGAGGGTATAGTGATTGAACACACTGTTCTCACGCACAAGTTATATTGCTCTGGGAGGTGCAAATTACACCATCATCTAATTCTTTGCTATTATTCCCAGTAGCATTCTTGCAACACGAAAAGATAATGGCTTGCAACTTCAGGCAGGAGATTAGCTGTGTTTGGAATCGCATACTTCATTGCCTCATACTGCATGCAGCACCAGTGCATACTGAACAGAGCACTCTCAAAAGTAGTGTACACTGAAATAGCCAGTATGAAGTAACACCATATCTTATAAATCACCGTCACAAGACCAGCAGACTCCTGAAATCTCCTGAAAGCCATTTCGTCTTAGTGGGAGTTTACCATTGTGTTGCAGGATCCAAGGCAACATGAAAACAGCTCTGCCTGTGGACTGTGAAATTTGGGCAGGGTAGTACAATACTGTGCAAAAGTCTTAGGCACCCTTCATTTTTTAAAATTTAAATCTGGCTTCAGATGTTTATTTTTAGTTTTTCACATTAGTGTTGCTGTGGATGAAAAGTACATTTTGAAATTCTAAAAAAATGTATTTTTTACAATAATTATTTGTATTTCATTACCAGTCTTGACGGAGCACTGATCTCAACAACATCATGGCTGTCTGCAATTACTTGGAAGGAGGACCCAAGTGAGACAGTCAGTCTGCAGAAGAACGGGGACAAGTTTTCCACTCTGCTCAGCACAAGGAGAAACCAATCAGCACTACCGGACAGTTTCCATAATTTTTACGCAATGCGTAGTCATGCTAGATATTGATTTGATTTAGTTTTTAGCAGTTAACAGCTCTGGATAGAACATTTCTCAGTTATTAGAGGCTTTGAATTTAATCATTTTTGCAGGCATATTTGCTCTATGAATTGTTTGAAATGTACCCAAAACTTTTGCACAGTACTGTATGTCATCTGGCAATCTTAGGTATACAAGTAAATTTTATATTATATATTTAATGGTTCTTTGGGCCACGACTAGAAACTGAGTAATGAACTTGTCAGCAATTCCTAATAACTAATGCACACTATACTTACAGTCTTGTCACATTCATATAAGCAATATTGAGTGTTTGCATTAGTGCACACTGCTCTGAAGTAGTTCACAGGATCAAGATGTCGCTAAAGGTGTTAAATTAGGAAGCATCGTAGCACCTTTCCTTTGCATTTAAAGAATCCGAACACACTTATCATGGCTGCCAAGAAAATACTTCCAGATTGATTTTTTAGGAGTTAGGTACTTTCCTAAGCAAAAAAGACCATTCGGACGCAGCCCTGGACTAGGAAAATTGAACTGTGGGAAATGTAGTCTCTCCAATTAGCCTGACATGCTTGCCTTTAGACTGCGAGAGAAAACCAGGGTTTCAGAGGAGACCTATGCAAACCCTTGGAAAGCAGGTAAACCCCTTTCAAAAATGACTGACTCGAATCCACAACCTTCCCACACTGAGACAACAGTGCTACTGGCTGTGCATCAGTGTGCAGCCGCCTGTGTTGCTTAATATAAAGTGGAAACTCATAGTGCAGAAAGTCAATGAGACATAAACTGGTATAAGAGTCAAGCCCAATTTTGCTCGATGGCAATGGATGATATGCAACTTTAGGATCCCGCAGCTTAATTCTTCTCACACTTTTGAAGCGAAATATTTAGGCTTGATTAATTGATTGAAATGTATGCTGGGAGATCTACTTACCCGAGTATTATCCTACCCACTCATTCTTTGTCAGAATGGCAGGAATGGCTGAAGTCAATCCCAGCATGCACTGGACAAGAGGGAGGAATACACCCTGGACGTTTTGTTGGTACATCACTCGGCGGATGTTGGGAAAAGGGAGAAAAATGAAGGCACTGTGTTGCACATGGCCCATCAGAACAATTACAAATGGACCAGTTCCTCACTCTGCAATCATCAAACACAACACCAGTAGTTTTCAAAATGGCAGGGATGTAAACTACGGTATTCAGGAAAAGCTTAGATAGTAACAGATGAAAACTCCCCATGTCACTGTGATGGGAAAGAGAAGAAAGTTCCTGGTCATTTGTGTGTGTGTGTGTGTGTGTGTGTGTGTGTGTGTGAGAGAGAGAGATTGCAGGAGGTGGCCAATATTGACTGTACTCCACTGCAGTTTTCTGTTCCCGACAACAGTGATATGCAAATAAGACATGTAATTTGGCGATTGGCTGAGTCTCGGTCAGATGACTGCTCGGCAAGTTCACCGAAAGCTGCAGCAGACCCTGACCTTGCTGTGAACTCCAGCCACAGTTGCTCTTGTTACGGTCATCATCATCTTTAAAATCAGCTCAAATACTTGGGCAGAAAATTTTTCAAGGGCAGCTTCAGGACTTTTTTTTTTTTTTTACGGCTGTTTCTGTTATTGATTTTATTCTGAGATCAGTCTTGTCACATAACTCAAAGGCGTTCGGAAGTGGTGTCAAATTTTAGCAGAGGCTCAGAGGAAGAAGCCAACAGAGCTAATACACAACGGAAGTTTGCTAACCCTAGAGTGTGTGAAAGTGCTGTGTTTAAAAGCATCTCATGCCTGTTTCCTATTTGAGTATTTCTCAGGGACGCCCAACTTGGGCCTGTGCCTTCAGTTCATTGTGGCTTTTTGAGTATCTCAAGTAAGGATCTGTGAAACGTGAGTGTTTGTGCGTGTGTATTCGTGTGTGTGTGTTGTGTCAGTGAGTGTGTGTCTGTGTTGTGCCAGTGAGTGTGTGTCAGCATGTTGCCAGATAAAGAAAGGGAGTGAGAGTAGGAGGGAGAATTTCTCTGTCACTCACTCTGATATCTGGCACTCAGCCCAAAGATGTTTCGCTCTCTCTGTGTCCAGGCGTATTGAGTAGATTAGACTAACGATGGCCAGAAGTGCCGTAAAAACTGTCTTGGCTGGAGGAATCTACGCAAGTCAGGGTTTGTTTCATTTATTGTTTCCCAGCTAATATAATCATGGTCAGAGAGGCCTCCTCTGATGGGGAGGGGGTTTACAATCTGCAAGATGTCCACCTGACAGGGGTGGTCTTTACATGTGGGGGGACAAAAATACACTGAGGATTCAAGCTCAGAGGAGAATACTGTCACCCTTGTGACTGTGAATTAAGGCATCCACTCAAACTTCTGCACACACACACACACACACACACACACACACAGTCACATATGCACTAAGACCACATTGACCCTCAACACGAAGACAAATAAATTCACAAACATTAGGAATGTCTTGTGCATGTGTTTGTGTAGTGTGAGTTCAGTTGTTTGTTGCCTTGACTCCAAGCCTCTTGGAAGGTGTTTGGGAGATGGTGGGGTTTATTGGCCTCTCCATGAGGAGAGAACCTTTGGGTGTTCACCTGTTGCCTTAGTCGATAATTCCTTACGTCTTAGCACCAGATGAAGCAACATGTATTTCAGGAAATTGCCGATGGAGTCTTGTATAGTCTGTACTACTGCATGCGCCGCATTAGAGGCTGTAAGGTACTGAGTAAGTCTGGTTAACTGGGAACTGGCCTACAGCAGGGTGCCCAGTAAGAGCTTAACCACAAGATTCTGGCTTATGATCCAGGGATGTTTATTGGGATACTGTCCGGATAACCAGTTGAGTATGAAGTTGTATGTACTTGTCTCACTCTACGCATACATCACAAAGTCTGATAACTTTAAAAAAAAAAAAAAAAAAAAAGCGAAAAAGTTCACTCGCAACTGAAGCAGTTTTTTTTGTCTTCAGCTGCCAGAGCACGAGTGATGATTACGAGTTTGGTTTCCTAGCTCTCGACACTGATTGGTCCGGGATCTCCAGAGAGATAGCAGAACACTGATTGGACAGGCATGTCTCGAGAATGTTCAGGCCTTTTCTACAGAGCCGATGCCGGAGACAGTTCAACTTGGGTCAGTGGAATGGGTGACAAAACTAGCGGTATTCAGTCGTTTTTGGCCCAAAAGCTGGGTCCTCAAATAAGATATTTTTGGCAAGAAATAATGGTCGTCAAAAAATATATCTTTGGCATGAAACCTTTATCAGAAAATGTAGACTACAAGTTACAGAGCACTGGCTCCTCTTGATCAGCATTTTGTCTGCCGAGGATTAACTAGGTCTGTCTGCCATTTTTGTGTTTGAGGAAGTTGCGATTAAAGCTTTGGTATTAAAAATATCCCCTTCGGGTTTTTTGCGTCAAACACTGGCGCAAGGCATCACTTATAAGCCGACGAATGCTTGTCATTTTTTGGGCTCCAAATTCAGAAACTGTAAAATATACATTGACTTTATATTCCATAATTAATTTAGATAAGAGGAGCCTAACAATGTGGTGATGTAATAAATAATGATAATTCGAGTAATTAGTCTTTGCACCTACAAAAGTACATAAATTAGTGTTTGGTTGCAAATCAAGCCAAGTAAACTGTAACAGGATCAGACTAATTGGTCGTTTAAAGGTGAGGTTATGACAGGCCTCTTGTACATCTGACGGCATGCCATGGCGTTAATGTCTTCTTTGTGTTTATAATGGAAACAACGAGATGGTTCCTTACAGTCATTCTCATACTGGCCGAGTCATGCTGAGGAATGACATCAGCACAAATGAACAATGACTCCACACAATCTCAGACAGTATCATTAGCACAGTTGCTATTCAATCCAGATCTGCCTGGAATGGTCGGAGGAAAAAATAACCTACCATTTTCATTTGATAAAAAACTCCATCCTCTTCCAGCAAGGTTTTTTGGGTCTGAATCTGGCCAGGGCCTTTCTGCTTGGAGTTCTCTGCTCACATATTTTTTTTTCCATGGTTTTCTGGTCTCCTCCCACAGTCCAATGACAGGCCTGCTAACTGCGAGTGTGCGTGCCCTGCAATGGACTGGCAAACTGTCGAGTGCGTCCATTGGATGCTGTGACAGGCTTCAGCTCACCCGCTGCCCAGACCAAGATGGGCAGGTTAGTTAATGTCTTCAACTCGGTGATCTCATTTGTAGGTTTTTCACATCCAGCTGCTTTATTCAAACTCTTTACGCCCATTTAAATTCCAGCGGATATCCCAAGGTTTATTCAAATCCTAAATATATCCCGCTGAATATAAGGGAAAGTGTCCATAAATTGATGTACGACGTCTAGATATGTTCTATGTGATGTAATGCTGTGGCCATAAAAACACTGCATCCTATCGAGGTAAGGATGTCACAGTCACTGAGCATCTTCAAGCGCAGCCTGGAAACTCACTCCTTCAGGCTCCACCTTTCCCCTACTTCACTGCCCTCAGTGTAACTCTCCTTATGTCATGGCCCATGATGCCTGAGTCTCGTTTTGTTAACTGTGCTGGTTTCTTTCGGTTGGCTACGGTTTGTTTTATTGCTACAAATTTCACTTAGTGTTATTCTTGTCACCACATCTATTAACACTAACTTGTCTCTGTGGAGCTCAGCGCTTTTGCACCAAACTTTTGCACTTTGTTCATCACTCTGGATAAGCAAAGTACATGAAATGTAATGGGTTTGAATATTTCACACAATGCAAGCGAGATGTAGCTTCAGTGGAGCGCTGCAACCAGCAGATACAGAATATGCACGTGGCCTTGTCTCACAGTATAAAAGAGTATTCATTTCTACCTCTGAATCAACTTAAGAGGAAGTACAAGCGAAAATCAAGATTTGCGGGGCAAAAAAACTGTTTACAACAGTAAGCCTGGAGGACTCTGAAATGTTCGCCATCGCCAGTAAGAGCGATGTCTGTATCATAGCGCCCTCTGTTGGTTAGAGAAAAACATGACCGCAGTGAAGTGCCACAGTACCAGACCTTCCATGCTGAGTAGGTTAACGGTTGTGTGTACTGATCACCTCAGACCACAAAATCCAGTTTAGCAATGCACCAATTCATAAACTTCCAGGCTGACATTGGATAACTAATCTATTTTGCTTTACGATCTGTTACACTTTTCATTTTAAAATCATCTCCAGGCAGAATTTGATTTCCCCGAAAGGCAGGAAATAATAATTCTTTGTATTAAAAGAAAAAAATATATGAAAGACTGAATTTACTGTGTCACTGTCCAATGCCTTACTTCCACCAAGCTGTTCAGTTAAGGTCAGTTTGTTATGCATTAGAATGGTTATTTTTGCGTTTATATTGTCTAAAGTTGTGAATGTTACTGTTCCGACCCTGGATCTCTCGTGTTTATTTGTTTGCAGGATTTGTGGCATCTGGCGGAACCCTTCAGAAGGAGCTTGATGCCCGAAGGGGACGGGACAGCAAACTGACTGTACAGCAACCAATGGAAGTTCTATCCAGGTCTTTTCACAGTTTTTGGCCAGTAATGTGTCTATGAATGTGCTTTTAAATCCTTTATTTTCTTCATAACCAAGTTGCCTCCCCATTTTCTGTTGCACTGTTCAGTCAGTAGGCTGGTTGTGGCAGGTACCAAAGGAATCATTTCAATCCATTCAATTTTTCATTACCCCTTTGTTGAGATACCCAGCACGCTGATTCGATGTTAAAAGGTAGGGACAGAAACATTGCAGCCTAAGGACGCGGTTCACACGGCTATAACTATACGGTGACAACCACTTCTACATTTAATAGTAATGTATGGTGAAAATGCAGACTAGGGTCAACATTTCAGTACTGGTCCGTACAGATTACATACCGGTTCCCAGGGTTCTATACTGAAAGTGTTTGGCGAAAACATGGCTCAAGTGGGATGACTAAGCTTTTTTTTTATGGGAGTACCATCACGGAAATCTAAGGAGGATTAACCCTTAGACGAGGAGACTTTGAAATGTTTTTCCCCCAAAATTCTGAGTAAGTGTCCAACAAATTTATTGCTTTCAACTGCTCCTACAGCAGCATTTAACTTACTGTTGAATCAGCACAATAGTTCAGTTGGAGAACAGACTGTATGAGTGACGTATTCCTGATCTCCAGTTTGAGTTAAATGTGTACAGCAGAACTACTCAAGAGGCTGCTATTATTCAGTTTTCCTATGCTTTCACTGAAAAATACATCAGTCCAACATTCAATAGATTTCTCAGGGTCAATTTATTTGCATTTTCATAAAATAATGTGTACAAATATGTTAAATTTCCTAAAGTTCTGAAGATCACAAAAAAAGCAAGTCATCAGCAAAGACTGATTGATAACCTGATCATTGACTGAGCTAATCATATTCATAACAAAACTAGCTAATGAATACAAAGTGCATGTAAGCTAATATGAGCTTAACCCCATTCACGATTACACACAGCTGTCCCGGTATACGTGCAAGAGGCTTCTTTTGCTCAATCCGACAAGCAGCGAAATAACAAATCACATAAACTATCCATTATGTGAGGTTAAATATCCCATTCTATCGAGCATAATAAATAGAACCCTTTCTTTCCTGATTGATGACATGCTCTATGATTGCTTAGAATTTATTTCCAATGACATTTGTTAAAAATAAAATGAAAAAGAGACATTTCAGTTTTCTTGACTAATTCATTTCAATTCAGAAATGTATTAATTTGAATAAAAAGAAATATTGTTGTATATTGCATCAGGCAATACTGTACGTCTTGAATGCGAAAATTGAACTATTATTATTATTATTCTTTGAACTGATAACGGTATTTTTAATATTTTTGAATGTGAGAATGGCAATATTTTTGTCAAAGACTGCGAGAACAGCTAAGTTTTTATCACTCTTGCAATGAGAATAAGGCTGCGTTCGAATAGTCAAAAAAAAGTCCAATTGTCTAATTCCTAACCACTTTTCCCTCTCCTTGATGGACTATTTCATGAGGTTAAGGAGGGAGGAAAGTGATGAAAAAGATGAAAGCCCAGCAGTATTTTTGTCATCTGAATGTCAAATGTCAGTATTTTTTTTTAATCATTTTTGGGCATGAAAATGGCAGTATATTCTAAATGTGCGAATGGCAGGATATTCTAAATGTGCGAATGGCAGTATTTTCTAATTCAAGGATATGAGAATGACAATATTTTTATAATTATTGAATGTCTCACTTTTTCCTACCCTCAAGGGGGGGGGAATTCCTACATATGTTGCTTTAACTCTTGCCAAATTCTACAATCACCAAACTAGCCAATAACAGAAACTATCCACGAGATTAGACATAACATTTCATTGATTAATATTCTCAAAAAAAATTCCCCCAAGTGCTATCACTATCTTAAAGCCATTTATTGCACCAAAAAAAAAAAAAAATCTTATTATACATTTTAATCTTGTATTTAGAATTATGCGCACATTTCTATTGTCTTTTTTTTCCTCAGAAATGAATTTTAACTATAAGGCTTAAACAAACGAGGAATGCAGTCATCAGGATTTAAATCGCCTGAGAATATTTTACCATTTCGTTGTGCGCTGAGACCACAAAGGTCAATTACCATGGAAATGCTCTAAGATTACCTGCAGGGCACTGAAAAGGAAAAAAATTCTCAAACGGCAGTTTCTTTAATCTGGCTTCTTCTGTATTTTTTCACCATTTCTTTCATTTCTTTGTGTGGCTTGAGGTCTTTTACCTCTAGAGGCTTGTTGTTAAATGGATCCTTTTTCTCCCTGTAAGTGAGAGCAAAAGACAAAACCAAAGCACAACGTTTTACAATGACATGAGGACTGAACAACATGGGAGTCATTTTTATGATTATAGTTCTGATAACTTACTTTTTCAGTGCGCTTTCAATGGCTCGACGCTCATAGATATCTTCGTAAGGCGTTATCACTGGATCAACAAATATCTTTTTCGAGAGTTTGCAGATTAAATGCACAGGAATTTTGACGTTGCCCAAATCTCCGCCAACCAATCTCTGTTGAAATGATGAAAAAAAAAAATATGCATTTGATTACCTAAGACCAACTTCTATGGATTTGGATTGGGACATTTTTGGTAAAAATGTAACAAAACCAAGAACATGGCCAAAATTATGGAATAAAACTGAAAATGAAATGTCTATTAAATCAGCTCACAATAATTTATTGTGCAACAGTTTTGGCCGATGTGGCCTTCATCAGATATGAAAGCTCTTTTGCACAATAAATTTTTGTCAGCTGTATTAACAGTGTGCTGACATTTCATTTTCAGTTTTAAAGTGCATGTTCGTTCTGCACCTGTTGTAATACTGGGATGTGCGCGTAACCACTTGGAATTGCAAAATTATGGAATCCCCACATATAAAGGATGTTCATCCAGCTCTTTATCTTCAAAACAAATTAACAAATCGCAGACATGACACCTCAAACAAATCATATTAAATGATTTTAATTAATGGTATACATTTTTTCTTAATCAAGTAGAGGAAAAAATATGGAATCTCTGTCAAGGAAAACTGATGGAATCACCTTGCAAATGGCACTTCTAAAGAATACCAGCACAAATCAGAAAATGCAAATACAGTTGAAAGAAAGTTGTTGCAGACCTTAACAAGGTATTGGACTTGGCTAATTGAGAGGAAGTACGGCACCAACGAGAGCTGGCAACTGAAACAATGGAAAGGGTTATAAAACTGCTCCAAATAGGAAAGTCAACACAGAAAGTGTTGTGTTCTGGCCTTTGGCCAGGACAGTATTTATGGTTTTAACAGTTTCATGTTCCAAGTTTCATAGTTCATAGTTCATAGTTCCATAGTTCATGTTCATGTTCAGTCATAGTATTTCATGATTCATGTTCCATGTCCATGTTTTTACTTTTCCATGTTTTTGTTTTTGCCAGGTCTGCCATGCCACTCCACCGCTTGTCTGCGTTCCGCCCCGTGCCTTCGTTGTTGCACATTTCTGAGCTATGGTTGGCTTTGGTATTTCCCCTTCCTTCCATGCTGTGCTGATTCGGGGCTTTCTAAGCTTAATTGACAATTAACTGTTTTTAAGTTACTAACATTTACTAACACTCACTGGGTTGGTGTAATTCTTAGATAGGCACATTACTAATACTACTAATTTAGACAGGGAGTTTATTGTCATGATTCCTGCTTTGCTATTTCAAGATCTTGCTGTGCTTTTCTGTTCTTAACATTCATGCTTGCTTCCAAACTGCATACTTAATTGGTACTTAAGCTGAGCACGCTCATTCTCTTAATGAGCAGGTCATGTCATCCAATCTCTGTCCATGTCTTGATCTTGCCATGCCTCTTGTTTCTCTCTCTCCAGGTGTTACCCCTCATGTCATGATTTCCAAGCCTTTATCTGGATGCGGTGGAAGTTGGCTGGCAGACAGTGTCTCAAGTTTGTTTCTAGTCGCGTCTTGTTGCTTGTGCAAGTTTAGCCAAGTTCTTGATTTCATAGTTCCCTAGCATTTCTAGTCTTGTCCTAGCCTCTTGTTTTGTGTATACATTTATAGTCTTGTTATTTATTTTTCTTGTGCATCTTGCCTGGAGTTTCCAGTGCCTTTTTGTTTTTTGCCTTTTGCATTTATTTTATAGCTCTGTGTAGCTTACCTCAGTTTGTTTTTGCAACCCTTGGGGCCAAGTTTTTTGTTGGCCCTCGTGCCTGTTTTGTTTTTGTTTGTAAATAAATCCTCATTCCCCTTTCCCGCATCTGGTGTCACTGATTCCATATCAGAAAGTGGCAAACAGTGTTGGTTGTTCCCAGTTAACTGTGCCAAATTTGATACAAGTATAAAATGGGAAGGTTAACATGCAGTTAGACTGAAGATGTTAAAGCATCAGCACAGAAAATTCAGCACAGTATGCCTAGAAAATAATAAATGCACAACTGTGCAAATGAGAATCAAGGGGGCAGGAACAGGAGTCAGCTAAAGGAAAACCAGCACTCGCACCTAAACAGAAGAAAGCAAAGTTCCAGTGGGCTAAATAGAAGTAATCATGGAGTGTAGTTGACCGGATGAGAGTGATATTCAGTGATGAATCACGGATCTGTATCAGCCAAGGCTATAATGCGGGAACTTTTGTCTGGTGTCGTTCTGGTGAAAAAAAAGAAAGATGACTGCTTGAAAAAAAACAAACAAATGTGCCTATTTATTTATGATATGGGGTTGGGTTTCAGGTAAAGGACCAGGGGAGATTTTTCCAGTTTCCCGGAAACTTTTGATGATGAAATGAGCTGTCGATGATGAGGCCTTCAAAGCCTTTGCAATTTGACATTGAGGAACATTGTTTTCAAAGTATTCCACAATTTTTTTACACAAGCCTTCATAGGTTGGAGAGCCTCTGGCCATCTTTACTTCTGAGAGACTCAGCCTCTCTAAGGCATTCCTTTTATAGCCAATCATGTTACACACCTGATGCCAGTTAACTTAATTACTTGCTAAATGTTCTTTCAGCTGATTCTCTTATATATCAAGGGCTGACTGCAATAAACAGTTATGTCCAGATGTTATATATTGCAGTCAGCCCTCCATATTCTTTTTCGGCCCTTTTTAGCCAGTGTCCTAACTTTTCTGAGAGCTGTTGCATTCAGAAAATTTGAAATAAGCTCATTTTGTGGATAAAAATGAAATGTTAGCCATGTTCTATTGTTAATAACATATTGGCTCATGTGATCTGGAAGTCATTGCATTTTGATTGTATACATGATTTACACATTGTCCCAACCATTTCAGAATTGGGGTTGTAAATCAGCTGGATGAACACCTTCTATACGTTGCAATTCCATAATTTTTGCCAAGGGCTGTAGGTATGTTCAAAAGTTGTCTCTTAGAGACAACTTTTTTTGTGTTCACTGTACGTTTATTTCAAGAGAAAGCTAGTCTATCGGTTAGAAGTTCATGCCTCATTTTATCATGCCTTTTACATTTTGATGGGGCTGGTTAGCATTTGTGCTTCCAGTCTGTTTAATTCAAGAAAACCAATGGACCCATCTATGGATCCGTCAAATGCTGCTGCTGTATTCCAACCTGTAGAATTCAGACCGATTTTATATTAGAGTGGGGATTCCAAGATTTCCAACAACCCCAAATATGTCCTGCTGAATTGTGAGGAAATGTGTATAAATGATGCACAAGATCTAGATATTTTCCATTTCATGTGATGCTGTGGTCATAAAAACATTACGTCCTGGGTTTGAATATGTCTCTCAATAGAAGTGAGATGTAACTACAGTGAAGCGCCGCAACCAGCAGATACTGAAGGTATGTAACATTTTCCAACAATATGAAAAAAGTCTTTGACTTTGAACCTACTTGAGGGGAAAACTTAAAGGCGCTATGTAATCAAAATAATTAAGCACATTTTTACATGTAAATATATATGGATATAATATAATATAATATGTATGATTGATATTTTTTGCACA
Source organism: Gymnothorax reevesii (assembly GCA_029721435.1). NCBI lineage: Eukaryota > Metazoa > Chordata > Actinopteri > Anguilliformes > Muraenidae > Gymnothorax > Gymnothorax reevesii. Next base: position 13,335,037 of record CM056576.1, read on the forward strand.
TTTCATCCGTGAAATCACAATTTTGAGAAATAAATGGAAATTTCAATCAGTATTTGCGTATACTTTTTAACTGTCTAAGACCCACACCTAAGAAAAGTTCTCTGTGAGTTTTGTGGCTGTACACGGCATCTCCAGATGGGAAGTTTACTGGTGCCAAGTCATCAAAAAAAGTACATCTCAAAATACATTTCTGTCTTATTTGTGGAACATAAACCGTAGCCATTTCATGCTTATTTGCTGCATAGATCATGGCCTGAAACTACCATCTCATTGCTACACAGTACTTACAAATTTGTTTTACATCACTGGGCAGTGAAAGGCAGCTTGCGTGCATGGCATGTCTACATGTAATAGCTAAGGTTAATGCAACTTTGCGAGTGAAAATATCCACCGACAAGTCAGTCAGCAAGAATAAGCTATGTCAAATGTCAGTAATATAACCTTGTAAATCTAAGCAAGCTGCAGCTAGCTACACCACAGACATGGCCGTGGTCATACATGTACTGTACACTAGTGACAGTTAGTAAAATCAAATGGAGACACGCTGAACATCCCTTGAAAATAACAATTGATCTTAAACTTTTTTCAATCATTAATTTAACATCATAAAAACTTTATCACTCAACATTATCAGATTTGACAAGTTTTCCACAGAAATTTAACACAAAGAAAATGCGTCATCTCAAAATTAAATTCCATTTCAATCAAAATTATTCATTTGCAGATTTTTGCCACCAATTTTCGATTTCTTTTTGTAATCAATCATGACGCTAAGATTTCACTTCCCGCGACTCTGCTCAGAGTATTGTCCTTCTACAATTGACGTCTCATGGATTACATAATTGCACAGTGCGATTTAGCAATTTTCAAGGGCCGTTCCCAAGCCTGGCTTTCATTTGCATTTTACACTTCTCATGAATAAAATATTATAAAACCAGTGTCAGATTGAAATATACAAGGCAAAAGTTCCGCAGAATTGTTTCAAAGCATTTATTTTATTTTATTTTGAGTGTCATGGGACCTTTAAAAAGAAAAGTGAGAGTTTAAGAGGTTAACATTTACCTTTTCCATGACCTCGACAGGAGTGGCTGCTTCTTGCACTGTGGCTTTCTTGGCTTCTTCCTCATACTTGTCTCTGCTGGACAGGAACTCCTCAGCGAGTACACTGCAGGACATTACACACAGCGCAGTTATACAGCAGGGTCTATGTCCGAAATGGCTCACTCGCCTGAGGCGCAACAAACATCTGTGCAAATTTGGTCGCTATGGTAGGCAACTGTCACTGAATTAAAATCATCTTGTGCTACTCTTAACTCGTCAAAGATAGCATATTTTCTCCATGATTCAAAGGCCGTGCTTACATTTGTCATTTCATGAGTCTTCTGTCTGGATAATATTCAGATATGATTTATCCACTAGCTAGCCACTCTTATTTAGATGACTGCGCCTTTGCAAGACAGCAACAAATCTGATTTTTAGTTTCCCACATGAAACTAATGCCAGTTGAGAGACAATCAAAACGAAATCGCTCGTTGAGCGACAACTTGGCAAAATCTTTACTTTTTTCTAAAATAATTCTTCAATGCCCTCAGTGTACCATTCCTCATACTGAGGAGAAATGGATGGAAGGTAATACAGGAAAAAACTGTGTTGTAAATTGGGATTCCCATTATACAGTGCTGTGAAAAAGTATTTGCCCCCTTCCAGATTTCGTATTTTTTTGCATATTTGTAGCACTAAGATTTTTCACCCTCAGTGACAACAACTGCAATGAGTCTTTCATATCATTATGGAAGAATTTAGGCCCACTCACCTTTTCAAATTATTTTAACTCGGTCATATTGGACGGTTTTCGTGGATGAATGGTCTGTTTAAGGTCATGCCACAGCATCTCAATCGGATTTGAGCCTGGACTTTGACTATGCCACTACAAAACCTTCATTTTGTTTTTTTTTTAAGCCATTCAGAGGTGGACTTGCTGGTGTGTTTCACATTATTGTCCTGCTGCATAACCCAAGAGCACTTGTGCTTGAGGTCACAAACTGATTATAGTGACTTGATTCTGCTAAAACAAACAAAAAAAAAACACAACAAATAGGAAAGAGGGATATAGGTTTATGGGGTACTGGAACTTTTTCTGAGACAGGGGTGACCTGTTCAAGCCTGACGGGCTGCACCTGAACTGGAGGGGTACCTTTGCACTGGGCCAGCGTATGTTGAGGGTAGCACAGGATTATTTAAACTCGAGACTTGGGGGGGCAGGGAGCTTAGTGAGTGTTACACATAGGGAAATGCAGACTGCCGATGGAAGCTGGCGGTGTTACATGCACTATCGATGATTTACTTTTAAAGCAACAAAGCGTAGTGGGGGGCTCGAAGCAGCGGCCACATGGGAAATCAAGGGGGAAGAGCATTAGTAATAACCTGAAATGTTTTTATTTAAATGCAAGAAGCATAAAAAATAAATTTCCAGAATTTGAGGCTGTAATGATTAGAGAGAGCTATGACATAGTTGGGATTACAGAAACATGGCTATGTGAAGAGGATGGAGATGAGTATAACAAACAAGGTTATAAGCTCTTTAAGAAGGATAGATGTAATAGGCGAGGAGGGGGCGTAGCACTCAATGTGAACGAGAACATTAATGTACAGGAAATTCCCGAAATTGAACATTCCTTGTCCTCTGAAGATATCTGGTTCAGGCTCACTGGCAAACACGAGACAGGTTTAAACATAGGAGTATGCTGTCGACCACCAGCTTTGGACAGTACAATCAATGAAATGCTTTTTAGGAGTATTACGCAAGCTTGTAGCGGTGGTGGGACTATTATTATGGGAGACTTAAATTATCCTGGTATCAACTGGGAAATGGTGAAAGGACAGGGTAGGAGGGAGGAAGAATTTCTAGATGTTATTATTGATAATTTCTTGGTGCAGTATGTTAATAAACCTACAAGAGAGAAAGCAATTTTAGACTTAGTGCTCTGTAATGACCCTGATAGAATTAGCAATGTTGAGGTACTGGAGCCACTTGGGACAAGTGATCACTCTGCTGTTCATTTTGATGTTTCATGGGAAGTTAAAAAGGTGTATTCTAAAAAAAAAAACAAAAGCATATTTATCCATTTTTATAGTTTTGTCCCAAAGAATAACAATTTCGGCTTTGTTAACAGACAATAAATACTTAAATGTTTCTAAGGGCGTACTGCTCAATCATAGCTGTAAATCACTACAGAGGTTGGGTGGGAATTGATAATTTTTCTGATTCAGACAATAAGGCATACTTAATTTGCATATTCAGCATAAAATTTTTGGTGGAGCATAGCGCTGACATATATGGTGACAGTAGACGAATGCATTTACAACTGACCACTTTTCAGCCAGAACACATCAAGACTCCTACTGATGTAGATGGATAGATAAAAGTGTTTTGTTTTTCTCTTTTTTTTTTTAAAACTTACAAAAGTTTCAACCTTCTTAAAAATGACCCCAAAGTATTTACGTGGCTGCCAAGATGAGGATGTTCAAATTTTCTAAATGTTAAGGAAAGGTGCTTCAATGTTTCCTAACTTAGCTCCTTGAGCATAAGGTACACTGAACCATCCTTTGCAATAAGAGAGGAGATAATGCCATTCTGCAGTTCCAAGAGGCAGCAATATTCAAAGTGATGACCATCTGTCTGGCCAATAATGAGAAAAGACGAACATGACAGGGGGCAAGACCACGTGGCCTAGTGTAAGTGCATTCAGATCCTCTTATTAGCGCAGTTGTCTTCCTAAGCCGGGTCAATTCCCCTTCATTCCTTTCCTTAACCTTGTGACGGGTTTCATCAACATTAAGTAAAGTGGTCAGTGATAAGACGACAGGACGTTTTTATTGGCAATTGGAACCCAGCCCTGATTTAAATCCAGCCTAAACGCGTGTTGGAGCCATATACTCTTGAACTTTGAAGTATCTGATTGCTATCCGATTAGCTCAAGATGCATGAACTGGATGAATTTAACAGGGATCATAGAACAAAGGAAAGTTTTGCTGAATATATTGTACAAAGTACCTGTCGAGAGGATCCTCTGCCTCGGGTGCAATCAGGAGACCGAAAATTGCGTCCAGTATCTCCTTCATTGTAACATGCGCAGAATAGTCCCGATCAAAGATATTGTGGCAGATGCGTCCCACGCTGTTCACATTGCAGTGATAAATCTGTTTTTATCTTGAGGAAATTAATGCTTCATGCATTTGGAATTGGAAATAGACTGACTGTATGTACAGCTGGGCAACCTAACAGCTCCCCAAAAATGAGCCCAAAACATTTTGATAGCCCACTGGCTGCAGCACAGGTTATAAACCCACCCCCTCCATGTAAATAGATTGGACAAAACTTGTGAAAAAATCCTACCGTTATTTCTTAGTAATACTATAATATAATGGCATAACTATAGTATTACTATAGTTTGCATAGTATAACTACAGTAGTACTATAGCCATCTCATTGTAACTATGGTATTACTACAGTCCACAAGACCATGATATTACGATGGTCCAGACAACTGTATTGCTGTAGTTTGAATGACTATAGTATCACTATAGTAATACCGCACTATGGTGGTGAAAATACCATCCATTTAATATAGGATAACTAGCTTGGAATTAGTAATTTTTCATGAGGGATGGGCTTCACTAAAAGATAGTTTCTGTCATTTTAAGCAGTTCTTACCATGCTGACATATGTTAACGTGTTCATTTTTTTCCTGATAAGTTTGGTTTCATTTAGTTATCTGATACATAAATAGGGATATAAAGTCATGATTGACAGTTGTGATTAACAGCTGCTCTGAGAGAAGTCGCCCGCTGACTTATTTTCAGGAATTGTATGGAGCTGGAGAGCAACCCTCCAGAAGAGATATAACTTAATATTACACGTGCATGAGTTGCTAGGTCCCAGCACAGCTAAATGAAACCCATAGTGATTTTGAAAGTCAAACGACAATTGACAGTAAAAAGTTATTTCCTCTGAACGTAATTTAATGTACTGTAAGTAGCAATGCCATTTCTGAAAAGTAAAACCATTTAGCTGGATAGCTAGTTTAGCAAGATTCTGTGATTGGTCGCCTCTGGTAGCAACCAAAATTGATGACAAAAATCTCTTCACTCTGAATGTAGCGTAATGTACAGTTAGCGGTAGTAGCCATCCTTCTGTTGCCTTCAGAAACCTTGCCTTTCAATACTTAATAACCTAAACCTCTCGCAGTTTACTTTTCCAAAGTAGCAACAGTTGCTCAGGCTAATTGGTAGAACAACAGTCAAATTACTTTTCAATATAACTGTTGGACATTCAACCACAAAATTATGAGGCGTTTTCTTCCAGACATAAATGATGACATTAAACATAAATGCCTTAATAAATTCTGCGTTCATGTAGCTCATGAAACAGCACAGATTTGAGTAAATTAGTTTGCGAGGCTCATTGAGCAATGAGCCATGAGAGTTCGTACTATATTCTGAATGTAGTCACAACAAAAGGGTGTTGTTAGGCACAATGAAAAGTGGAGTGACAATAGTAAGAACGAAGAAGATAAATTCAGCCAATGCAGCAAAGTCAGTGAAAGCTTTGGAATTTTTGCTTTTATATTGCCATCCATACGATGCTATATCAATTATGTAAATATCGGCAGCAGGCATTCACTTTCTCATTGTCATTTCTTATTATAATTGGTCTTGGTTGTTCAGTCGATAAATTGTTTCATTGTTAATCAAGCAAAATTAAACAGCTTCAGCGCGATTGAGTAGTAAAGGGTGAGGCTACTGAAGGCCCTCTGAACATCTGACAACACCCCTCTGGTTAGCAGTGATTTGTGTGCAGAACAAAGCATTTTACCATTGATTTTTGCTGCTAACTAAAGTGACCCATTACCGAATCTTGTCAGCTAGCTTAAAACAGTTAGCAAGCTAGTTAACTAGTAAATTGAGATTGCGTAACAGGTCACCTAGCTAGCTTGGCCTGATCATTAAGTTGCCTAGATTGACTAGGTGGCATGACTTGATAATGGGATTTTCAGAACTCAACTACCACTGACATTGTACCTGGTGAGAGCACTTTAGCATTCACTTTAGCATTTAGCATTCATTTGACCCCATTTGGGGGAAAAAAAAAAAGATTTGTGCACCAGTCGGCACTGCAAGTTTCTCTAAGAATTTCTCAAGTATTTCTCAAAAGATATTTTACCACCACCCCTCAATCACATCGTTTTTTGAGTTTTCCCAATGGAATGCAGGATGTGAAAAAATAATAAAACTGGCCAGGACCAGCATATCAGGGCAAGTGGATGTCTATAAAACAAAAATAATGAATTTCAGACACAATCACTGGACCTCATGGATGTTCTGAGAGGACACCTGTAAGCCAAATATGTGAACTCTTTTCCCCTTTTTGCTGATCTTAGTAAGACACCTCCAGCCCAGAAGGATACAGGTGTGAGGAAGCGCACTAGGGGAGGCTTCAGGGGGTAGTCTGCTCCAAATTGGCAGTAGAGCTCGAAGGATCCTTGGGCATAGGATGTATCAGGAGGTCCTTTCATCAGAATCTTCCAGAAACCTTAATGTAAGCAGCGTTAAAAAAAAATATTATTATTATTATGAAGTGTAAAATTATTACACCTTTAAGGCTGGACAAAGCTAATGAAGGTAAAACTGGCTTTGAATTTCAAATTGGGAATTTTCCTCTCCTGGACAGCATTCACACTGGGGAGCCAAAACATCATAGCCACTCACATGTGAAGTAAAAACTTTAGATTAGGTTGGCAAACAAACCTCGGATAGTGAGAGAACAGTCGGTACTTGAAGTTGACGTGTTGAATGTAGGAGAAATGGGACATGAGTGACTGACAAGGATCAAATTTTTATTGCCAGGCAACCTGATCAAAACTTCTCCAAAGCAGGCAAGGCTTGTGGGGAGCGCTCTATCAGCAGTGGTGAGTGTCTAACAGCGGTGGTGAGATCAGGGAAAAAACGTGAACCAGTGACAGAGCTGTCAGGTGCTCAAGGCTCATCGATGCTTGAGGGCTACTTTGGCGCATATTTTAATGATGGTTATGAGAAGAATGTGTCTCAACACTTATTGCATTGCATCTGGTCATTATGTTTTGGCTCATAAGTGTAAAGGTACATTTCCTGTTTAACTTACTGAAGTCGGTTTCGGAGGGAAACACTGTGCAGTACGGATGTGGATCAATGTGGAGATGCTTTAGTTCCTCCATGATTCGTCTGTCCTTGTCCAAGAATCGCCCAGACTTGGATTCCTGAATTTTCTTGTTCAATGTACTGCAGTGAAAGATGAATGAATATTGAATGTGTTAAGTGGTGTCTCCTTTGTGGCTATAATTACACATAGCTAATTAAAACTTAGCATTTGTCTTTCATTAGCTCCAGGTTAATATTATTCCAGTGCACAATGATCACAAAAAATTGCTTTTGTGCCCCTTATACAATACATTACATGATTGTCACACAAATGTTGAGTTTTCTGTGAATTGCACCATGAGAGCAGTGATCCGTGGCCACACATTAATCTACTTACTTTTGAGGCAAAGTGACTTTATGGCTTAATTGTTCTGGGTGAGCAACTTCTGGCTTGTCATCAAAGCCATGCGATAGAAAGATATTTGTTAGATCAGCCTGGTGAAACAAATAATAATAAAAACAATTTGTTAACATGCCCCTGAAGTGAAAATTAGTGATCACTTTTCATTAATGTTCTTTAAAATTGATCACAACTGGGTTAGCACACTAGTTATAACAGGGACAGTGCTGTCAAAAATAAGTTTATTGGGGTTTGAGTTTACTAGAGTATGAAGTACTAAAATAAAAAATAAAAATTACAATTGAACTCACCAGAGTCTTAATTGAGGATGCCTCAAATTTCTTCTTTAGTTTCCTTCTCTCCAAAGACAGGACTGTTTCCATTTCAAAGAGTTTTAATGCATCTTTGGTTGTCCTTGGTTTGAAACAGCAACCTCCTGCGCACCAGATTTATGGAATATATTTGATAGTGTCAGTGTCTGAATCTGTTTGATAGTATTTATTGTGTACTTCGTATTTGTGTCATTAATGTTTCATGTTTAATTGTTTATCTTTGCAGTTCCATGAATTAGTCCAGTAATTCCATGCATCTGTCACTTGCCACATTTACTGTTTCCATTCTGCCCCTGCATCGTCCCTCTTTAAATTATTAATTCTTAGATTTTGCCGTTGTCTGTAGCCACACCTCTCTGCATGTTCCTCAGCTCATCGCACCTGTAGTCCATGTAATCAGCCCCTTAGTTTCCCTTCATATTCCCCTGTATCAGTGTAGTTACTCGTGAATTTGTCAGCTAATTTCATCTGCATCTAGCCACAAGCATCTCTGTACTCCGGCTTACGGTTTGATTTGTTTTTTGGCTTTACAATTTTGCCCAGTCTTTAGTGCACGATTGCCTTCCTGTGAATTACTTCAGATTGTTTTTTTAGCTTCCAACTTCCCTTTGTGATTTAGCTTTGGTGTAACCACTTCTTGGTATTAATTCTTGGACTGAATTTGACGACAATCCCGGATTTTCCCCTGTGAACTGAATTACCATCCCCTGTTATTGACCTGGGCCCATGTTCCCAATTAATGATATGGCTTCTTTCGTCATGCAATCTAAGGGCGACTAATCAATAGGCATAATTCAGTTCAGAAAAATAAGTTGGCCCACAGGCTACTTTTCAAGAGGTCCACTGCTCTGGAACTTCTGGGCTGCCTTCTTTGGCACATCAGGCGATCTAACCTGTGCTTCAGGATCAATTAAATTGTTTAAATTGAATCAAGGACAGAGATTTGAAATGCTCAAAATTGCGAGTCAAAATGAATGATTTTCGGGTTGCCTTAACAAGGTGAACTAGCAACACCTGATAGTGCGAAGTGTTTTTGGATTGAATGCATATTAGTTCAGTAGAAAAAATTATTGCGATCACACTGTCTAAATAAACATACTAACCCCGCTGACCTATTATGCACCACATTATAAGTTACGCAGTATGTTAGAGGGCCAGTGCAGAAATATATGGGGTCCGTAAATGGCACATTGGGCGAGGTGTCAGCCGCAGTTTTCACTTCCAGAATGGCTATAACGAGCTTTTGAAGATGTATTGTGGAGAGTCATGAAATGGGCTTTGACACTAATCCCGTTCAGCAGTAAAGGGGGAAGAAATGTTTTCATTTTTTTCCCATGTTTTTGTTTTTCAACGATATTCAGGCCATTTCAAAATTTCAGGCAAAAAAGTCTGAACACAGAACTCCTGACTGTACAGTTGTAAGGTATTCTGAACAGTACATGTACTTGCATTGTGGATGAATTCAAGAAATACTAGAATGTGTTTTTACTTGTAAAAACAGACGTCCCCCCCTCCGCCCCCCTTCCCTGCCAAACCCAGCCCCTTCCCTGAAAATTTGATTCCAGCCAGACGCACAGACAGACGAACCAACAGACAGGCACAAACCAAAAGGCACCACTTCAGGACCTGAGCAATAAGTACGCAAAGTTTCATTAAGATCATGCAAACGGTGTTGGAGCTATGCTCCAGAAACGAAGTGGGAATGCCAACGCCGACACAAACGCAAACGGGAACCGAGCCTAAAATAATATGTCTGCCATCCCCCTCCGGGGGGGAGACATAATAAAATTACATCAATGCCACCTTCCCAAGAGCAGCCCAAATCAACCATCCCGATGAAACAAGCTCAGCTGATAAAATATGCTTGCTACTGACCTGTCACATTGCTGATTCCATGCAGAACATTGTTCTGATCACTTCCAAGGAGGACAGAGTCCACAACTATATTGGCATCCATCAATTTGACCGCCACGTCCACTGGATTACTCTTAGATCTAACAATTTAAAAAAAAAGTATTGTATTGCATTTCCAGCAAAATACGTCCTAAAATATAATACTACTTTCTGAAAGTTGACCTGAAATCATTCTGACAGACAAGATCGATAGACCGACAGACAAATATTTTCAGAATTTCTTTGCCTTTATTGAAGTTAAATATTAACTTACCCGACGTCCTCTCCGTCGGTGAGACATAGCATGTGGAGTCTGCAGTTCGGGAAACATTCTTTGATCTTCAGGAGTTCAGTATGTCCAAGATCTAAGGCATCATACAGCGGAGTTGTTCCAGCAGCTTCAAGCTCACGTACATATGTCTGAAAAACAACGGACAAAATAAACCCTGACGGAGAATACTGGATTCATCCTGATGCTGTTTGGAGCCAGCTGGATCATCAGGATGATCACAAGATATGGGTGCGTAAACTTCATAGGATATTCAACAAAAACAAAACTCTTTTTCACTCTCAAACTGCATGAGGCCCAGATCAACTGATTAACAGCTCTGCTTTTATGAAAGAGAGGCTACGATACACGGCCATTTACACACTGTTCTTTATGGCTTACATTAATAAAACACATCATTACCCTGAAAGTCTCCAGTGACTCTGTGAATTTGTGGAATTGTACATCTTGTCCAACCTTAACAAGGCCAATGACATGAGGGAAGTCGTACGCCATGGTTCTGTCCGCAAAGCAGTGGAACAGCTGCTTCACAGCATCTATCCTTGTCCATGAGTTTTCAGACTGATTAGCCATGGGAGAGCTTGCATTTTGTGCCATGCCTTGAGCAAAATAGCCGTGGAATATTTTTTTGAAAACATATGTCATTGTCACCGGGGCGTTAAACGGACGATCCATAGAGGAGCTTGAATCCACCAGCACCTAAAAATAAGCAGTTTTAAAAACATTTTTTAGTGCATTACTGTGTTCTCATTTGCGCATTGTCATATTAACTCTCATAATAATTGCAGTGTATGGACAAAATATTTATAAACTATAATAGCGTCAAATAAAACAATATACACATAAATATAATTTCAACTATGTTTACTAATTTAACATGCATAATTAACATTTTCAACTAACAAAAATGTTTATCAATACTGAGTTTTTTTTTTTCATGTTCAGTTAATCTTCATTTTCGATTACCAGTATTGCCTCTTTTGGAACTGAGCTGATTTGGGAGGTGAGGTTCTGTCTCAAATCTCCAAGTCTAAAACAAAAAGGTTCAGTTAACGACCTTAAAAAAGGACCTGGGATGAAATGAAATACTAATCCCCAACTAATTAATGACTTCTCAGCATTATCAATTACTGTTACTTGGTATGTTTGGAGGAAAACTTAAGAACTGCTATAATGAAACCCAAAACCATCCACTACATCTTTTGTTACACAATGATATACAAAATATGACAAATCTATCTATCTATCTATCTATCTATCTATCTATCTATCTATCTATCTATCTATCTATCTATCTATCTATCTATCTATCTATCTATCTATCTATCTATCTATCTATCTATCTATCTATCTATCTATCTATCTAAAAGCAAACCAAAGATGGGAAATAAGTTTTTCAGGGCTGTAGATTTATGCATGGCGATGTCCCTCACTGACTGCCTGCTACACCTTATTGAAATATACAAGTGCAGGAAGGCTTCAGCAGTACATATATGCAAGAAGAAAAGGTGTATCACCGCCATTTACTCGATGGAATAAAAAAAAAGTGCAAAACCTTCTTTCACCATTAAGGTGCAGTGAGCAGACATGGCTTAACAGTAGACGAGTAGAAAACACTACAGTTAACACAATAGAACAGTCACGATGGTTTACTTGAAGTATGCTGGCATAACTGCTGCACTAAACCCTCTATAAGGCAGCCACCAATTTTATTACTTCACATTCCATAAAAAACTGGGATATTCCTTTTAACAGCTCTCCAATCACTCTTGAGAACTAAAGTCAACGTTTGGTTGTCTTGCAGGATTTTTCCCCCACTCTTTCGACGACAAGGGGTCTTTGATGACGCATTTAGCAACTTCTTAGCGAAAGCTCTATTTTCAATGAGATGCAGGTCTGGACTGCAGTAAGGCCAGTCGAGTGGCTGCACTCTCTAATCAGGAAGCTACACTGTTGTAACACATGCAGAGTCTGGCTGGATGTTATGTTGTTGAAATAAGCTGGGGTGTTCCTAGAAAAATGTCACCTAGGAAATGGCACATATGCATTTTGGAGCGACATAAGTCCTTCAGCATCAATTGGATCAAAACAGATGCTCAAGTTACCCCTGCCATGGGCACAAACACACCCCCATACATGAGGGATGCTATGTTACATTGCAAACATCTAGAATGGTCCTTCCCTTCTTTGGCCTGGAGAGCACCATTTTCTATTATAACCATAAACAATTTGAAAGGTTGACTTGATTGAGTACAGCATGTGCTTCTACGGTGCATCAGTCCATTTTCAATGAGAGACCAAGGCAACTTGCTTCCTCTGTGCATTATTTAGTCTTCACAAGCAGCTTTGCATGCAATGATGAAGGGCATTTATTGGTAAAGTTTTTCCAAAGTAATTCCAGCCCATGTGGTTATATTCACTATAATAAGCATGTTGTTGCTGAATGAAGGATCGGACAGAAGAGACTGTAATTGACTTTTAACCCCATGCTTTCCTCATTCTCAGGATCATTTAATTATATTATTCACTGAAGAGGGCGTTAGTTCCTTATTTTTACATTGTTTATAAATATCTGGATTATTCAGTCACAGTGTTTTTTGCATCAAAGACTGAACATGACTTTGAAAAAGAGCAATTATTTAATTTGGTAGAGTATGAAATATTATCATTGTTCTGTTTTCAATTGAATACAAGTCAAGGATGACTTACAGATCACAAGGTTCACTCAAATAAATGATTCAAGAAGGGACTGCTTTTGCATTTTCTTACAGAATTGTAGTGCACGTTTTCAAAATGAGCTGTGTTTCCAATATTTTGAAAAATGGAAAAAATAGAGAAATGGAAACAGAAAAAGAAAATACTTACTCCTTTGCCAGCTCACGCACATCTATCTTCTTTTCTTTTCCAGTCAGGAAATCCAGAAATTCAACCTCCCAGAGTTTTAATTTATCCCGTCCTTGACTACAACAGAGGTTATCTAAAATTGGGGAGATATGGAAAGTCTATGTTAATGTGACTTCTAAGAGTCAAGAAAGATGATTAAATTACATGCTGAAGGCTATCTTTGGGGTTATTTTAGGGCACTTGGCTGAGAAGGTGGTCCTCCTTTGGCTACTTTAAACACAATAAAAAAAACAATATTTACCTAAATCTTTTCATATACGGATTACAAAAAAAGCAATAAAACCCTAAATATATAAACCGCATAATTACTAAATGAAATCATACCTTTGCTGATGTAGACAAGGCAATTCGTGTCCAATCCTAGACTCATCATTTGTTAAGGTGGGACAGGGACCAAGTAGGAGTACTTCGACAAGATCTCCGTCATCTCCTCGAATGTCTTCTCTGGATTAACCTGAAAACTACGAAGAAACAGTCTAATAATTGGATCTGTAGTACGTGGTAAATAGGGAATGTGGATTTATTTACAATACAGCTGAAATTCTAATCTAAACAAAGGTGTTATGATTCTGCTCTGTTTGCCATGTTTCTGATGTTCTGTCTGTTCTCTTTATTGCCTACCATGCCATGAACTATGTATTGTGATTTGGTTCTGGTTTATGTTCATGTATTATCTAGTTTAGTTTTTCCATGTTTTGCATTTTACCATAGTTTTATTCCAGTCCATATTTTTGATTCTGCCATGCATTGCACTTTGTCTGCCCCCTGTCTGGTCTCTTGTCTTGTCATTGCTCACAGCCCCAGTATTGCGTGCCACTCTTTCGGGTGATTTAATGGTTTCTGGAATTCAACTATTCCCTCCAGTCTCGTTCACTTCCTTCGCCTTGCTTTTTCTATATTACTAACCCATACTAACAGTTTGTTATTTTTGCTAGAGTTACAAACACAAACTAACATTGTATATAATACTAACTTACTAACGAGCACTAAGGAATGGTATAGCTGTACTTACTAATTGATTAACAAGCTCTCAGCATTCGCCCTGTTCTAAACTCCGCCTCTTGTCTTTCCCTAATCTATGCACGCTGGACCTCCTTGACTGGAGCTGTATATCTGTCTATAGGATAGTCTCGTGATCCCTGTCCGCGTTTTGGCTGTTGTCTATTTCATGTGATTAGGCTCTCCCTCATGTTCCCTCCTTTGTAATCAGTCTGACTTCCTCCACCTGTGTTGTGTTAAACATGTGACTTCCCGTGAGTGTATATTAGGAGTCTTTTCACAGCACTTCCTTGTCAAAACATTTCTCTTCTTTACCTGTGCTGCTATCTCTTTGCCTTGTACTTATAGTGTTACTCTTCTGACTGGACCATCCGACTTACGATTTTTGGCTCTGCTCTTTGGTACAATTGTCTACATCCGTTTACGAATCCTTTTTGCCCGACTACGAGTTTTGTGATTGCTGCCCTGGTATTCGAATCTGTTTACGCCCATTGGATTTTGGCTTTTGCTTCTCTGACATACCTGTGCCTGTGTACTGAACCTATTTTTGCCTGACCCCGAATATTGTGATTGGTGCCCTCTTTACAGTTCTGGATTTCGCCCTTTGGATTCTGATTTTTGCATTGTGGACATTGTACCTTTGCCTGCTCTGTTGGGGGTCTTCCCCCTTCAGAAATAAAGCCTCCTTTTTTTCTGGTGCTCGCTTGTGGTTCCTATACGTCAACCTGAAAAAAGGATCTCAAAAGATCCAAGAACTGCACAGAATCTGCTAGTTTTCCCAAGTTTTATCACACTTGCTGTCTGTGGCAGCACTGAGTGAAGACGGCAACACAAATAGGACTGTATCATAAATTACAGTCAGAAGCAAAATCATTGATTCCATTGATTAAAAAAATTATGAGAAAAGCCTCAGTGCTGTGACCAAGAATTTGCCGCCCTTTCTGATTTCTGCCATTTTTTTTTTTTTTTTTGCATATTTGTCACTGTTTCCGATCTTAAAATAAAATGTGATTAAAACAAATGCAAACAGAGTAAAAGCAAAATTCATATTTCAAATGATGGCTTAATTTATTTAAGGAATAAGGTTTTCCAACAGCAGTTGGCTCCATGTGCCAAAGTCATTGCCCTCTTAGTTGCTCAGTTAGCCAATTAACCAAATTTAATTCATAACTGGGTTAAATTACACTAGTTATACCAAGTCTTAGGCCAAGACCCTTGGCTACTGCCAGCCCTGTTAAACCTAAATTGATGCTGTCAAAACTCAAAACTTCCACTCACTTCTTTCTGTCACACAGATCCATGAAATAATATCAGGCTGCCTGGCTGACATCTCAGTCTGGGTGACTAGGCATCACAAAAGCCTAACTCAGATAAGACGGAGCTGCTATCCTTTCCCTTCTAAATCTCTGGTCTACAAGAAATCGCCACCTGTGCTCATGGCACTATAGTTCTGCTGCTCCCTCTGCAAAGACCTTGGGGCAGGCCTCCCGCTAGCGCGGGTCACTATAATCATTGACAAACCCAATCCATAAGTGACGAGGTGAAAATTACAAGCAGTAGTCACACTGGTGAATGTAATAACTTTATGATGAATAACAGTTCTATGCCAAGCAGTGACGTCGCCTGGCAAGGGCATTCAAGCCCGTAGCCCCAGAGACTTTTCTTTAGCTCTGCGCAATTAAAGGGTTCGGTGCAATAACGTTAAAACTCCAAATTTACAGGAATAAAGATTTGTATGGTTTTAAATATTGCATTACCTTATTTATGCAACAATAATACATGTACTTCAAAATGTCATCCTGGCCAGTACACAAGACTGGTACATGATGAAAGTATATTCTGTGTAATACCATAAAACAGGAGATTGACATTTATCAAGCTATTGCACTGAACCCTTCAATTCTTCCCTTTGAGAAATTTTTCACAACGTAACTGACCGTGAGTAGAACAAGACAGCAATGTTGTATTTTTTTATCTTCAGCGAAAGGAGGTAAGAGAGACCGACCAGAGAGGGTTTATTATGGGAAAATACGTCCAAATACTGTTTTATTGGCTGAGGAGTCTCTGTGGGCTTACTATGCCAAACAGAGATATGCATATATAGAATGTTCTAAGTTTATATCTATGATGCCAATCAATTTTCACACGCAGTCAGTGTGTGAAAATGATTATGTGTGGATTTTTAAAAATTCTAAATTTTTGCAGGTAAAATGGTTGAAGATGAGGCATAAACATTCTGTCAAGTTGAACCATAAAAAGAAGGTACGCAAATGTAACTGTCTCCTCTGTCCCATGTCCCAGGGTCAATGAATGTGATATGAGCAGAACACAAGTTATACAGATAATTTATACTGCATGTCTTGTTGACGACCAACAAACTAGCCCAGTCTCCTGTCAAAATTTGGTAACGAAACCTGTTTTCTATATTGCATTGATCCCTATACGATCCATATTTAACTTTACCAGACAGAATCGCAAAGCAGATTTTTAAATATTCTAAGCACGGGTACTGCAATCATATGAAAAATATACATTTCGTGGCCATGAGATAAGTCTATTTGGTTAATTCGTAGCCACAAGATACAACTTACTCCCTCAATTTGATTACTTTGTTCCAAAGATTGCAGTAATTCAAGTTGTGGGAACGGGTAATATCGTGGCCAAAAAAAAGCTAAATCGTGGGAACAACTTATATCTTGTGTGCCACAAATTAGCCATTTATAGTCACAGGGAAAAGAAACTAAGTAAGCAAGCAAAATTAATGCCACCCTGACTGTAAGAGCCAAAATTGCATTTTCTTTTCAATTATATGCTCCAGTAATATTTAAGTTCAAACGTATTAATTGTATTATTCATTTAAATAAATAAATAAATAAATTTAACATAAATAAATAGATAGTGGAGTGTTTTTTATAGCCTCCCAAATTAAAGAGCGCACATTTCTTTATTATACAATTGCAATTGTGCGCAACTGCAGTCATTTCATACGGGGCTTGGTGCTCAAAGAGGAAAAGCTATACATTGGGTGCTTACGTGTCCTTTGGGGGCTATTAATCATGGAGTGTGCATGGCAGTTTTGAGCGCACAGTTTTTTGACCGCAGTGTTCGTATAATTAAAAGGAAAAAGTGAATGGATTCCATCTAACGTTCGTATGTAAATAATTGTTGAACGAACAAACGTATTTTCTTTAAAATAAAATTTTGTTTGACCTTTTAAATCTCTGGAATCCGTGGAATTGTTTTGGAAACACGCGAGTCAAGCAATCCTCATTCACTGCCGCAACACCAACGAAACGGAATCTACACTGACACTTGTATGATTTTTGTTCCCACAATGCCACGCGATGCGTCGTGGCAATGATTAAAGTCTTTGGGAAGGAGCGTGAGGAGTGTGTGAAGGGTGCGGGGGTGCATACCATGTCTTAGATAGAATTTTAAAATCTTAAAAAATTTGGCACGCATTCGGCATGCAATGTTTGTGCCATGTGCGTGCCACTTGCTTGAACCATGCGTGAACACTACGCAAACTCGGTGCGAACATTGCCGACGGATGTCAATGCGTGCCGTGTTAGGGTGCTGTCGTGAGTTGCTCACGTGATCATGGCACGCCCGGCTCACACATAGTTTGCGCACGTCACGAACCATGGCAGGAACTTCTCACGAAGTGTTCACGCATTGTTCGAATTTTTGGCTGCGCATTACGTAGACAGTGCGTAACCTATGCGTGTACAGTGCACGAACGGGGCGCAAAAAAGGCTCCGCTGTGTACCATCGAAATGGCAGGCCTCGCCACGACGCGGCATTGCAGCGACAAAAATCGTGCAAATGTCAGGGTGACATAACTCAGCGTGGTTGTGTTATTTCTGTGCCTAGTCATCTCAAGAAAAAAATATGAATGAAGGTAAACTTATGTAAAATACTAGTCAATGGGCTAATTACCAGCCCAATTCTACGTAAATCAGTTGCTGAAATTTTTAATCTTTCAATTTTACTCGCAAATGGTCTGTATAATGGAAGCAAGCCTATGTCACACTACTGTTTAATGCTGGTGACCCTGTTGAATTAAATGATTAATCTCTCTGCTTTAGTCAAGATCTTGGAATCCTTTGTTTCTGATCAGTTGAAACTATTCTTCGACTCACACAATGTACTCAGTCCCATGCAATCAGGGCTAGGCATAGTACCTTCATGGCTGGTCTGAAGACTTTCAATGACTTTAAGGCTCTGTTCTTCTAAGCCGAGCAGGGGTGGCAATCATTTTTCATATGCCTGTATCGTCTGTATTTCTGATGTTAAAAATGTCATTACTGTATCACAGTTTCATACGTGCATGGGAAATATTCAACCTCTTGGTGATTGTTTTTTTTAAAAAAAAAAAAACAGGCTTTGATAATGTAAAATTTGACTAATTTACCATCATTAACTGCATATTTGTGTTCCAATTTTTGATTGTTTACAAACATTATCTCCTATTTACAACCCCATTTCCAACAAGTCGACATGGTCTACAACATCCCCCGCCAATCGTGCGCTTCTCATTTTCGAACTCGATCAAGGCCTTTATGGTCTGAAGCTACAAACCAAATGTGGTTACTGTATCTGTAGTAGTTTCTGAGTAAAGCTGTCCCCTTTATCTCGGACGGACGGACGCACGGACGGACGGACAGAGGTCAAACCTATATCCCCCTCCCACTTCGTGTTGGCGGGGGATAAAAAAGTTGGGATGCTCTTTAAAATGTAAATATGTAATCATGTAATGATCTGCAAAACATTTAAATTCAATTCAGTTGAAAATAGTATGAAGACAACAAATCAGATGTTGAAACTGAGAAATTTTATTGTTTTTTGAAAAATATATGCTCATTTTGAATTGGATACCAGCAACACCTTTCAATTTTGGATGGGGGCAACAAAAGACTGGAAGTTGTACGATGCCGAAAAAATACAGCTAATCAGTTACAGCTAATTAGGTTATCTGGCAACAGATTAGCAAAATGATTGGGTATAAAAAGTCTTTCAGAAGTAAGGATGGCTTGGGCTTCATCAATCTGAAAGCCTGTACGGGCAAATAGTCCAAAAATTTAAGAAAAATGTTTCTCAGTGCAAAATTGCGAAGATTTTGGGGGATTTCATCCTCTGCAGTGCATTATATCATTAAAAGATTCAGAGAATCTGGGGAAATCTCTGTGCGCAAGGGACAAGACTGAAAACCAATATTGAATGGCCATGATCTTTGGGCCCTCAGGCAGCACTGCATTTAAAACAGACGGGATTCTGTGGTGGAAATCATTGCATGTGATCCATCGTCAGTGAATACAGCTTGTTGCTGCATCCTGTGGTCTGACCAATCAAAATGTAAATTCTATTTGAAAATGATGGATGGCGCATCATCCAAGCTAAAGAGGAGAGGGACCATCCGGGTCGTTACCAGCGCATGGTTCAGAAGTCAGCATCTATGATAGTATGGGGGTGATTTAGTGCACATGGCACGGGTAACTTCCACATCCATGAAGACCATAGACTGTATAAAAAGATGGAGGAAGCAACCGTGACGTCACCTATTGGTTTCAGCATGTCATTTTGGAAGCCTCGATTTTGACAATGAGAACAGCGCCATTTTCTCATTTTGAAACCGGATGTGATTCCTATTGGACGAGAGCCTGAATTGAAGATCCAGAGAGGAGCCAGGAGTGGATCTATGGGTGGATCTGACCGTATCTGACGAGGAATAGAGGATAGCCACGCCCCTAAAGCATATCTAGCTTTACAGTACAGTCCTGGATACTAAGCAAATAATCGCGATATGTATCCCGAGTGTCTCCCAATAGCACATGGCTCAATAAGCCGCTTCACTGACATGTGTAACTTCCTCATGTCGGTGTGCCTACGCTACAAAAAATAGTTCTTCCAAATCCACGCCTAATCTCTCTAAAAATGCTTTTGAAATCTTGATAGTTTCTGATAAATGTAGGCTATAAGGGAATCGTCTTGGGATCAAGCGAGGTGTTGCACTGTATTTTATGTCGATTAAAAACAATTATAACGATGAACGATTCCATGTCACCGCTGATCACTGTTACATTCTATAAGGGCGGATATAGTGTACATTTATTTCCACCATGTAATTCAAAATTATCATTGTTTATTTTTCGACATGTCCGTGCAACTGCAGATATACTGTCAATTTAATAAAAATTAGAGTGCAGCTTTTTATTATTTGTATGTAGTTTTGCATAAACAAGACAGAGGGAATTATCTAGTCATTTTGGCCGAGTATTCGGCGAAATCACGCGTGTTTGATATTCTGTCTCATTAATCTTAAGACGTATCAAGTGTTCACAAACGCTCTAGTTCACTATCAATTCACTGCTATATGAAGCGTTTTCTTTGTACTGTAGTTGGTATTCTCCTGGAGCACTCGGGGAAAAGATCTTAGAATGTGAGGGCCGATACGCCGCATTACATTATGTCTTTCACCCCTATTTGTTTGACAATCGTGTTTGGTTATTTAGAAAAGATGTGTTTGTTTTCTTATTTTCACTCTACGGTGAAATACTGCCCCTTTTCCACCGAGCTGGTGCTGGTTCGGTTCTTTCATTTTCCACAGACTAAGCTCCAGCTCCTGGCTCTTAAAACCGGTGCTAGAGTAAGCACCAACTCCTTGCTGGTCCAGAGCAAGCACCACTTACGTGGGGCGGCGTTTACCAACACGACCAGCGCAATCGCAGAAGTATTTTGAGCGTTCTGCTCACAGTAAACCTTGAGGATAAGTCTTATATCTGCATGATGCATTTATATTTCATTTTACTTTTTGCACCACTTACGTCTATAATAAGCATTAAGAATATTAGTCAGCCGGCCAGATTGGGCATTTGCGAATTACTCTTATTGCCATTAGCGAGCAAAAATGCCCCTGTCCCAGCTTTTTGAAGCATGTTGCTGGCATCAAATAAAAAATGAGCATATATGTAAAAAAAAAAAAACACAGAATTTCTAACTTTCAACATTTGATATGTTGTCTTCAAACTATTTCCCACTGAATATAGAGTTTAAATTATTTGGAAATCATTGTATTCTGTTTTTATTTACATTTTACTGTGCCCCAACTTTTTTGGAAATGGGGTAGTATATCGATATATTAGTCAATTGTGTTTTGCAGCATTATGCTCAGCAAGCATGCATACAGTATATAGGCATCATTATAACAACACTATTTGCTGTGAATAATTTTGCTACAAGGATCTGCACTCAAAATAATAGCTTACTTGCAATTAGGACCACTGGAAATCGACACAGGGAAGTTTCCTGCGAGAGGAACACTCAATATTATCCTCTCGATGTCGGTAGCTCTCTGCATTGATGTTTCCTTGAGCCTTTCTTCACTGCAGCCAGGAATTTTTTCTTCTCCTTCAGTGATTACAAAAGCAAGGTTAAACAGACTAGACTAGATAAATCAGCCACACTAACCAGGGGTACATTTCCCAAAAGCACAGATGCTAACTCATGTAGTTGGAGCCACTGGCTGTATATGGTCGAACTATGTAATTTTCTCATGTATTTTCACAAGCTATGCTTTCGGGAAATGTATCCAATGTGTGATTGAGCACACTGAAAAGATTAGAACTTGTCATCATTTTCATACTTAAGGACGCATAATTTTGATGAGTCATTTTTAGCTGTGCTGATATCTTAAGCTATTTCAGCCAAATGTATGTGGAAAACTTATCACCAAAAATCATGGACATTGATTTGGAGTCAGTCCCCCCTTCGCTTTTATAACAATCTGCTCTCTTCTCAGTTGGTTTTTAAGTAGACGCTAGAACATTGCTACAGGGGCTTGCTTTCATGCCAGCATTGACTGGGTCTTACAACATAGTGGGGCAGTCAGGTCTGGCTCTGAGTTGTTTTTACAGTTTATCCCAGCAATGGGGTTGAGCTTTGGGATCAACGTAGGCCAGCCAAGGTCTACAACCCTGATCTCGACAATCCATATACGGACCTCAATCGACGATTGGGGACATTGTCATACAAACACAAAAGACTTTCTGTTGGAAGCAAAATGTAAGCTTTAAAGAAAAAAGCCCAGACTAAAGTGTGCCCAGAACATTTTTTGCCAATGTTATACAGTCAGATCCATATATATTTGTGCGCTGACAAAATGTTCATATTTTTGGCTCCGCACACCATCACAATGCATTTGAAATGACAATATACAGATATGCGCAAAGCGTAGACTTTCAGCTCTACGATAAGTAAAAAAAGTATAGTTCAAAAGTATAGGACTAATAATTGTTCAAAACGGAAGTTTTGTGCAACCCAATTCTCTGTTGTTGTTCCGCAACTGGATTGAATTAGCCCATTATTTAATCGCTGTTAGATCGCATACGGAGAGAAACCTTGTCCTCGCGAACGTCAAATTCTTTTCCATTAAGCACACTCAACACCTGATTTTCCACAACGTTCTGTCCATTCCTATCCACATTTTCTGCTGACTGTCCTTGTACTGCTGCTGCGTATGGCTTGGTCATCTTCATTCCGGTGATGATAACGTCCTCCTTTCTTGTATATTGCTCTAAGTCCTCGATCCTGTTCTCCAACTCGTTAATCCTCTGGTCCTTCTGTTGTAGTACTCTCACCATGTTGCTAGTCTTGTCCAAAAGTTGCCGTCTTTCCTTTTTGCTCTCCTGAAGATCCGTATTAATAATGGCAAGCGACTACTTGATTTCCGCCAGTTCTTCACTGGTACGAGGCATTTTGATTAAAGTTTTGCTGGGAAGCCTGTGACGACATGCACCTCGTGAGAGTATTTGGAAAAATAGCGTGCTGTCGCGAGTGGGACCCCTCAGCCTTGCGCTTTACTGGCAGCCATATTGATTATGGGAGCAGGACACAAATTGATAGGGAGCTTCCTGTAACCACCCCCAACATACCACCTAAAAATGAGAACGTTTGGCCCAGGCGTTTTTCAATTATCATCTGGAAAGGAAAATGAAGATGGCTGCCACGGCGGGCATACGGATGATCAGAGTGGGACAGAAATTGAAAGGGAGCTTACTCTAACCACCCCCAACATACCACAACAAAATTAGACATTTGGCCAAGGGGTTTTTCAGCTATTGTCCGGAAACTAAAAGTTCACGGACAGACGGACGCCGTGCGCCACGACAATGCCCCTCGACCGACTTTCGTCAGCTGAGGGGTAAAAACTAACAGTTATGATTTTTAATTGTCATTTTTAATACTTGGTCGCAGATCCATTGCAGTCAGTAACTGCCGGACATCTGGAAACCATAGACATAACCAGACACTGGGTCTCTTCCCTGGTGATGCGCTGCCAGGCCTTCAGTGCAACTGTCTTCAGCTCCTGCTTATATTACTTAGGGCATTTTTGCCTTCTGTAAGTGAATTGCATGTTCATTTACATACAGGTCAGGTGCTTGACATGAATGAATGAATGAATGAACATCACATTTATGCAGCACTTTATCATGGGTATGCAAAGTACTTTACACTTTACTATATTTTACACATGGGTTTACATTTTGAGTTAAACCCATGACATTTATTCTGGTGAAGTCTTCTCTTCATAGCTGACAACAATGCTGAAATGTTTACCTCTTGGAGGGTGTTTTTGCACTGACTAACTTCTCTGAAAGGGTTTTTCTTCACCGGGTAAGGAATTTTTCTGTCAACCACAATCTTTTACTGTAGTCCTACACTCTTTTATTGTATGCCTGAGCTCACCAGTGCATTGTCTTTCTAAATAATGCACCTAATAGTTGATTTGATGATATTTTTGCAATTTCTGTGTTAGTTTTACTTTGTTTTTCACCCGAATAATGGCTTGCTTCACTGTCAGTAAAAGTTATTTGGACTTCAAGTTAAGGACTGACAGCGAAGATTCCAAATGCAGAAGCCATAACTGACATGAACTTTCTAAGTTAAATCTTCATACTTGTACGTTGGAGAATGTGGGACAATCACACACCTGGCCAACTAACATTCGTGCATCTGATTTTCCAATTACTTGTGGAAATTTGAAAAGGGGGGAGGGGTGCAGATATGAAGTGTTATGAAGGAGTCTATGAAAGGGTTCATATTGCATGATTTTAATCCTAAGTAATAGGCGGGTAAAATAATAACCTTGTAAACGCCCAAATAATTATGAACTTGACTGTATAAGCAATCCCTCTCCCACCCACCTCCCTAAAAAACAGTAAGGTTCTCTCACTTTTTATTTTGTCCAGAACAAAGGCTCTATCGAAAACCGAGGGTATTCCAGGAATGCGAACTGGCTCCTTGAGGATTTTATTTGATCCTTCACATCTCAATGATATTGTTGCACAGGCCTCATTCTCCTCATTCTGAAAAGATGTATTGAACAGATTTAAAGACATTAGCAGCACATTGCGTACTGTGTCACATTTGTAATATTATAAACAACTACATGTCTCCGTGTCAGACAGTCGGAGAGGGTTACAAAATAACTCCGTGTCTGACAGTCGATATTTTTTTGAAAATTTCTTTAAATACACCAAATCTTTTAGATATTTTACTTAGCTGTTTTAATCAACTAACCCTAAGCCTATAGACAGTCGACTGAAATTTCGACTGTCGGAAATGGAGACACTATGTATCAACAATGGAACAATGCTGACATCAGGGAAAATTTCAGTTTTAATATGCTGTAAATTGAGGGATAGCAGTTAAAAGACCAAACCTTGCAATAGGTGGCGCCACAATATTTGTAACACTCTTCATTTTCAGCCATGGATAGTACACAGTCAGAGGTTTCAGGGCAGGTAACTAGTAATCGCTTTGGATGTTCTAAATAATTGACCACTATGAACCTGCTTAACACATTTAATGACCTAGATGAAAGCAAAAAACATATTTTTTACTGCATGATACTTCTAATGGCAGAAATGTACAAAACCCAAAACCAGTGAAGTTGGCACATTGTGTAAATCATAAATAAAAACAGAATACAATGATTTGTAAATCCTTTTCAACCTATATTCAATTGAATACACTGCAAAGACAAGTTACTTAATGTTCGAACAGGTTAACTTTGTAAATTTTTGCAAATATTAGCTCATTTGGAATTTGATGCATGCAACATGTTTCAAAAAAGCTGGCACAAGTGGCAAAAAAGACTGAGAGAGTTGAGGAATGCTCATCAAACACTTATTTGGAACATCCCGCAGGTGAACGGGCTAATTGGGAACAGGTGGGTGCCATGATTGGGTATAAAAGCTGCTTCCCTGAAATGCTCAGCCATTCACAAACAAGGATGGGGCGAGGGTCACCACTTAGTGAACAAATGCGTGAGCTGACTGTCGAACAGTTTAAAAACAACATTCCCCAACGAGCTATTGCAAGAAATTTAGGGATTTCATCATCTACAGTCCGTAATATCGTCAAAAGGTTCAGAGAATCTGGAGAAATCACTGCACGTAAGCAACAAGGCCGAAAACCAACATTGAATGCCCGCAACCTTCGATCCCTCAGGCGGTACTGCATCAAAAACCGACATCAGTGTGTAAAGGACATCACCGCATGGGCTCAGGAACACTTCAGAAAACCACTGTCAGTAACTACAGTTCGTCGCTACATCTGCAAGTGCAAGTTAAAACTCTACAATGCAAAGCGAAAGCCATTTATCAGCAGCACTCAGAAACGCCGCCGGCTTCGCTGGGCCCAAGCTCATCTAAGATGGACTGATGCAAAGTGGAAAAGTGTTCTGTGGTCTGACGAGTCCACATTTCAAATTGTTTTTGGAAACTGTGGACGTCCGCACCAAAGAGGAAAAGAACCATCCGGACTGTTATAGGCGCAAAGTTCAAAAGCCAGCATCTGTGATGGTATGGGGGTGTATTAGTGCCCAAGGCATGGGCAACTTACACATATGTGAAGGCACCATTAATGCTGAAAGGTACATACAGGTTTTGGAGCAACATATGTTGCAATCCAAGCAATGTCTTTTTCATGGACGCCCCTGCTTATTTCAGCAAGACAATGCCAAGCCACATTATGCACGTGTTACAACAGTATGGCTCCGTAGTAAAAGAGTGCGGGTACTAGACTGGCCTGCCTGTAGTTCAGAGCTGTTTCCCATTGAAAATGTGTGGCGCATTATGAAGTGTAAAATACGACAACGGAGACCCCGGACTGTTGAACAACTTAAGCTGTACATTAAGCAAGAATGGGAAAGAGTTCCACCTGAAAAGCTTCAAAAATTGGTCTCCTCAGTTCCCAAATGTTTACTGAGTGTCGTTAAAAGGAAAGGCGATGTAACACAGTGGTAAAAAGGCCCCTGTGCCAACTTTTTTGCAATGTGTTGCTGCCTTTAAATTCTAAGTTAATGATTATTTGCAAAAAAAAAAAAAAAGTTTCTCAGTTTGAACAATAAACATCTTGTCTTTGCAGTGTAATCATTTGAATATAAGTTGAAGAGGATTTGCAAATCATTGTATTCTGTTTTTATCTACGATTTACATAACGCGCCAACTTCACTGGTTTTGGGTTTTGTACAAGAGATCTTACATACCTCAGACTGAGAGATCAAGTAGGCCCAGCAGACATTTGAGTACTCAAAAACCTCAGGGTCTTCAAAGATCTGAGGACCGTTTTTTTTGTCCAAGTTGGGCAGAAGCTCTCTGAAGAGTAAATACAGTCCTTCAAGAATTGCAATCTGAAATAAAGTAAAAAAAAAAAAGTACATACTGTTAGTATGTGATGGGTTCAATTTACATGAAACACTTTTGTCATTGAGCAATACAGCTTCAGAGATGCATGAAATTTCTAGAGAATAGAACTGCCAAACAACACTGTGACAGCTGTGAAGAAAAACCCAAAAACATCAGCAGTGAGATCTCAAGCAGTCTCCGCAGGGCAGGGGTGAACATCTCTCAATGAACCATTCAAAGATGACAACACAATCTAGACTGGGGGGGCTTTTTATGCCTATGCCAATTTTCACGTTGCCTAATTTCTGAACGGCTAGATCTAGGACCACCAAACTTGGTGACTTTTCCGAAAACTTGTCTGGGAAAAATTTTATACCAATAAGTCAAGTCCACCATCTTCGCCGTTTCCATGGCAACGGTTTTCTAACAGGTATGTCTCACAAAAAAATTGCCGATTTCGGTTTTATCAATGTAGTTTCCAGATTTTCTTCTTAAAATATACTTATTCCATTATATTTACAATATCTTATGTAATTTAATACCAGCTTAGATAAGTAAAATTGATGACAGCTTTCCCAGACAATATCACAGTCATAAAGTGTACATGTAATGAAACAGTCAGCGAACTGTTTAGTCTTGTTCCTTTCGTTTTTGGACATGATGCATTACTTAGGAAAGTTGTTCAGTTGCAGGTTTGATTCCAGAAATATACTGAGTACGAATGAAAACGCACCACTTGAAAAAGTCAATATTTAAGTTCAAATGAACTTCAATATAATTTTTATACAACAACAACACTACAGTGACGTAACCCGACATGCCAGGTGCAAGTAATGCAAGAATTTCAAGTTAACTGTAACGCTAGGCAATTTTTTGCAAAAACGCAACATCTTGCACGCACACCACGGGAAAAATGAATCCATCCATTTTCTATACCCGCTTATTCCTCACTAGGGTCACGGGGGGGGGAAATGAATTTCACTCTGAATTTGAGCACACATTGCCTTTACAAGCATGTGAATCTGAATAAAATTTAAATTCTTCACTGACACTTGTGAAACGTCGACACTATGCCGCGACTTACAGCCCCTGAACGGGAACGTGCCATAGGCATGCTTCAAATTGGCGCCAGCACCAGGGAAATTGCCAGACGACTACACTGCGCACACACAACGATCGCAAGACTCTATCAAAGGTTTCTGCAAACGGGGAGCACTTGGGACCGTCCTCGACAACGTGTGACAACGGCACGTCAGGATCGTCAGATCGTACGGGATCATGTCCGAGACCGAACACTGCCAGCGACAAGAACGGCTGCTCAAGTCCAAGGACGACGTGGATTCATTCAC
The DNA here is from genome assembly GCA_029721435.1 of Gymnothorax reevesii. Taxonomy (NCBI): domain Eukaryota; kingdom Metazoa; phylum Chordata; class Actinopteri; order Anguilliformes; family Muraenidae; genus Gymnothorax; species Gymnothorax reevesii. Next base: position 13,363,068 of record CM056576.1, read on the forward strand.
CCCAACACCGTATGGAACAGTCTGTGAGCTGCAGGCCTGCGTGCACACCGTCCTTATTTCGGCCCCATATTGACGGATCGTCACCGAAACCAGCGTCTACAGGACGTCGATGTGATTACAGAGACATGGCTTAGTGAAGAGGGTGGAGATGAATATAATATAGAAGGTTATAAGCTCTTTAGGAAGATAGATGTAACAGGCGAGGAGTAGGCATAGCAATCAATGTGAACGAAAACATAAATATAGAGGAAATTCCCGAAATTGAACATTCCTTGTCTTGTGTAGATATCTGGTTCAGGCTCATTGGCAAACACGAGACAGGTTTAAACATAGGAGTATGCTATCGACCACCAGCTTTGGACAGTACAGTCAATGAAATGCTTTTTAGGAGTATTACGCAAGCTTGTAGAGGTGGGGGGATTATTATTATGGGAGACTTAAATTATCCTGGTATCAGTTGGGAAATGGTAAAAGGACAGGGTAGGGGGGAGGAAGAATTTATAAATGTTATAAATGATAATTTCTTGGCGCTGTATGTTAATACACTGGCACTGTCCTGTATGATAACAAGTATATTACGGATGCCTTAAACAGTTACTTTGTTGAGAATTTTACCTCAGAGGGGTCTTTATTTGGCCAGAGGGCATGTCAAATGCTCAAGATTATTTAGCGAAAATTGAGGTACGGGATAACAAAGTATTAGACAAGTTGCATAAACTAAAGGCAGATAAGGTGGCGGGTCCTGATTGCTTACATCTTAGAATGCTCAGGAAAGTTGGTGAGATCATCTTTAAGCCGCTATCCGCCATCTTCAGACGGTCTTTAGAAACTGGAGAAATACCAAATGATTGGAAACAGGGCAATATAATACAAATATATAAGAAAGGGGACCGTACCGAGCCAGGAAATTACAGGCTAGTCAGTTTAACTTGCATTGCGTGCAAAATATTGGAATCTATCATAAAAAATGAGCCGGACTTATTTCTTGAATTTAACAGTATCTTGAGGGATAGCAAACATGGTTTCCGTAAGGGAAGGTCATGCCTGACAAACCTTCTGGAATTTTTTGAAGAGACCACCAAGACTTATGACCAGAGCAGGGCTTATGACATCATATATTTGGATTTTCAGAAAGCATTTGATACAGTACCGCATAAGAGACTAATTTTTAAAATGAGCTCCATTGGAGTAACAGGAGGTATTCTGAAGTGGATTCAAAACTGGTTACGGGACAGAACACAATGAGTGGTGGTCAGTGGTATCTCATCTGAGCTGGGTATGGTGGGGAGTGGCGTCCCCCAGGGATCGGTGTTGGGACCCCTGCTGTTCTTCACCTCCATTAATGACCTTGATAGGAATACTGAGAGCAGATTGGTTAAATTTGTAGATGACACTAAATTGGGGGGTTTGGCAAATAGTTTAGGGTCCACTAAAGTGATTCAGGATGATTTGGATAGAATCCGGAATTGGGCAGAAATGTGGCAAATGAAATTTAATGTAGCAAAATGCAAAGTTGTACATGTAGGTAATAAAAACATTAGACGGGATTACTTCATGGGAGGTTTAAAACTGGAATGTGCTGCACACGAGAAAGATCTGGGAGTGATTGTTGACCAAACCCTCACAGGCTCTAGCCATTATGCCGTAGCAGTTAAAAAAGCCAATCGGATGCTGGGATACATTGCCAAAAGTATTTAATACAAATCTAAGGAGGTGATGCTTCTTTTGTACAACACATTTCTCAGACCACATCTAGAGTATTGTGTACAGTTCTAGGGACCATACTTTAAGAAAGATATAGAGGCTCTAGAGAAAGTTCAGAGAAGAGCCACTAAGCTTATTCCATTTATAAAAGATGAAAGCTACAAGAAGAGGCTGAAGAACCTTAATTTCTTTACTCTTAGGAAAAGGAGACTCAGGGGTGATTTGATTGAGGTCTTTAAATATGTTAAAGGGATTAACAAAGTGAATCATGTTGGATTCCTTCGACCAAGTGTTGTGAGTAGAACTCGGGGTTACAATTGGAAGTTGACCAAAGGTAAATTTAGCACTGATATTCAGAAATATTTCTTCACCCAAAGAGTAATTTCAACGTGGGTGGAATAGCTTACCTGACCATATTGTTGAGGCAGAGACCTTGGGGGTTTTCAAGAGCAGGCTTTACTTAAAGCTAGATACCATTGAGTCACTGAGTATCTGAAGGGATATATTCACAATACTATAAAGAAACTGGCGAGCGTAGTTGGGCTCAACGACCTGTTCTTGCCATTCATGTAATGTTATGTCATGTTATATGCGCCCGGTGGAATCTAGATTGGCCGTACACGTACGCACACACACACACACACACACACCAAACGTCAGGTCTATTGAACTCACTTAAGGTTTAAAAGTGAGTAGGCTGGTTATCCAACACGCTGTGTACAGAAACAATTGTAGAACTGGAATAATAATCATTCTGCTACTTGGCTGGTAAGTGTTGTACAGTTCGGGACAGGCGGAGACACTGACAATTAGCTGTCATCATTGCTCGAGTGCTCAGGCTGGAATCTGTATGGTTCTGAATCCCGTGTTAACCTGCTTTCACACCGGATGCAAAATGATTTTTTTCACAAGACCGATTACATTCAAAGTTGATGCAAAAATGCGAATATAGGCGAAACGTATTAGCGTCTTTGCATTGACTTTGAATGTAATCTGTCGTGCGAAAAAATTTATTTCACGTCCAGTGTGAAAGCACCTTTATATTGAGTTTCCTCATCTTGCATAAAAAAGTACTCTTCTTCATCAAAATGGACAGATTCAATTGAAAATTCTGAGGAACTATCGGAATCTGATCTGGTACCATTGTTGTTGGACGCACAAACGCCCACTGTGTACAACTTATGACGTGACCACACAGGGGAGTGCCAAAATCGCCTTTCTGTGTTGCTCAGAATGTTTGTTAATGAAGGGGGTGGGGCAAGTAACAAAAAAATAGCGATTTTTGTAAAAAATTATTTTCTACATTTTTTGTTAGGCAGATGATGGGAATTCTTTTAATTGCACCCTTTTATATTCATAAACTTGCTCAGTGCATGTCCTAAGCTCTTTAAATTTGTAAAAGATTACCCTATTCTAACAGTTTTGGGCAATAAATTCAAAACATAATGTCATAATGACGTCATAAAAAAGAAAGAAGGGATTTGCTCATGAACCAAAGCATTAAAACTCATTTGTGAAGGACAGTGGAGAAAGTGTCATGGACTCTGCTAGCATGGTTGCGTCTGGCTCACTAATCTTATGATTTAACTCCCGATGTTAGCAGGAGGATGAACTCAGAAGTCAACAAACACATCTTGTTAGCAAACTTACAGAGAAATGCATCCATTACTAACTGAGAGAAACTTCATCATGCAGCAAGATAATAACCAAAACAAACTGACAACACCACAGAGGACTTCACAGAGAGAAAAACACCACAGAGAGAAAAATGGGGAAGTTCTAGATTGCCAAAGTAAATCACCAGATGGCTCTTGAAGAGGACATAAAACAACCCCCCCGCCAAAAAAAAAAAAAAGAGACTGCCATAACAGCCAGGAAAAACATTGAAAAAAAAGAATGCAACAGTTTTGTGATGGGTCACAGGCTTGACGCTGTTATTGCAGGAAAGGGATATGCAACCAAATGTTAAGTGTAATTTACTTTCATTTACTTAAACTCTGTTCCAGTACTTTGCCACACCAAATAATCAGATGGTATGATAGTAAAGGTGCTATGTTCGAAGTCGTCTAATATATCAAGGTGTAAATACCCGGAGATAAAAGCTGGAATTTTGAACTCTTGTCTTAGGTTCATCTTTTGACCTGACCTGCAAATGTATTCAGTGTACAGCAAAGACAAAGGGAATCATCTTGCAGTTTCAAAACTTTTGTCGGGGATTGCGACTCAGCGCTTTCTTCGTTATTCTGTATGTGTGTGGTGAAGCATATGTATTACCCTCTGGTTCCAGGTCCCATATTGACCCTTGCACATCAGCTGGTATAGAGCCTGGGTCAATGCCTTGCAGCCGGTGAGTCTCCAAATGTACGCCATGACTTTTTTAAATGTGTAATTTGAACTTTGTTTATACTGTAAAATAAAAAACAAGTGGATTAATGATAATTAAAAAATACAAAAATAAAATAAAATATATATATATATATATTTATATACAGAATCTTATAAAACATCTGGCAGAATTATGGGCCAGTTTCTAATAAATTAGAAATTAGCTGTTACTTCACTGATAGTCGTTGCTGATTATGGTATGAACTTATGTTAATTAATATGCCCTTATTGTGAAGTGTTACCGAACAATAGTGAAGACTGCTTACAATGGCATACAGAGTTGAGAGGAAAACACTCATCCCCTTCTGTGTTTGTGTGACTGAAGGGAAAATGTTAAGTATGAAGAATTCTCTGTCGTTTGCGAATCCATCTTCAAATGAAGACATAGAGAAGTGAACAACGGACTCGCTGCTGATTCCAAGATTAATCAGTAATTCTCCAGGTCCTCCTTCCAAATCTCTGTTGGGGAAAAATGCCAGTGACAAAACATACATTAATTTGACATGATTACATCTTTTCTGGATGTCTATTGGTCAAAATTAAGAAAGATCCCAACTGGTCAATTCAAGTAGCGGACACATAATAGAAATAGGGAGATAAAAAGAAGCAAAGTTGCAGCAACCTAGCATGTAAGACATGAGCAGGTATTCCACTTTCTTTGGACAACCTTCGTCTCAGGTCCTTTAGCGTATCTTTATCCATATCCACGTCTATTTCATAGTCTCCCTGTGGTAAGACATAGTGGTTAAAATTTTCAATTTGCATCATAAATCTTGAAGAATCAATTCCTGCAATGGGAGTTTGAAGCTAAGCATGATTTTGCTTACTTTCAATATTTAATTGTAGGCCTACATTGTAGCCACCTGGTGTTCTTTCCAATAACTTTATGCTGTGACCTCCCATATATGACGTACCTTGGTAACTATCAATGCTTGGTCTCTAGGCTAGGTCACAAGCTGCACGCAATCTGTCCTTGACCTTGCTAACATAGTCTAACAGACTGATGTGCGGCTCTTCCTCTTGCCATTGTTCACTCAACAATAGCAAAGGTCCTCTCACTTCATGGCCAAACACTAGCTCAAACGGACTGAATCCAGTAGACTCCTGCACTGCTTCTCTAGCTGCAAACAACAGCAAATGAACACCTTCATCCCAGTCTTTCTCATGGTCATAACAATAAGTTCTCATCATTGTCTTGAGAGTGGAATGAAATTGCTCCAAGGCACCCTGACTTTCTGGATGATAGGCACTAGAAAGAATCTGCTTTGCACCTAGTTCATACACAACCTGCTGAAACAAACCAGAAGTGAAATTGCTACCTCTCCTCAAGCGTCAGCTTGACCGCCAATAATTCCCGGTCACCAATGCAGTAATTGCGTTCCGCGGTGGACAAAGAGCGGGAGAAGTATGCGCATGGGTGTAGCTTATTATCCTAACGAGGGCGCTGGAACAAAATAGCACCCACGCCCACCTCCGAAGAATCTACCTCCGCAACAAATGGGAAGGAAGGATCAGGCAAAACCAGAATGGGCTCTAAGCTAGTACGTTTCTTTAATTCCTGAAATGCAGCATCAGCTGCTGGAGACCAAAAAAAACGCTGAGGAGGCATTCTTCTTGGTGAGCACAATAATGGGGGCAGCAACCGTGCTAAAATTGCAGATAAACCTCCAGTAAAAATTATCAAAGCCCAGGAAGCGTTGAACCTCCTTAACACTCTGAGGCGCAGGCCAATTACTAACCACAGCCACCTTGTCCGGGTCCATACGAACTGACCCCTTAGAAACAATAAAGCCCAGGAATGAGACAGTTCGGGCGTGAAAAACACATTTCTCAGGTTTTACAAAAAGCTTGGCATTAAGGAGGGCCTCAAGCACACGTCTGACGTGTTGTTTATGCTCTATGAGTGTCGAAGAAAAAATCAAAATGTCGTCAAGACAAACGGAGACAAATTTCTCCAACATCTCTCGGAGGACGTCATTAACGAGTGCTTGAAACTCCAAGGGGGTGTTAACCAATCCGAACGGTAAGACCAAATATTCCTAGTACCCGTCATGAGTGTTAAATGCCGTCTTCCATTCGTCCCCCTCCCGAATGCGAACCAAGTTATAAGCATTATGAAGATCTAGCTTCGTAAAAAATGATGCCTCCTGCAGACGTTCAAACGCGGAATTCATTAACGGAAGGGGTACCGGTTTTTAATGGTGATCTTATTCAAACCCCTATAATCAATACAGGGTCTCAGACCGCCATCATTCTTTCCCACAAAAAAAAATCCCGCTCCGGCAGGAGACGTGGACGGCCGAATAAGATCATTAGTATATCGAACACCTAGGAGGAGTGGTACCAGGGTAGAGATTGATCTCGCAATCGTACGGACGATGGGGAGGTAACGTTTATGCTCGTTGTTTACTAAACACTTCAGCGAGATCAGCATAGTCATTAGGAACATTAGAAGGCAAGCTAAAGTTCAGGGTGGCCCAAAATTCCTCACCCTGCTCCGAAGCTAATGTCTCTGTGCCAGATTCAGAATTGCTAAAATGTAATCGTCTTCTGGCTGTCACCAATGAAATTGAGGATCCCATTCCAACCCATCCTTTGCCCTTTTTTCTAGTCTAGGAGGGTACAGTGGGATAGCCTCCTCACACTCGCTCCAGGCATCAGCCTGCCCCATTGCTTGATGTCTGGGAAATGAGACAATGAGAGTTGCAATTGGTGCCCCAGCGGACGATAGGATTGCTCTGTTCCCCCCAAATGATGCAAGGTCTATGTTCCCATAACTAAGAATGCCCTAAAACAATGGGAAAAGCAGGGGAACTGATAATAAAAAACCGAACCTCCTCTGAGTGGCCACCAAAGGAAATAAACATATTTCGCATTTCAGAAACTTCAGTTATAACTCATGTTGCAAGCGGGCAACCGTCCAAAGTTCTAACAGTGCGTGCCTGTGAAATAGTAACGGTGGGAACGGAGTGCTTCCTAGCCCACTCAATATCCATGAAACAATTTACTGCACCCGAAACCTCGAATGCTTCAATAGTAACTCTCTTGCACCCCACAGTCAGTTCAACAGGGATTAGTGTTCAGAAGGGAAACTGGTTCTGCCCTCTAGCGCCCCCCAAATCACTAGAGGGGTTTTCCGTTTTCCCTGAAGCTTCAGACAACTTGGACGGGTATGACCCGGCTTATTACAATTAAAGCAAATTATTCTTCTGCGAGTAGGTTTATTAGTCCGGCTGTCAAACGAACTATGAACTTGCATGGGCTCAACCGGAGTAGAATTTTCTGTGGGTGGAATAGGAGCTGCACACTCGCCTCTAGCAACTTTAGTCATATTGTCAGCAAGCGGCAATCTATTTAGCTTCTCCCTGTAGCGTTCGCGTATGCGGTAGTCAATTTGTACAGCAGTACGAACTAAAGAGTCTATGGTCGAACAGAGTTCCAGTGTAGCCAATGCTACCTTTATCTCCTCAGTAAGGGCCGCATGACTGAACACAGTCATAAGAGGAGCATCCGGCCAGCCTGTCTCTGTAGCTAGAGAGCAAAATGCGATAGAGAACTCAGCCGCATTTTCTTTGCCCTGTTTAAGGGGCATCAATCGCGTAGCCGTGTCCTGACCTCAAATATCTTGATCAAATACCAACACCATCTCCCTAACAAGAGTCTCAACAGAATTTACGACCAGTGAATTAGATCTGATTAGTTGGCCGACCCAAGTGAGTGCTGTGCCAGCCAACAGGGATAATATAAATGCCACCAGAGAATCCTCATATACAAATCGTGATGGCTGAACTTTAAAAAATATTTCACATTGGGCGATGAAATCCTACATTTTCCGGCCTCACCACTATATCTTTGAGGCAATTGTAACTTAGGTTCTTGGGGAAGGAGTATGGATGATGCTTGTGCAACATTTTGAGAAACTTGTGAGAGACCTAACACTCTCGGTCAAGCTTAACAGAACGCTCTTCTGATTCTCAAGGGAATTCTCTTGAAGGTGGAGTCTCTCAGCTAACTCAGACTGCTGATTACTCAAACCTGAAAGCCCTTTAGTGAAACTAGACAGCATATCTTGCTGGCTAGTAACAGCCCTTTTAATCTCAGCCACCGCTGATGTCTCCATGTTAGGCAAGAGTGTACTGTGATGGCTGGTGATTTGAGACGCCAAACACAGCGGCCAGAACAAAAGGACACGCAGATGAGAGAGAGAGAAACAAATAAAATAAGAGAGCGAGACTCGCGCTTCCAACAGACCAAGATGTTGTTCGAGGCAAGTAAGCAAGGCGAGCTTGACAGGAAGAATAGAAAGTGAAAAAACAAAAAGAATCCCTCGCCATCTAGAACTTTTTCTCAAATATGCAGCTAAACCTTAACAACTTTTACTAGAGACCTTACTGGCTGAAATGCAAACATAACACTGACACTATAGCAAGGGAAGTGAGGCAGAACTAGGGCTTAAATAGAATCCTGGCGACACCCCCAATTGATGCCAGCTGGCCCAGGAATCCGATTGAGAGCGAAATGATATCGTCCCGGACGAGAGCAACAAAGACAGCTCTCAAAGCCACTAAACCATGACATTTATAGTCTGATTTGTGTTATACCATGCTGCTTTGTTTTGCATTTATAGCACTCCCTATCAGTCTATTTGAATTGAATTCTCTGGGTATTTTTCAGGTACTTATATGAATATACCCTGTGAGTTTTATGGCTATAGGACAAACGATTGCTGATTTATTGTCTGATTTGTGTTATACCACGCTGCTTTGGTTTGCATTTATAGCGCCCCCAATCAGTCAATTTGAATAAAATTTTTAGGGTATGTTTCAGGTCCTTATTTGAATATATTCTGTGAGTTTATGGCCATGCCCATTTTTTGCATTTATAGCACCCCCTAGGGGCCCATTTGCATTAAACTGTCAGGATATGTTCCTGGTACTTATATGGACATATTCGGCAAGTTCTGTGATTATTGGCCCAATGGTTATTGAATTTTGTCCATTTATGTGATAAGCCACGCCCCTGCAGAAGTTCATTGGTCAATATCTTGGAAACAAAATGAGATTTCAACAAGCTCTAGGCAATCTTTGATAAGCTGATGATCCACAGCAAATTTTGAAGGAATCGGACCTACGGCCTGAGAGGAGATGTCAAAAATGTGTTTTTCAAAAAATTCAAAATTTCTGAAAATCAAATATGGCGGACCTTAGAGGTCCTTATAGGAAAGTTGTAGAGTTTGCACCAAGGAATGTCTGTACCAAGTTTCATGTAAAGCAGACTTACAGCATAGGAGTTATGACCTTTAAAGTTAAAAACTGTTTTTCTTGAATTATAGTGCCCCCATCAGGCAGATTGAGTTAAAAATGCCTTGGGCAGCATTTGCGCACAACTTCCAACCAATTTGCAAAATTTCAGGTCTCTACCATTTACCATCTCACAGGAATTTGCAAAAACATTTCTGAAGAAGAAAAGAAATAATAATAAACCAGCACAAAAACAATAGGGTTTCAGCCCTACGGGCTTGAACCCCTAATAATAATAATAATAGTAATAATAATAATAATAATAATAAACCAGCACAAAAACAATAGGGATTCAGAACCCCTAAATATGTCAAATGCTTTCGATAAGATTTATGATCGGGAACACACTTTGAGCATGATGTGACACCGGACTGTATCATCCCCAGGGATCTCACTGGATTCCTGTCTGGGGACTATGGGAGCGTCCCGAAGGTTCGCCTTCAGTGTAAACAGGGCATACAGCAGACTGCCATTTTCAATTCGCCTGTCCTTTAAACTCCCTGGTGAAAGAAAGGAGAAATATTTGTCAGCCAGATACAACTTGCTTTTTACAATACAATGAGGAATGGTTAGTTAGTGAGAATGATTAGATGGATAAGTTCCATTTAGGCGCAGTAGGATGTGGGAAGAAAAAAGCAGGTGTGCAATATAGAAAACTAAAAAAATATGTTGCGATATACGCTAATGATGTTACTTCACTGTTGTCTAAAGTTGCCCCAAGTCCATTTTCAAGATTGTAACAGAAAAACAGAATTGCATGTGTGGTGTAAATCTTTATACAGAGCATTGTAAACCGTGACAGTGTGGTGAACTCAAATGTTTTGTGGAAACCGATTACCTCAAAAATTTGTGAAGGCCAGCTTAATTGCATTGTGTGGAAAGAACTTAAGGAAAATAAGGTAAAGTTATTTTTTTTACATGTTTTAAGTGTTGTGAACACAAGATCATTAAGTTGGCATACTCAATTTTTTGAGGTAATCACTTTCCACAAAACATTTGAGTTCACCACACTATCAGGGTTTACAGTGGAAAATAATAATAACTTTTAGACAAGTTAAAATGTCTACCATGTTACTGTATGTTGTTGTATCACATGTAACATAGTTCCATTGATTATTTTTCCCAAAAAACCATCTGTGAAATCTTATTTTTTATCTTTGTGCTATACCCGTTACCAAGCAGTAGTACTATTAATTCTCAGAGTATACAACTTTTTGAGCAGAGGATGAAGTTTCTGGTGAAGAACCAAACAAGCTTGCCTTGAACAACACTTGCCTTGTGGTTGTTCATGCTGTTGTTTTGTTTCATTTTGTAATTTAGTTTGGAGCAATACGTTTCAGAGAAATTATCACAGCAGCTGTGGCTTTGTGTCTATCAGGCTTCTACTCACATGTATTGAAGAACGGATCATCAGTTAGAGGTATTCCATCCTCAGTGAAAAGACACACAGCTTTGTCGTTGCCGATCTGTTCCTCAAAACCAATCCGAAGCATCAAGTCCTCCAGTGTGTTCTGAGACGAGTCCATGTCTGCGTATTAACAAATTCATGAAAAATTTAAATATGACCAGTAAAATTAAAAAAAAAAAACACTTTTAAGTTCAGTTACAAGAATGCTGAAGCAGCAGTGATTTAATTGGACAATGTGTGGGAAGTGCTCACTGGTGATCTCTTTGCGTTCCAGACATTTGGGGTAAGTGTAAAACACACGGAATGTCACCATCGACTTCTGCACCGTGCTTCCAAGCTTTTCTATTTCTGCTTTCATGTCTCTAAATCTTTTCTTCTCTAAATGACTTAAACCTGAGAGGGGAAATGGAGGGCAGAAATCACATGAATAAGTCAAACAACACTGGGGAAAAAACACTAATCGTTTCTCTAAAACGATGACTAGCACCCAAATCGCATTTCATGCATATATTCAGGATATGAAAACAAAACGCTTTCAGGATTAGAGCACAAATGCGGCATATTAGAACAAACATGTCACCAGCAACATTTTTCAAAATAAAATCTCTGTGTAGGAACTGGTTTTCCTGGATGAGAAGAATGTAGATGACAGGGCATTTGGGAGGCACTGCCTGGGCCTTTTGCTACCAAGTTAGCAAGTTCTTCTTGTGTGAATCTGCATGACTGGCTGACAGATCTGGCCCATTGGATGCAGGGTTGGGCTCCAGGTAGCGGTGGCCCTAACCAGTTTCAAGTGGGTTAGATAGTAGATGGATGAAAAATAAAGTATTTTCTTAAAATCACTAATCAAATACCTTAGGGAAAAGGATTTTCATTGCTCCAGAACTGCCCCCTATATTCGCCATGTGAAGCATTGCACAATGCATTTTTTTGGTAATCAGAGCTCTTCCAGAACAGCAGTAGGGCTGTGTTCAAAATAGGCTAAGTAAAGGTTTAAAGGGGAATTCATGACAACCTTGCTGATAAGAGCATCCAAGTGCATTAACATTTGGCAATGAAATTACACATTTCTTAACAGTCATGTTCATTTGTTTTTGTGTTTGATCAGATTTATAGTCATTGCTTTAAATATTGCTAGCGCACAGAACTGTGAGACGGCGCCATCTCCTTTCTTTTCATGAAGGATGATTCATTGTTACCAAAGCTGAAGGAGATATGTTAGGAAGCACTGAAGCACCATGCCTTAACTTCCCAGAGCAAACAGAGGACTACTAGAACACAACCATAGTTAGAATCTACAATAAGACTGGGCCATGGGGACATATTTATCCAATGTTCATGCCCCTACATGAAAACTTTCTGATGATGTATCCACTCAACTGATCCATGGGGCTTAGTTCAATAGCTACCAGGGTAAGTGCAATCTGCCTATTTTGCATCTGAACTGTCATGCTTACTACCCGGGTAACATCATTTGATGCAAATTTGCTACCAGAGTTGAAACACCGCGTGGATGTGGTCAGAACTCGAGTAGAAAGTTTGGGCATTTCAAACTATTCATCCCTATGATATTTAAAAATTGTAAAATGAATGAAAACAATGCAATATATATAAATTAATGCACTAAGTACCTCCATGGCATATTTAAATGGGAATAACCGTCGAATTGTGATAAATCTGCCCAAGTTTCCCTATTAATAGGCCTAAGACAAGGCAAAATAAGTTGGGTCCATGATCGACGAGACCTTAGACGGTGTTCGAGCGCAATTCGCATTGAACATGCACAGTCAAACCATATGACGTCATATCCTTGGACCTGGGTAGAGGTAGAGTGCATCAATCGAACTAAACTTATTTTATCACTCGCTCAGTCACAGACTTTCGTGTTTATAGGGCTGGACCCTGCTTTCCTGTGGTTCAGAGAGAATAAGACATTTAAAAAATGCTCGTGCAAAGGCTGTTACTTGAAATACACTGAGAAGGAAATTGATAGCCCATACCATAGCTTAAACAATTGAAGTATTTAAAATGTTGCTTTCAGTACCAACAAATATAGTGATAAGTAGTTGCTTACCCAAAGTCTCCAAGGTTTCATCATCAATGCTATCCGTGAAGTCTCTCTCATCTTTTACCCCAAGTTCAACAAATGCATTGTAGTAAGATTGCAGACGGAACTTCTCAAGGAGAGTGAATATCCTTTCCAGCTGCAAATATGAATACTCATGAAATGACAACAGAGCATTGATTGTATCTTTAAAAAAAAGTTGCTCTGAAAAAACATACCGCTGGGGTGGGATGCAAATCTCGCATAAAATCCCGTATTTTTGGCCTTTTTTTGATATTTTCATATCACTAGATGCAGCATTAACCAGTGCAACAACTGTGAAAACCTTGTAACAAATTTGGACCAATGGAAGGAGAGAAAAATGTCATATGACAAACTCAGATGTTGATCCAAACTGTGAGGTGGAAATCTGGAGGAAGAATATTTTCATTATCTTAAGAACAATGGCGGGCGGTGGACAGAGAACAAGGAGGGCGATAAACATGTCTTTAAACTGCTTAGTAGTCTTGATCTGTTTTCAGTCAATTTCCATGGTAAAAGACACTTAAACTCTGCCCTCCCAGGTGCAGCTAATTGTCTTCATTAAGACGAGAAATCAAACGCACCAGTTTAACGCAAAAAAAAAGAGCTTATTTTAATGAAACGATCATTACACACAGGTTTGACGGCTTGCTTAGGATGTGACAAAATGCTTCAGAAATCCTCATCTTTATTGCAAGGTAAGAGAGTTCGCTAAAGTTGGCAACAGATTCACAGATTCGAGGTTTGCGGTTCAATAGCTCTTCACCAAAGCACTTCTCGAACACATATGACAGTCACAGCTCTATCTAACCTCAGCAACACAGAGAAGCTACTACAACCCCGCTTTTATCCAAACGGGCCATCCTCTGCGATTGGTGAATTGTATTGCTCCCAATATGGAGCCTGTGACCGAGACTGAAAGGTTAGCTTTGTCCCATTGTGTCAAGAAAAGCACCTCACTTAGGTCATCTCAAAGACTATTCCCTTGCAATTTTTTTCCATCTTGAACCAAAGTAAAATGTGAGAATTTTTGCATGCCTAGTAAAGGTTTTGCCTCAGCCTATATTTAACTTAAGATATGCGTCAGACTAGAAATGCCACTTAGCCTTTGGCAATTTCTAATTATTAGGCTGTTTTTATTTAGGTGTGGTGTAGTGATTTTATTTAGACATTTATTACCACTATTTAGTTTGAACTAATAGGCTATTTTAGTCACATCTTTATAGTCTCATAGCCCAGTTACTCAAGATTAGTTGAGAAATAAAGTCATGAGGGCCTATTTAGTCATGAATGACAGAGTTCTTTATTCAATATAAATATTTAATGGGTCATGACATGACATGCATATTTCTGTGTTCGAGTGCATCATTTTCTTTTACAATAATTTGGGCACTTCATAACATGTGTAACTTTAATTTATTACACATATTTACTTTGAATAAATTTTCAGCACATGAACATAATGTATACTGATGGACTTTAAAAACCTGCAAGTCTGACTAGACAGAAATAGTATATTTGGGTTAGGGGAACTTTAATTAGATGATTACATAATTGATATGCAGTTGTCTTTGAGTAAGGAGACACAACAGTGCATGAGGTCATGTGTTATGATTTTGCCGTGCCTGCCTGGATCTTGCCATGTTTTCATATTTGCTTTATTGGTTTCCTGACACTTTGCATTGTCCGACTATTCTTTGTATTATGTATTGTGATTTGGTTACCTTGATTTGTCATGTTTAGTCTTAGTTTACTTTTCCATGTTTTGCATTTTTCCATATCATATTCCTGTTCATGTTTTCCATTTTGCTTTGCACTTTGTCTCCCCCGTCTGGTCTCATGTCTTGTCATGGCAATCTGCCTCAGTCTTGTGTTTTCACTCTTCAGGTGATTTATTGGATTCTGGTTCCCAATCTTCCTTCCGATCTCGTTTACTGGCTTCTCTCTTCTTTTCTATCCACTAACAATACTAACAGTTTATTATTTTCCTCTGAGATTACTAACAACTAACCTTGTATATAAGACTAACTTACTAATGAGCACCAAGGATTTGTATAGTTGCACTTACTAATTGACTAACGATCTCTCAGCACTCGCCCTGTTCTAGTCTCCGCCTCCTTGCCTATCCCTAATTATCTCTGCTGCAGTTTTCTGTGGATCTCCACTTATACTTTATGCTTTCCTTTTCTTTAAACTATACACTTTAGTACTCCTTGACCGGAGCTGTTGTTCTGTTCATAGGTTTGTCTTGTGATCCCTGTCTGCGTTTTGGCTACAGCCAAATTCATGTAATTAGTTAATTCCTTGTGTGTCTCTCCCTGATTATTGTTACCATTGATTGTACCTGTTCTCCCTGGTCATGTGTTTACCCCGGATGTGTATATAAGATGTCTGTTTGGTTCACTTTCTTGTCAGATCGTTTTCCTCATGCTACGTTTCTCGCCTTGATTACCCAGTGTTCATCTTTCTGACTGAACCGCCCGACTTTCGATTTTTGCCTTTGTGAGTTTTGGATTGTTGTTGCATCTGTGTGTTTTGACCATTTTTTGCCCGACTACGAGATCTGTTTGCTGCCCTGGTAACGATTCTGACTGTCCTTTGGCTAATGAGTTTGCTTCTCCCTCAAACCTTCGCCTATGTACCGGATCTGTTTCTGCTGACTACGATTTTTGTGATTGGTGCCCTGGTAACAAACTCTGCTCTGCCCCATTGGAATTTGAGCTTTGGATTACGGACTCGGTACTGTTGCTTTTTTTTTTCTTTTTTTTTTTTTTCTCTGCGGGGGTTATCCCCCTTACTCAAAGCTCCTCATTTTTGCAATCCTGTGTCCTTGCACTTGGTTCCAGATCGATACTTCATGTTTGTCTGTGGAGCAGGATGAGAGGAATTAGTGACGTAACCTCGTCCAGCTTCACAGTTGCAAAGCTGTCCAATGCCTTAAAACGATCCTTAAGGTCATTAAGGCCAGAACCCGAGAGCTTTTGTTCAAAAATACGAGCGCCATGCCTTGCCTTTACAGACCCCAATGTGATTAAACCATTGGGCTGCAGAGGGCTGGAACATCCCAAAATTGCATCACCCAGCGTTTTGGGGAAAGCCAACCCGCAATCTCTAACCAATTGGCTCATTACCAGGAGAGGGAAGCACCAATGACTGACCCCGACCTGGTCAGCCTAGGGTCATGATCCTAGCCCAGGACAATCAGATCAGCCTCATCCACCTGAGATTGGTTGCGAACCTGCACCAGGACAGCTCAGGAGACCCCAGGAATCCACAAACCAAGGATCGGCAGAAGAACAGTGAGTCGCCGACTTGCAGAGTGAGGGATCAGAGCCTAAAGGATATATATTGGAATTCATCTTGGTACACAGCACAGGGCTACCAGGCTTCGCTGGGCTTAAGAATATGGTGAGAGACGAGTCCCCAACTGATTCTGGAGGAATGTTGTCTTCAGGCATGAGTCCAGATTTTGTCTGTACCGACATGATGGAAGACAGAGGGTCTACAGACAAGGTGGTGAGAGATACGCGGCCCCCTGCATTGCTGAGACAGATCGCTTTGGAGAGGCTCGGTGATGGTCTGGGGTGCAATTCAGTGCAGCTGGAGGTCCGACCTGGTCTTAATCAATGGAAATCTTAATGCAGCCTGCTACTGCGACCTTGTCATCAAACCACACGTCGTGCCTTACATCACTGACCACCCGGAGGTCACGTCCATGCAAGACAACGCACGACCTCACTCAGCACATGTGACGGAGCAGCTCCAGGCCCAGAATGGTGTAAAAGTCTTGGAAAGGTCACCTTTCAGCCCTGACATGAAGTGCATCGAGCATGTGTGGAACCTGTTGGATAAGCGGGTTTGGCAACGCACTCCAGTGCCCAGGACGAGGGCGGAGCTCCAAGAAGCCCTTCTCCTGGAGTGGCAGGCCATTCCCCAGTAACAGCTCAACAGAATGGTGCTGTCCATGCAAAGATGGCTTTGTCATAGCTGTTATGGGTAAAGTCAATAAATAGTAACAAATTTGAATCTGAGTTTGGCTACAATTCTGGTTATAAGTTTTTAAAGTCCATCAGTGTATTACTTTTTGATTAAAAACCGCAAAGCCCAAAAGTCAGGTGGTGCAACTGTCCGTGCAAATGAACATACTAAATGAACAATAAATCCTATGCCGATGATAGGACATTAGAAATAAAATGCTGTGGCATCACTTTATATTTTAAACCTGGGAAAGAAAACATATTTTGCAAATATACGCTGATAGGATTAAAAAAATGTTGTCCCACAATTTCTAAGTTATCAAATGTCAGGGTGGCGCAACTGTACCATCAGACTTATTTAGAAGTGAAGAGGTCTTAAGAAATAGTATATTGCATCATTGAGGGGACCCAAAGTGACCATTGTGGCTGACTGAAAAGGTTTGTAGATCTCTCTCAAATGGTATTAATAATAGCTACTTTCAACTTATAGGTGGTAAGCTTTCCATGTTAGGTGGTACAACCCATGTAACAACTACTAAAATGTCACTTTATCATAAAATTGAAAGTATTAACTTGCTAACAAAGGATAACTCTAATTCAGGTGTCCAAGCAGATGCCTGTTTAATTAGGAATTTATTGTAAAGTCAGGGGGCGCAACTGCAAAGAATGTCACAATATAAGATAAATATCTTGGTATTTCAAGCTATTATCCGTTATATTTCTGAAATGTGTTATATTTTGAAACAAAGTATGTTAATTTTTGACAACTTTTTCATGCATATGATTTCTTGGGAAAACAAAATAAAAATGCCTGATTGCTTGGATGCAATATGTCTCAGAGATGAAAATTAGAGGAGCTATTGAATTTTATTGGAAACAGAAATTCACCAAAAATAGCCAAAGTCCACTTAGTAGGACCGTGGAGAGACCCTGATTGCATGGATTCAATATTATTGCTCTGGGATGAAAATTGGAGGAGCTATTGAACTTTATAACACAATTTCACCAAAAATGGCCAAAGTCCAATTTCCTGAAAGTAACGGCTGTAATAGGACCATGGAGAGACCCTACTTGCATGGATGCAATATTACATCTCAGGGATGAAAATTAGAGGAGCTATTGGATTTTATTGGAAATAAAAATTCACCAAAAATAGTCAAAGTCCAATTTCCTGAAAGTAATGGCTGTAGTAGGACCATGGAGAGACCCTGCTTGCACTAATGCAATATGACAACTGAGGGATGAAAATTAGAGGAGCTACTGAATTTTATAACAAATTAGCTAAAATTACAGAAAGTCAAATATCCTAAAACTTATTGCTGTAGTAGGACCATGGAGAGACTCTGCATCCATGGACGCATTTGTATGAATTGGCATAGCTATTGGCTTTTATTAAATCTAATTCATTATAAATACAAAAAATGATAAATATCATTGTGAGATAACATTGCTCTGATTTTCTTATTTGACAAAAGTGCTGCAGTATGAGAAGAAGGTATTCATGGGTGCCTGGCTTAAATTTGGTGGCATTTCACTGAGTCGGAGCTAAGGCACTGACTGTTTTCAACGTAGCCGTTTTGCGTTTTGCACCTTGCAGACGGTCCCTAAACTCGCGCTCGGTCGCCAGCTCCAACTTGGCAGCAATACAATTCACCGATCGCAGAGGATGGCCCGTTTGGATAAAACCGGGGTTGTAGTAGCTTCACTGTGTGGCTGAGGTTAGATAGAGCTGTCATGTGTTCGAGAAGAGCTTCGCTGAAGAGCTATTGAACCGCAAACCTCGAATCTGTTGCCAACCTTACCGAACTTAACATGTCCGGGAAAGTGAAAGCGAAACTACTCGCATTAGCCCACATAATAATAATAATAATAATAATAATAAAAATATTATTATTAGATGAAACCATTAACAATAAACAGTATTCCAAAACTTACAACCTATGTTATATTTCACCAAAAAACGAACGGTACCCATAATAAGCTCAAAATACGAAGTTTCTCTCCGTCTCCAGAAAAACGCCAAATCTCGTACGAGGTTACATCCGACTCCTCAGTAAAGACTTGAACTCAATTAGACTGTAGGCCTATTCAAACTAATTAATACTGCTGTGCTAATGTAGGCTATCAATTATTTTACCGATCGTGCTTTAATTACTGCCAAAATATGGGCTTACTCTTCAAATTAAATCGAAATTAAGGTGAACCTGGAAATTCAATAGAAATAAACTCCCCGAAAGTGAGCATGTATTGTGAAATCAGAGCGTTGCGTTCATTTGCAATTGTTCGATCATATTTCAGTGTGAGCAATAAAAAATACCTGAGTATAAAACAAATTGCAATGCAATTCATCAATATTAATTATATCTAAATAAAATGCGCCTTGGGAGCGTCATCTTGCGTAGTTCAGTATAGTTTTCGGAGACATTACCTTCGACATGGTGCCTGCTCCACGGTGGCCACAGAACAGTGGGAAAAAGTGGTTTCACTTTCCACCTCTAAGGACGGGTGGTGCTGCTCTGTCTCTAAATAATCTGGGCGCGCTTCCCAAACGCGAGGTTAGCAGCTTGCATTTGTCCATTCACCGCCAATGGGCCCAACTATGCAAGTCATACCCTTGTCACACTAGACAAAGTTTCCACGGAGTTGTCATCGCGATCTGAAACTTATCAGAACTCCGTGGGATCGCAGAGAAATTTGGAAATCGTTTTGCAAATTATTTGAAATGTTCACAAGCTGGAGATCTCATGGCGTTATCACGGCGATCGTGGCGTGGCATGCTGATGCATTCCCACAGCGTTCTCGTTTGGGATCGATGACGTAGTCACGGAGCTCTCGTTACTCGTCCACTGCGAGTTAGGCGTTTTCACTGCGCACCCACTGGGCGCACCCTGAGTTCACTGCGTCCCCGAAGCGTCCATACTGCTTTTTCCCAGATGGGATAAAAGCCGTGATATCTCAATGGACTCAGTGAGGTCTTAGAACAAACACCGTCACAATTAACTGCGTAAGTGTGGCGTTCATATGCGACCCCGGGGCGTGCCCATGGCGCTGTAGGAGACCTCACTGAGCTGCTACAACAATCCCACGGAGTTCCAACAGCAGTCAAATCATAACGTTGCGATTCACAAAATAAACGCCATGGCTTAGAGTTCTAGGAGATCCCATTGCATTTAGGGGAGATGCCATAGAGATGCCGCTGAACTCTAGGTGATCCCACTGCACTTACCCCGGCGTTCATCAATTTTTGTGAACACCTGACAAACTCTGTGAGAGCACAACTCTGATGTGACAGGGGGTTGAGCACCTGTGATTTTGGGAAACTCACCCCTGAGTAGGTCCACTGCTTTTACTCATCACACGCTTTTCAAAGGTCAGAGGAACTACTATTGCATGGAGTTATTTGACTTCAGTTTCGTGCAGAGTAGTCATTTGCAGGTTATAAGAAAAACGAGGAGACTGTCCAAATCCTTCTTGTCTGAACCACCGAAAAAAAAGGCAGCTCATTTGCCAGTAATTATATGATTAAAAAACATAAATACAGCTGGTTTCCTGCTGACATGGTAACAGTATGATAAAAAGCTCTTAAGCGTCTGGATAACAACAAGGAATATTTCAATGAGCGGATTTTATTTCTGACCAAAATTACCTTTCTCTGAACATGTGTGGGCTGTTAGATTTTGTATTAAATATATTTGTGTTAGATTTTTGTTTTAATTGCTAAAGGGTCTGCTCAGTTGATGTAAAAACGCGCGCAATTTCCTTCTTTTTGTTTCAATCACGTAACTTTCATGGGACAGTCTTGATAGCTTGCTGGAAAATATACAGTCTCTCTCCGCTACCATCTCCTGTCCGTCATGCAAAGTGTTTCCTCCATCCACTGTCTACTTTCGTCATTATGGTTCTGAACGCCACCGCACTGGATTTAAAATTAAATGATCAAGATGTGCTTGAAATGTGTGCTTTCAACTTTGATACAAGGGTTTTGACAAAAATATTGTACAACCCCAATTCCGAAATAGGTGGGACAAAGTGTAAATTGTGAATAAAATCAAAACGCAATGACTTTCAAATCACACCAGCCAGTATTTTATTCACAATAGAACAGAGATAACATAGCAAATGTTGAAACTGAGAAATTTTACAATTTTATCCGCAAAATGAGCTCATTTCAAATTTGATGGCTGCTACAGGTCTCAAAAAAGTTGGGGACTGGGGCCTGTTTACCATGGTGTAGCATCCCCTCTTCTTTTTAACACAGAGTGGAGGCGTCCGGGCATTGAGGAGACAAGTTTCTTGTGTTTAGCCATTGGAATTTGATCCCACTCTTGTTTAATTCAGGCTTCCAGCTCCTGGTGAGGTTTGGGTCTCCTTTGAAGGACTTTTCGTTTAATTATGCGCTAAATGTTCTCAATCGGTGAAAGATCAGGACTGCAGGCAGGCCAGTTCAGCACACAAATTCTACTACTATGAAGCCATGCCGTTGTAATAGCTGCAGTATGTTGCCCTGCTGAAATACACAAGGCCTTCCCTGGAATAGATGTCATGTGGAGAGGAGCATATGTTGCTCTAAAACCTTGATATTCCTTTCACCATTCATGATGCTTTTTGAAACATGTAGTGGTGAACTACATTTGTAAGTCATTGCATTTTGATTTCATTTACAGTTTACACTTTGTCCCAACTATTTTGGAATTGGGGTTGTAGTATGTTTCAGATAAAGAATTGAAGGAAGGTTTTAAGGTTAAAAAAAAAAAACTACAGTAGTGGACCAAAGCAGCCCAGAAGACACTTATTGTGTCCCAGCTGATCACACATCTGGGCTGCTTTTGGCCAATTGCGTCATGTCCTCAGTCTTACTTTACTGTTTTTCCCACAATCTGGCCATCCTCATCAGTTTGTTCTTATTACTTAATTATTATTGGATGCATTTCCCTTTTCTCTATGCTTCTCTCACCTGTTTCTTATTGTTAATACTATAGTTTTTGCATGTATTTTAGTTCCTGGTCCATGTCCTTCCCTTGCCGGGTTGTTTCCCTTCATTGTGTTATAAGCATAGACTGTATAAAAAGATGGATGAACCAACTGCGACGTCACCCATTGGTTTTTAGCATACCATTTGGGAAGCCTCGATTTTGGCAAATTAAACCGCGCCATTTTTTAACCGGATGTGATTCCTATTGGACAAGAACGTAAATTAAAGTCCCAGGGAGGAGCGTGGCTCGGCATCTGACCGTATCAGATGAGGATCAGATGATAGCCACGCCCCTAAAGCATATTCTGGCTTTATCCTTGAAACTTGCGACAGATGCCATAAAATGATGTGGAAAATCATTATTGAAATAATAAATCAGGTGGGAAAGTTGGGTCATTTTCTCATAAACTTCTATAGCACTGAACTTCTTTCTGCAGCCATCCACATCGCCATCTGCTGGCCATTAAATAGAATGCGATTTTTAGAGATTTCCGCATCAGCCTCAGTTTTCAAACCCGGGTGCTGCATCCATCTTTGGTTCTAAGCTAGTTCGGCCCAGATCTCTGTACACTCCACCTTTGGGAAAACTTCTTTCAGAAAACTAAGGAATCATTTTATTAGGGATATCTCCCTTCACTGTCAGCGCAAGAGTAACAGGTCTGCTGGTCCCTCCAAGCCTTGGAGTTTGTGAGTGAGCACCAACCAGCATACCCCCTACCCCCAAATTTCTTTCCTAGCACTGCCCTTGGGCATGTCTCTGTCCATGTCTCTATATGTCCCTTTGAATGCTGTTTGCCCATCGCCGAGCCAGGACAGTTGGGACCACTGTCTTGCCTGAGTCCTTTGAGTGCTTTTGGTTTTGTTTGTTCCAACTGTTGCTAAAGTATCGTTATTAAAGAGCTGTAAAGCTTACAGTATTCTCTGGATCTGCACCTGGCTTGTTCTCTGAAGTTCATAACAATCTGCTGGAATGAGGATGTTTTCTGTTGAATCCAAGACAGTGAAAAAACAGGTTTGTGGAGCAGTCGATGGCATGACTCATGGTTTGAATTTAGCATACTGGATAATAGTTTTTTTAATTCCTTGTGGAGAGATTTCCGTGGAAATTGCATGTAGTGTTTTGCACAAAGTGTGGTTTACAGCTATAAAATACTCGGTAGGAAGGCTTTTGCACACCTAGTAGGTTGACAGGTGCGTAGGAGAGGACCAAAGGTCGGAAAAATCAAAATGGAAAAAAACTCCTGCACACTGTCTTCTCTGCAAAGAAAAAAGTTTATTGTAAACAACGTTTCGGTCATGTGACCTTCTACAGGTTCATCAGGTAATCAACCTGATGAAGGTCACACGACCGAAATGTTGCTCATAATAAACTTTTTTTCTTTTTTTCTCTGGAGAGTAGACAGTGTGCGGGAGTTTTTTTCCCATTTTGGCTTACAGCTATAAAATCGGTGTAAAGCGGCAAATGTGTTTGTAATTATGAAAAATTATCATTTTTATTGGTCAGATTGTAAGGGATTGGCCTTGCTGTCCCTCCCCTTGCTGCATTCTTCGCCTCCACCTTAATGGGCAACAGGTGTGGCTCGTTAAGGTGGAGGTGACGGTTTGTTATTTAAGGGTTGGCTGCTCCTTAGATCAGTGCAGCAGTGTTTTGTTTCCTGGAGCCCTGCTATCTGTGTGTACGTGTGCTGCTGCTCTCTGCCTAGTTTTTATTTTATGATTTAAATTAAAGAATTTTATATTTTCTACTCAGCCTGTGTGTTTGGGTCCCTTGTCCTGCTTTTGGGTTCATGGTCCCAGTGCCCGCCGTCTTCTCGCCTTCTGCCGGCAGGACTAAACCATGACACAGATGCATTTCATGTTTTATTCACTTAGCTCCAGCAATGAAATAGAATAATTTAGAAGACTCTTAACCCTTGTGTTAGGTTCACTTTTATGACCCTCATGTACTGTTCAGGTCAATCTGACCCGGGACATTTTTTGGGATTTTAAAAGCAATACAGAAAAAAAAAATACTTAACTAACATGTATTGTCTTTATCTCAATTCCAAATAATATCGATGACTTATATAGTGAATATTTGCTATTAATCTCTGATTTATCACATTTAGCAATGGACGTATCAGGCGTTTTTGTGATGGTGAATTTATTATTTATCTAAAAAATCCACTATATAATAATAAACACAGGCATAAATGAAGGTTGCATAAATAAATAATGCTTATATTTGAGAAATGAAATGAAACATTGTTTCAATGAATTTCTTTTATCGTTTTTATTTGAACTGATATTGTCTCCTCTGTATCTGCGGTGTCACCAGTGCCTTGCCGAGCTCCTCCGGAAAAAGCCGTCTTCATTGGAGCTCCCTTTGGTTCCAGTCTGGGTTGACTGCCGTCCAGAGTACAAACGCATTATAGACTGATGTGTCCAGAATATTGTTAAAGATCAGGAGTGGCCCCCATAAAGTTCTTCTTTGACAGTTGTACCAGGCCAGCAGTTGTCTGCCCCTCCTTTTATGACGTTATGGGCGGGTGTGACCTCTGGCTTACGGTCCTCCTGGTCACTGATCCTTCCATCCCGATGTAGAGAGCTCATTAGCGCCTCCTTTTGGACCTTTTTGGGATACCAGGGCAGTATTGGCCTGAAACAGAAAGTTAGAGGAATGGACCGGCCTGTTCTTTACTGTTAGAAGCTGAGGTGGGAGCTCTGTCTTGGTTTTTCTAATTGTTCCAACCATTGTCAGCATTCTTCTGAGAAGTTCCTGTCCCAGGTTGTAGAAGGTAAAGAAATTATCAAAGGTGATGTTGTGGCCACTGAGGCCCTGCGTCATATCCAGCACCACCCATGTCCCCTGTTTTTTTTCAGGGGCTCCTCCCTTCAGCTTCCCTGTATAAATTATTATGCATTATTTATCTGTTTTGCCCCTCCCCCAATGTACATGCATAAGGGGTACAGTGTGAGAATTTTAAATGTTGTAATATTATGTAGGTTCCCACACTACAGAAGGTAAAGAATGTGGAAAAAAGTGGACCAAAGCAGCCCAGAAGACACTTATTGTGTCCCAGCTGATCACACATCTGGGCTGCTTTTGGGCAATTGTGTCATGTCCTCAGTCTTACTTTACTGTTTTTCCCACAATCTGGCCATCCTCATCAGTTTGTTCTTATTACTTCATTATTGTTGGATGCATTTCCCTTTTCTCTATGCTTCTCTCACCTGTTTCTTATTGTTAATACTGAAGTTTTTGCATGTATTTAAGTTCCTGGTCCATGTCCTTCCCTTGCCGGGTTGTTTCCCTTCATTGTGTTCTAAGCATAGACTGTATAAAAAGATGGATGAACCAACTGCGACGTCACCCATTGGTTTTTAGCATACCATTTGGGAAGCCTCGATTTTGGCAAATTAAACAGCGCCATTTGGTAACCGGATGTGATTCCTGTTGGACAAGAATGTGAATTAAAGTCCCAGGGAGGAGCGTGGCTCGGCATCTGACCGTATCAGATGAGGATCAGATGATAGCCATGCCCCTAAAGCATATTCTGGCTTTATCCTTTATTCTAGTCTATTTTGGACCATAATTTACAAAAATGAACATCATGATATATTGAAGGGGACTTGAAACTTGTGACAGATACCATAAAATGATGTGGAAAATCATTATTGAAATAATAAATCAGGTGGGAAAGTTGGGTCATTTTCTCATAAACTTCTATAGCACTGAACTTCTTTCTGCAGCCATCCACATCGCCATCTGCTGGCCATTAAATAGAATGCGATTTTTAGAGATTTCCGCATCAGCCTCAGTTTTCAAACCCGGGTGCTGCATCCATCTTTGGTTCTAAGCTAGTTCGGCCCAGATCTCTGTACACTCCACCTTTGGGAAAACTTCTTTCAGAAAACTAAGGAATCATTTTATTAGGGATATCTCCCTTCACTGTCAGCGCAAGAGTAACAGGTCTGCTGGTCCCTCCAAGCCTTGGAGTTTGTGAGTGAGCACCAACCAGCATACCCCCTACCCCCAAATTTCTTTCCTAGCACTGCCCTTGGGCATGTCTCTGTCCATGTCTCTATATGTCCCTTTGAATGCTGTTTGCCCATCGCCGAGCCAGGACAGTTGGGACCACTGTCTTGCCTGAGTCCTTTGAGTGCTTTTGGTTTTGTTTGTTCCAACTGTTGCTAAAGTATCGTTATTAAAGAGCTGTAAAGCTTACAGTATTCTCTGGATCTGCGCCTGGCTTGTTCTCTGAAGTTCATAACAATCTGCTGGAATGAGGATGTTTTCTGTTGAATCCAAGACAGTGAAAAAACAGGTTTGTGGAGCAGTCGATGGCATGACTCTTGGTTTGAATTTAGCATACTGGATAATAGTTTTTTTAATTCCTTGTGGAGAGATTTCCGTGGAAATTGCATGTAGTGTTTTGCACAAAGTGTGGTTTACAGCTATAAAATACTCGGTAGGAAGGCTTTTGCACACCTAGTAGGTTGACAGGTGCGTAGGAGAGGACCAAAGGTCGGAAAAATCAAAATGGAAAAAAACTCCCGCACACTGTCTTCTCTGCAAAGAAAAAAGTTTATTGTGAACAACGTTTCAGTCATGTGACCTTCTACAGGTTCATCAGGTAATCAACCTGATGAAGGTCACACGACCGAAATGTTGCTCACAATAAACTTTTTTTCTTTTTTCTCTGCAGAGTAGACAGTGTGCGGGAGTTTTTTTCCCATTTTGGTTTACAGCTATAAAATCGGTGTAAAGCGGCAAATGTGTTTGTAATTATGAAAAATTATCATTTTTATTGGTCAGATTGTAATGGTTTGGCCTTGCTGTCCCTCCCCTTGCTGCATTCTTTGCCTCCACCTTAATGGGCAACAGGTGTGGCTCGTTAAGGTGGAGGTGACGGTTTGTTATTTAAGGGTCGGCTGCTCCTTAGATCAGTGCAGCAGTGTTTTGTTTCCTGGAGCCCTGCTATCTGTGTGTACGTGTGCTGCTGCTCTCTGCCTAGTTTTTATTATATGATTTAAATGAAAGAGTTTTATATTTTCTACTCAGCCTGTGTGTTTGGGTCCCTTGTCCTGCTTTTGGGTTCCTGGTCCCAGTGCCCGACGTCTTCTCGCCTTCTGCCGGCAGGACTAAACCATGACACAGATGCATTTCATGTTTTATTCACTTAGCTCCAGCAATGAAATAGAATGATTTAGAAGACTCTAAACCCTTGTGTTAGGTTCACTTTTATGACCCTCATGTACTGTTCAGGTCAATCTGACCCGGGACATTTTTTGGGATTTTAAAAGCAATACAGAAAAAAAAAATACTTAACATGTATTGTCTTTATCTCAATTCCAAATAATATCGATGACTTATATAGTGAATATTTGCTATTATTCTCTGATTTATCACATTTAGCAATGGACCTATCAGGCGTTTTTGTGATGGTGAATTTATTATTCATCTAAAAAATCCACTATATAATAATAAACACTGGCTTAACTGAAGGTTGCATAAATAATGCTTATATTTGAGAAATGAAATGAAACATTGTTTCAATGAATTTTTTTTATCGTTTTTATTTGAACTGATATTGTCTCCTCTGTATCTGTGGTGTCACCAGTGCCTTGCCGAGCTCCTCCGAAAAAAGCCGTCTTCATTGGAGCTCCCTTTGGTTCCAGTCTGGGTTGACTGCCGTCCAGAGTACAAACGCATTATAGACTGACGTGTCCAGAATATTGTTAAAGATCAGGAGTGGCCCCCATAAAGCTCTTCTTTGACAGCTGTACCAGGCCAGCAGTTGTCTGCCCCTCCTTTTATGGCGTTATGGTCAGGTGTGGCCTCTGGCTTACGGTCCTCCTGGTCACTGATCCTTCCATCCCTATGTAGAGAGCTCATTAGCGCCTCCTTTTGGACCTTTTTGGGATAGCAGGGCAGTATTGGCCTGAAACAGAAAGTTAGAGGAATGGACCGGCCTGTTCTTTACTGTTAGAAGCTGAGGTGGGAGCTCTGTCTTGGTTTTTCTAATTGTTCCCATCATTGCCAGCATTCTTCTGAGAAGTTCCTCTCCCAGGTTGTAGAAGGTAAAGAAATTATCGAAGATGATGTTGTGGCCACTGAGGCCCTGCGTCATATCCAGCACCACCCATGTCCCCTGGGTTTTTTTCAGGGGCTCCTCCCTCCAGCTTCCCTGTATAAATTATTATGCATTATTTATCTGTTTTGCCCCTCCCCCAATGTACAGGCATAAGGGGTACAGTGTGAGAATTTTAAATGTTGTAATATTATGTAGGTTCCCACTCTACAGAAGGTAAAGAATGTGGAAAATAGGTGCAGACAGCCTCACGGTGTTGGGATTGTCACAATTTGCAGGTGTGTGAGTGTGTACGTCTCTCTCTCTACCTGTGTGTACAAAGGGATGGAGGGATCAGTGTGTGTGAGCCAGTGGTCATACTTGACTATCTCTCATCTCCAAGGAGACAGCCTCCCCCCTCAGCTGCTAACATATAAAACTTTCACATATGGTCATCAGGTTTGATGACTGGACATCAAGATTTTTGGAGCCTCTGTATGTACTTGTATGTGTGTGCGTGTGCGTGAGTGAGTGAGTGAGTGAGAGAGAGAAGCAGTGAGTGTGTGGGTCTGTGTGTGTGTGTGTGTGTGTGTGAGTATGCGTTTGGGTGTGTATGTGTGTGTGTGTGTGTGTGTTAGTGAGTGTGAAAAAGAGAGAGAGAAGGAGTGAGAAGTGTATATGTGTGTGTGAGGGTGAGAGAGAGGAGTCAGTGTGTGTATCTGTGTGAGTGAGTGTGTTTGTGAGA
The DNA here is from genome assembly GCA_029721435.1 of Gymnothorax reevesii. NCBI lineage: Eukaryota > Metazoa > Chordata > Actinopteri > Anguilliformes > Muraenidae > Gymnothorax > Gymnothorax reevesii. The sequence goes on from CM056576.1 coordinate 13,391,698, forward strand.
GAGAGAGAGAGTGTGTGCGTGTGAGCGAGTGTGAGAAAGAGAGGGAGAAGGAGTGTGTGCGTGTGAGCGAGTGTGAGAAAGAGAGGGAGAAGGAGTGAGCGTGAGTGTGTGTGTGTGTGTGTGAGTGAGTGAGTGAGCGATAGAGAGAAGGAGTGAGTGCGTGAGAGAGAGAGAGAGAGAGAGATAGAGTGAATGTGTGTGAGAGTGAGGGAGTGAGTGTGTGTGTGTGTGTGAGTGAGTGAGTGAGCGATAGAGAGAAGGAGTGAGTGCGTGAGAGAGAGAGAGAGAGAGAGATGGAGTGAATGTGTGTGAGAGTGAGGGAGTGAGTGTGTGTGTGAGTGTGAGTGAGTGAGTGAGCGATAGAGAGAAGGAGTGAGTGCGTGAGAGAGAGAGAGAGAGATAGAGTGAATGTGTGTGAGAGTGAGGGAGTGAGTGTGTGTGTGAGTGTGAGTGAGTGAGTGAGCGATAGAGAGAAGGAGTGAGTGCGTGAGAGAGAGAGAGAGAGAGAGATAGAGTGAATGTGTGTGAGAGTGAGGGAGTGAGTGTGTGTGTGAGTGTGAGTGAGTGAGTGAGCGATAGAGAGAAGGAGTGAGTGCGTGAGAGAGAGAGAGAGAGAGAGATAGAGTGAATGTGTGTGTGTGTGAGTGAGTGAGTGAGTGAGCGAGAGAGAGGAGTGAGTGTGTGAGAGACACGATGGAGTGAGTGAGTGTGTGTGTGTGTGTGAGTGAGGGAGTGGGTGAGTGAGAGAGAGAGAGGGAGAGAAGGAGTCTGTGGGTTTGTGGGTGTGTGTGTGTGCACATGTGCTCTCTCACTCGCAGTGTCTCTGTGTGTATCTGGGTCAATCTGACCCGAACATCATATGAAAGGGCTTTGTGTGTGGGGGCTTTGTAGCATGTATACTGAATTATACTAATATATTATACTAATTATACTACAAAACTATACTATACTAATTATACTAAATATACTGGCTCAGTATATTATGTATACTGAGCCAAAGATAAAAAAAATTTTAGGTTAAAAATGTAACCTTGTATCATTTTTCTTTTTGTAAAAACTTGAAAAGGGTCAATTTGACCCGAACAGAACACAAGGGTTCATATCAGAACTTATACTGCCTTGTAGCAGAACAATAGGGAGGGAAATAATACTGGTGAAATGACGCCCTCTACTGAAAGTCAGCTAGAACTGCAACACAGTGGCTCCCAGGTGCATTTTGTTTATAAAAATGGAGACCCCGCTGAGCCCTGGGTCTAAAACGAGTGCTGGAACCAAAGGCCACCGTACCAAGCCGCAACCATTTGAACACCTAAGGCGCTGGATGGAGCGCCTGACTGACTGACTGCCATTGATCCATCAGAGTTTGAGTATCGGCAGGTCCATCGTGACTGTCGATCTGGAGGTGGCTGCGAAGTCACGGAGGATGAGACACCTCTGGAAATGTGAACTGACAGATGGATCCTCATGGAGGGAGGCACCTGGAGGTCGTAAAATGGTTATTACTGTAAGATCAGAGGCAGGTTGTGCCCGCAGCAGGAAGAGGGAAGGGGTGTTGCGGCATATACTGAATCCTGCTGACTCAGTGGTCATAAACTGATGTCCGCCCACATTCTCGTCTCTGCGGAAGAGATGGCTTAGATCTATGGGGGTTTCCTCTTGCATCCACTCTGGATGATTCGTGTGCCCTAAATAGCCGCACTTTAACAGCGAGAAGAGATGCTTCCTGTGCTAGCCAGTCAACAGGAAGCTGAGCAATCTCTGAGTGACAATGATACTGGCCTGTGTGGTCAGCCCGTGCATGTGTACAGACTGTTTGCCAGTGTGTGTATACCTGTGTTAGCGTATATGAGCATGTTTGTGCAGTCAGAAAAAATATACTTTAGAGCCAATGACCGAGTAAGTGGTCTTTGTATTATCAAATGTAATCCTTACGAAGGATGTTAATCTAGCACCCATTGCAGTGTGCTTTTCTGTAGTGTAAACCTCAGGTTTAGTCTACTGAACTACACTGCATTACAGCTGGAACAATCATTCCAACAAGCTTGAGGTTTATTCACCGACTGAGTACTTAGCAATTAATGACTCCTCTGGAGCATAGACGCCCACAGTGATGTCACAGTGGAATTGCTTTGACTGACATAGTAGAATTCTGAGTCTAATTCTGGTATTACTACTATTACTACTACCACTACTAATACTAATACTGCTACTACTACTTTTGTATTACTAATTATAATAATCACACTTTCACAGACCTAATGGACTTCCATACATTCATTATAAAATAGGTTTGTAATTAATGTGCAATTTAGTTCATTCCATAACGAAGAATCCCCTTGCACTTCAGCCCCTCTCTTGCCAGAGGTCGGTGCTCACAGAAAAGGACAAATTCAGAACAAGTGAAGGAACAGACTGGAGCACTCGAATCACTTCCATCAGTTTATTGAGATGCCAAGACTAACGTTTCCACGCACAGCGTCTTCCTCAGAGTCAAAACGTTTTTAGGAATTGACAGGCTGGGGGGTTTATGCACACGCGCACACACTTGCGCGTACGCACAGACACACGCACACACACACACACACACAGGCAAATAAAATCTCAGGCTTTTAGCCATACAGCCTCGGGGGATTTTGCAACAAAAAGCACACTTTTCAATCTGTTTCTGATTATATGGGGTGCATGATGCATGTATGGTACGTGTTCTACAATGGCCCTCCAAAGACCTGTGGAGTAAAATGGTTACAGAATGCTCTTGTTACATAGAATACATGACAATAGGCAGTTACACATGGGACATGTTTAGGAAAGCTTTAGGGTGCAGATTGGGGCAGTTTTCTGTTTGTTCCCCCCTAAATCCAGTGTCACTTGAGACCCACGCAGAGCTATTAAATATCAAAATGGATTTTACGCAAAAATAAAAAAGACTGTTTAACTATAAACACATTTGGTTTTGCCTTACTGTGCTAATATAGTTTCACATTTGAGAAATGAGATGGCAGCTCTGAAAGTGAACTGGGAACACTCACTACCTCCCATATCCTCTTTAACACTACAAGTTGAATGAGTTACAGTATTTTTTATGTGACCTTGACTTTTTCTGGGTTTTTTTGGCGTAGTGTCAGAGGCTGCTGCCGGATTGCTGACTTAAACACCCCTTTGGAGTGGTTTTGATTAAGGATATTATCCTGCCCCAAGTCGACTCATGTTCAAGTCTGAGGTGACCTAGCGCTATATTTGTCTTACCGTTCCCAGGCCTTTCCCTTTTCAGCTGGTTTTGGGAATTGGGTTTCACTCTCATGAATTTATGCAACGCTATGATTTATTCTGTTGCTGAAATTGTATTTTTGTTGGAGTCTCCCATGGGCCCCTTTTTGGACCAGTTTTGTTTCTCTAAGCTTCCATGCATTCCTCAGGGTAAAGCCATTCTCAAAAAGATGACGACAATATCTGATATAAATCAAGACGAAATGAATGGAATAATATAGGAATGAATGAATGGAGGGACAGTTCACAAATGGAGGAGTTGGTAATGGATTAGGAAGGTGGGCAGGAGAGTGGAGGTTAAACAATTGACTTTTGGATCTTAAAATTTTAGAGAAAGCATCTTTTTTGATGTGAATCTTAGCGTGAAGAGTTGCCATTTTTTCTGTTAACTTCTAGTTTAGGTGATGATCTGTATTGACCTTTCAGGCTTTTTTTTTAGCAACAGCCTCTTACCGCGAACAAAAGAACTGTTACGCTGGTCTGAACTCTCAAAACCATCCAACTGCCCTCATAGTGAGAAAAGTTATATCGTTTTCTCAACAATAATGATTGGAAATTGTGCCAATTTTAAAGAATTTCAGATTTTGATTTTTTTTTTTTTTTTTGTGAAATAAAAAGTGCATCGTTTCTTTGTGTCATCTATGATGGTTTGGAAAAATCTGGGTGTGTACAAACTTTTGAAAGGTGCTGTGCGGTACATGCTACATGATTTGATACTGGATAGGAGTGCAAAATCTACCTATTTTTTCTGACAATTTTCTTCCATTTCTAAAAGCATCTGTTATAAATGGATAAATCAATGTACTCTTTCTTGTTTAAAACAATAAAATCATAAATTGCCATTTTAATGAGACACTGCACAATTCATTGTGCTCTCACTGTTTAAAACGAACTCCCTAAATGGTAGGCATGTATCTACAGCATGTATATAACCCATTACCCTACTCTTAACTAGAAACACCACATGCTCTTACTTTAACCTGAATCTAACCCAAACCTTTCCCCCCGCCAAATCCTATAATGGCCCAGTTATCATCTGAGGACCAAAAAATGTCCCCATCAGGATTATATTCCATCACTTGTGAGGACATTTAGTCCCCACAAGTGGTAGGAATACTTGCCCACTCACCGTGCGCATGCAAAAAAACACACACACACACACACACACACACACACACACACACACACACACACACACACACACACTTCCTTGTAACAGCATAAAACATAGCAGCGAAGTGGTCGAAGGTAGGTGATAATTGACGCTTTATGCATTTTTTGCGTGCTAACCACAATTAAAAAAATTAAAAAAGTAGTACGTGGAAACAGAAGTAAAAAGCAAATAAGACCTGTACTGTGGACTAATCATTTCCAGCCAGATTTCAGTCTTCTTTACAGGTCACCAATCAGCTGGTGGCTCCTGTAGGGGGAGCCTTGACTGCTGTTTGGAAGGTGGGTGTGTCTGCTGGAGAATTCGTTGGGTGAAGGTGAGTGTTTTACCTTGCCACCACGTAATGACAGACATTAGCATTACATTGTTCAGCTAACAAGCCTCTAAGGATTTCCTTAAAGAGGAAATTTGGAATACACCAGACATGCAAGTGCCTAGTTAAAGGGACACTCCATGCTTCATGCTTGCCTTGAGATGACAATGAATGGAAGTGAGTAGTGAGTGGACAACCTGCTAATTAGCATTTTTAGCCTTGGTCCAATGACATTGTCATAGTAAAGGTTAGCAGGTACCATGCAGTGTCGCCTTAACCCCTTACATTTTTTCACTAAAAGTTTCCCTTAAGCATTTTTTCCGCATTGTAGGCCAATGTCACATACATATTTCTTATCCTCTGGTTGCAGTGCGTCACTAAAGCTACACCGCACTGATACTGAAAGCCCCAGACACCATGTTTTTATGGCCACAATATTATATCAAACGGGGAATATCAATATTGTTGTGTTCCGGGGTTCTGGCCTTTGGCCAGGACAGTATTGTTCATGGTTTTAACAGTTTCATGTGCCAGATTCCACGTCACGGTTTTAATAGTTTCTTGTATCAGGTTCAAGCATTTCATAATTCACATTCATTGTCCATGTTTTTACTTTTCCATGTTTTGCTTTTTGCCAGGTCTGCCCAGCCACTCCACCGCTTGTCTGCGTTCCGCCCCGTGCCTTCGTTGTTGCACATTTCAGAGCTCTGGTTGGCTTTGGTATTTCACCCTTCCTTCCATGCTGTGCTGGATTCGGGGCTGTCTAAGCTTAATTGACAATTAACTGTTTTTAAGTTACTAACATTTACTAACATTCACAGGGTGGTGTAATTCTTAGATAGGCACATTACTAATACTACTAATTTAGACAGGGAGTTTATTGTCATGATTCCTGCTTTGCTATTTCAAGTCTTGCTGTGCTTTTCTGTTCTAAACATTCATGCTGCTTTCAAACTGCATACTTAATTGGTACTTAAGCTGAGCACGCTCATTCTCTTAATGAGCAAGTCTTGTCCACCAATCTTAGTCCATGTCCAATGATCTTGCCCTGCCTCTTGTTCTCCTTCTCTTGGTGTTGCCCCTCATGTCTTGATTCCTTACCCTTTATCTAGATGCGGTGGAAGTTGGCTGGCAGACAGAGTCTCAGTTCTTGTTCAAGTCAAGTTCATGTCCATGGTCTGTTATTCGTGTCATAGTTGCCAGTGCTTTTCACAGTCTTGTTATTTTTTTTTCATTCTTAGCCTTTGTGTTCTTGTCCTTTTGGAAAATCTTGAAGCATTATTCTTTTCTGTTTATGAATTATCTGCCTGGAGTTTCCAGTGGCTTTTGTTTTTTTCGTTTTTGATCCTTTTGTTATTAGCTCTGTGAAGCTCTCCTTAGTTTGTATTTTTACAACCCTTGGGGCCAAGTTTTTTGTTGGCCCTCGTGCCTAATTTTTTTTATTTTTTCAATTACTCCTCTGTCCTCGCATCTGGTGTCTAACTGGTCCCGTATCATATATGATCAGTTTAACCTTTTAATCCCTCAGGCTCGAAAATGTCCAAATGAAATAACTATATCTCTGCAATGAGTGGGTTGATTTGAATACTCTTGGTATCATAATAAAGGTAACACCTTGGGGATTTTTGTCACCATGCAAAAATCAGTGTATATGTCAATGAGTCAGAGTAAATGAAGATGGAACATTGCATAAATGAAAGATCTTTTTTACACCTAACACAGTTTTACTTTTATCTTGATTTTTTTGGTGCAGTTTAAAACCTCTAAGCAATTACAGCACAGAATCATCTGTGCCAAAATTTATTCTAGTCAAGTAAATCAGAGCAAAAGTAGAGAGGCTTTATTCTGGGAATGTCTAGGTGGCCTCTCCAAATCGGGACTGTGTGCAGTTTCATATTTCTCAGGTACCAAACTGTAAAGCTCATTTAATTTCACATAAATGTCAGTACAGGCATACAGTATATTCCATCTAATTGCAATAATTTTTCAAATTTATTAATTTATTTCTGCCAGTCCTGTGTGCATTTTCCCATTCAAAGAAAATACATGCAAAGAAATTTAAGTTTGACTTCACTGGAGCAGATTTATGTTCAATAAAACAAGCAAATAAACAAAATTATTAATACAAAGATAAGGAAAAAAAATGGTGCAAGCGGATTGCTCAGGACCTGACATCCTTTGAAGCAATACCATGGAAAAGGCGTGGATGGAGACTGGAAGATCTAGTTTCGATACGACACGGACACGTTGGGCTAACCATAGTAAGAGCAGAATTACCCTCCAGCACAGTTTTTTATTACAAAATATCAAAGGTTAGACAAATTTTTGCTCATCTTTGCTGAATGTAAAGCGTATGCCCGCTGTTCTTTGAGTGTGGTGTCGGTTTAAAATGACAAAGCTTATATCGTTGGACTCTGTAAACCTTCCTCTTTCATTTGTTGTATCGTTTGTATGCCTAGCACAAATGCAATAGAAATGCTGAGGATTGAGCTCTGATATTATTACCTTCGCCAGCGACTTCGCTGACGAAGGTAATGTTTTGATCCCCGTGTATTTATTTGTTTGTGTGTCTGTCTGTCTGTCTGTGTGTATGTGTATCGAATAACTCAAAAAGTACCAATCGGAATTTCATAAAATTTGGTGGGTTGATTTGGCATGACCTGAGGATCAATCGATTAGATTTTGGGAGTGATCGGGTCAAAGGTCAAGGTCAAGGCCACGAAAAGGTCAAAACCGACTTTCAGCCATATCTCGGTCAATTTTTATCCGATCGGCATGAAACCAACGCCAAAATGTGCAGAATTATATACCCAATCCTGTGATGTGAAACACGGTACAATGGGGTCAATACCCTTCTTAGCGGTTGGGGGTCAAAGGTCAGGGGGGTCATTACCTTTCGAACTTAAAGGCGTATTGATGTAAAAAAAAAAAATATCCTACTCTTCTCATTCATCGATCATTTAAAAAAATAAAAATTGGTCCTCAGAGTTATGTGGAGAGGGATTCAGTGGCGTCGGCGAAGGTATGCGCTCTACCGAGTGCCCGTTCTAGTTTTATCCTATGTTTTGCGACATGATTATTTACTTGCTTGTAACTTGAATTGTGTCTGGTTTTCACGTAAAGTGGATCAGCCGCATGATGATGCTGCGATGAGGAAACATGCGGTATTTGTTATGCGTAATGGTCACCCCCGGTAGCAGTGGCTTTCGGGTTTAAGAGGTTAAATGCATCTATCTGTAATTCGGCAGGACATATTAGGACTCGTTTGAAAACTTAGGGTCTCCACCAGAATATAAAATTGGCCTGAAGTTCCACAGGTTTGAATACAGCAGCTGTATTTGAAAAGCCCATATATGGGGTTGAGTCACTCACCCTTACCCCCCTTCCCTTCCTCAGAAGAAAAAAAGATGACATACTGAAAATGTGGAAATATGGAAGGCTGTTTTCACATCTCTCTCATCGACAGCGTAAACACCTAAAATGGAAATTCAGTAAATCTCTCATGCCCGCTTGATTTCTGCTGATCTCAAACTTTGTTTGCTATGCATTTCAAGCATTATTTTGGTACATAAAGTACCGGTGACATGCCCCCTCCCCTTTTCTGTGAAAAAGCCTGTAGTAATTCTGTCAGGAGTTATGAGGAAAAATTTAGCAGTGGATTTAAACTGAGGAAATTGGTTGGGTGGGGTGGTACATGCTATATGTGAGGTCAAACCATCAGATTTTCCCATCGGTATTTCAGAAACCTGCAAAACAAAAGGTTTATTTCAACCATAATGATGAAAATGTTGTAGCAGTGGGATTATGGGCCGTAACCACCGTAAAATAATTAAACTAATAGGATGTAATTATGGGAATGCCTTTGATGTACAGTGAGGTTTATAAATATTTAGATATTATTAAAACTGTTATTTTGTTGTTTTAGCTGTCTACTACAGAATGTTGGATTAAAAATTTAATTTTGAACATTTGCTTTAAGGGACAGAATTTAATATTTAATGTGAGTGTATTGACATTCTAATGGAGTGAACAAATGTCCAACCCCCCCCCCCCCCAAAAAAAAAGTTATTGGAAAATTGCCTGCTGCAAGGTCAGGTAAATTTGCTACATTATTTCATTACAAGTATGTAGATAATAAACTGTGGAGTTGGTACTTGCAGTGAGAAGCTATTACCGTGCGCTCTCAATATGAAGTTTAAGATACGTAAACGTAAGGTGTGGTCAACTGTTTGGTACAGAATCCAACTGAGCACGCACTTGCTGAAGGAAAATTTGAAGGCAAAACAGCCCAAAAACACTGCACCTAATTTTGCTCATGGGTTCCAGACTTTCGGCAGTCATTGACTGCAGTGAATGTGTAACCAAGTATCAACAACAACAGTTTAATTAATGATTACAGTACACTGTACAGTACCCTGACAATTGTAGGGAACTCAAATGTTTTGTGGAAATCAAATACCTCAAAAAAATTGAGTATGCCTATGTTCACAGCACTTAAGAACATGTAAAAAATAACTTTACCTTATTTTCCTTGAAGTTCCTTCCACACAATGCAATTATGTTTGCCTACGCATTTTTATTTATTTTTTTTTTTGAGGTAATTGGTTTCCACAAACCATTTCAGTTCACCACACCCTCAGGGTTTGCCCAATCAATTGAGACCATAAAACTGGGGGGCTATGCTTGACAAAGGTCCTACGTAGTTCTTTCGACAAATTCTTGAAGCTCAAAGTCTTCACTTCAATGACATTTTGATTGCTTCGTTTAAAATCGATTGTGGTGGTGTACACAGCCAAAATGAATATTCAAAAAATTATGAACCTCATTGTATGTATGCATATATTGGTGTACATCTGAAGAGTAAAACGCTCCAAACCTGTTACCCTTGGATATGGACAATGAATGATGTTCATCTGTTAATGCTGGGAATAGACACAGGTTTTACACAATTCCTGACATGATGTTTCAGCACAGGAGAAACATAATTATATTATTCTGGGAAATGAATTGGACTGGATGACCTTAAACTGATTCATAGGCCTCAGTTTACAAAACCCGATTGGGCAATATTAGTTTGCGACTTTGAAAAAAAAAGTGCTGGGGGGGTGTATACATACATTAAAAAAAGATGTTTTGTAGCCGAGGCATACAGCACCCCGACAATGTATTAGGTATTGAGGGTGGCCCCCCCTCCAACACACACACACACACACACACACACACACGCGCGCGCACACACACACACAAATTATCTAAGAGCTTGCGGCCCAGTGCATGTTCCCCTTCCTTCCAGGGAAAAGACAAAACAAAGGATCGATTGTAACCTGTTTTCTTCTAGGGTTTTGTTGACTGTTCATTGAACTCGGAGGAGAAAAATGAGCCACAATGCCTAGCTGCATTAGGTCACGTACGTGTTAACTTTTAGCCTAGCAGCTAATGTGGTTCCCTCCGCCCCAGATTGATGTTAGTTCAAGCCCCTGTGCAGCTGCAGTCACACCAGCGCAGCAAGGCACTTAAAAATGTGTGCCAGGTCCTTCACCCTGCATTTGCTAATGGCAGAACTCGCCTTTGCTTCATTTGATCAACTGTAAATCGCTTCTGATAAAAGCCTCAGCTGCATGACGACGGTAGAATGTAACGTGTGGTGGTGACCAGTTGGGTTTTTTTCCGCCCGGAAACTGGTTTCCCTTCTCTTGAAAAAACCGGAGAGGGCAGGCAGAGAGTGTGTCCAAAGCCTGTTTCTGTTCTAAGCAGCAGGCTTTTCTTTAGCCTTTCTTTAACCAGGGAAATTCCTCTGGGAACATGTTCCACTAAGAACATGGTTAATTGCAGTTTCATAAAAGGCAGCAGTGTTATACTCCTGTTTACGAGTTGAATGCATCACCCACGCAGCCCGGAACCTTCCAACCTCAGAAATGAGGCTTACGGCAAATTTATGACCAATTTTTCCTCTTAAAAGCAGTGGCTGCAGGGTTGCAATATCAGTATGTGGTTTACAAAGACGATAGCATTGGGTCAAAATCGGCACTAGGATATAATTTGCAGGGATCTGGTCACTCTGCCACTTTTGTTTTTGATGTATTGTTCTAATTTTTCATCATGGCTCATGTACTTGTTTGGCAGGTGGTGGCGAATTTGTAAACATTAATTTTAAAAGTTTAGCAAAACGTAGGTCGAATGCACTTCTGCTTTTTTCTCATCTAAGAGGCTTAGAGCCTTGCAGTGATGAGTCTTTTGAAGTTTTTATTATGTCTTCCCCTGGAGAGAGAGGGGATATATATTGGTTTCGGCTTGGTTCCCGTTTGCATCGGCGTTCCCACTTCGTTTCTGGAGCCTAACTCCAAAACCATTTGCATGATCTAAACAAAACTTTGCTCATTTACTACTCAGGTCCTGAAGTGGTGCCTTTTGGTATGTACCTCTCTGTCCGTCCATCCCTTTGTCCGCTCGGATGTCATCAATTTTTGTCCGGAGCATAACTTCAAAACCATTTGCATAATCTTAACGAAACTTTTCATACTTATTACTCGGGTCCTGCAGTGGTGCCTTTTGGTATGTGCCTGGACTCAAAACAATGAAACCCCTTGAAATGTTAGATTTACTTAATAAAGTTATGTCAACTTTTTCCACAAAACTGAGTTAAGTACACTCCACTCAATGCAATTAATTAAACTGGCCAAAAAAAATGTTAGAAGTCAAATAAAGTTTATGCAAAGCAATTGTGTGGAACCTGTTGGCATATCATTATTTAGTAAATCTAACATTTCATGGGGTTTCATTTTTTCGAGTGTGTATGCCAGTCCATCCGTATGTCCGTCCGGCGAGTTAGGTCAGGGAAGGAGGGGGGAAACGTCTGTTTTTGAGTTAAAACACATTCTAGTTGAATTTTTTTCAGTTTTTCCGTGGCGAGATGAATTGGCTAGCATGTGATATAAGGGGGCATCGGAAATTCAGCCACATTTACTTCAATGCAAAACACTGTCAACAGTAACATTTCTTGCTCTGCTGTAAACTGGATGGCACCATTTCAAGGCAATTTACTCCAATCGAATGAGAGCGATAATAATTATAGGATATTTATTTCTATGATTCTAAAATCCACAACATAAATGCCCTTTGAGCTCCAAAGTACTGCAGTGTAAAGACAAGGCTCCTCTTCCCAGTCTCAGACAACCATTGCTTAATTACACAATATGCAATGACTTACAAATCTTAACTAGCGATATGTTATATAATCACCCATGAAATCATCTTGAATGTGCATTAGATTATTTGGCCTGCCGACTTGAAATTTTGTTATCCAATCACTCCTTGGATGTTCACATACACACACTCACACACACACTTGAGCAGCAGATCTCCAACAGGCGATATGGAACACGCCAGCGGTGATGCAGCGTTTCAGACCACATTCCGCATCACCGGCAGGAAGTAGGAAGAACAAAAAAAGAATCTGCTGAACACACAGTGGCCGTCGCATAACGGAGAAAACTGAAGAATGTTTTGCTAGTCACATTGCCTATGGGTGCTTGATTAATCAAAATTTGCACAAAACCAAATGGGTGAGAATGATTTTCTATAACTCAGTAATATGTTGTATTGATTGGTGTGATTAAGTGTGAAGTGTTTAAGTGTTTAGATTAAGTGTTTCCTCAGATGTGTATCAGACAGCTTTGCCTGCCAACTGACAACTCTACTGTCACAACACCCCTCCCCAATTTATACAGACATTCAAGTGCGCACACACACACTTGCATACTTACACCCTCCCTCTTTCTCTTCCCAAACACACACACGCACACACACACACACACGCACACACACGCACACACACACACACACACACACACACACACACACATGCACGCACACAGTGTTCCTTAAATGAGGGCAGGCCAACGCCAATCACTGCTATACACCGAAAGAAGAAAAAGTGATTATTTCAGCGATAAAACAAGTTGAAAATAGAAACATATGTTCATAATCAAATTTAAGCTGGACTGAGGGAGGTAAGAAGCTTGTTTGATGGTTTACAGAGAGGCCAGTTTTGTGTGGCACGGCTCCTTCTAACACACAAGACCCATCCCAACTCTTTATCATCCCAATCCTCACCTCCTTTCCTTGCCAATGCTACATATTAATAATAACTAAATTATTTCTCAGACTTCCTTAATCCAAAGGGACTTTAAATTGATGAGACAAAGAAGGGGCCCATCCCCCAGTGCATTGTGGGTTTCAGGGCCTTGGACAAGGGCCCAACCGCTGCTGTCATCTTATAGCGGCTGCACAGGGGCTTGAGCAATCGACCTTTTGGCTCTCAGCCAAGAACCGCAGTCTTTAGAGTGCAGGCCGCTCCTTGCCCTCAGATGAACCCATGGCAGGAGCAAAGAGTCGGGACACAAAATGCAAGAGAGGTTGAGGTATGCCCTTGCTCCTCCTCGAACCTCTGTCTCGAATGACGTCCGTTGTACAGATGTTGGAGATGAGTGGTGGGTGGTTTGAGCTGAATCCACAGGGGACAGAATCCACTTGGTTCTGTCACGTTCGGGACACCCCTATCTCCTCGAAGGCAGAATTCAACGAATTATAATCGACTTAATGACGGCTATCCTCCTGTAATTTCTAAGTTACGATTTCACAAGGAAACAAAGGAAGGAATGAGGTCAAATAGACAATTTTAATGAGGCCTCTGTGGTCTTTGTGGCCACGTTACCTAATGCTTATTTGGAAGTGATACCCCCTCCTCTGGAACAAGCAACGCCCCCAACCCTTTTCTCTTATAAAAGTATATACTGCATTTTTTTTCAAAATTCAGGAAGTCAGTATTCAAGAACTCTTGGCCTTCTCTCACACAGCCGTGAGAAACATCTTGAGACACATCCTACGGTCACGTAATGAAGACAGATAGTCTGGGGATTTGTCAATACCATGTCTTGGCCATAATTTAAACTATGGAGAAAGCACACTCAGTGGTATTACAGTGGTGAATGATTTTGGACAGAATGACCTGTTCCCACAATTGCTGTTGTGATGTCATCTTGACTCCATCGCTTTCCATTACCATCAGTGATCGTGACATCATCTGTGGAATACCGATCTCAGTACACTCTAATCGTGTATTTGTACCCTCATGCCGTATAGGGTTAAAGACGGGAGGTCCGATGATAAATTAGAAAATCGCTGTTTGGCGGCATGGGAACCAGTTTCACAAGGGGAGTGTTTACGAGCGAATTTGAGTCTTGCTTAATCCCCCGTAAAATGAGAATACAAAGACCACATTTTCATTTGTTTCTATTTATAAATGTTAATTCTTATTTGTGCTCTGTATCAGCCTGATCCTCAACTTGTGTTTAGACCTATGGAGTCATTTCATTCCTTTTTTGGGCATATTTGGATCTCCGTGGCGTGGATTTTTTGAACAAGGGAAATTTTTAAGTCATACACCTCACGAACTAAAGCACACACTCACACAGACGCGCACGCACGCACACCCACGTATGTGAACAGATTCATGCTGTCCCCACAAGCTAAAATGGGGATTCAAGTCAACATATCATCATTAGTAATTTTTCAAAGCACTAATTAACATTTGTGTCGTGAACTTACAGAATAAAAGCAACTTATATGATTCTGGCACAAATGCACACACATGCACTCCCTCACACACACACATACACATGCAAACACATAAACGCTCGCATTCAGATTCGCACACACTGACACTAATGTACTTGGCACATCGATACTGTGCAGATGATAACGTACGTGCTTACAATCGTTCTGACAAACAGACAACAAAAATAGCCACTGGCCAAGACTTTGATGCCTCATTAGTATGATATAATTGACCGCAATTGATGTTAAATTGACCAGTCTTGCTCCACACCATCTGTGATGTTGCCTCTGAATACTCTAAAACAAAAGGGTTTAAAAGAAAAAAAAACAGTGACAAAGATTTTCTGTCTCATCCATCTCTTTCATTCATTTGGGATGGCGGGAGCTGCCAAAGATTGAGATTGAAAACACTTGTAAATTACTGTAGTAGTAAATGCTATTAATTCCTAAAATCTCCTGTGCATTTTGAAACAAATTTATTTGAACCACCAGACTCAGAGAAACTGTCCAAGGAAGACTCTTGACATTTTTCCAGATAGTTACCAAGACATGATGTAATGGGGAAATGGTTTTTTTTTTTTTTTGTGAATAATAACCCCCATAGGAGATGATAGCAGTAATTTTTCAAAGAAAAATCTGGAACAAGTTTCAGTGATTGTCAGAGGTTATTTCTGCAGAGTAAACACAGTCTAAAACTGTGTGGGGACCTCTCAATTTGTATATTTGTTTTATGACCAAATAAAATAAGGAATCCAGAACATTCCTGCAGCATTCCTGAGATGCTTCCTCTCAGCTAAGTGTTGACTCGACAAATGAAATTTCAGCATCGAGCTTCGACTGTGAGGTATCGATCGGGAACCAAATGCGAGAACACAGGATTGCAAAACAAACGGCTTTTATTGAGTGAGGGGGGTAACCCCCGCTGGGCAGAAGGCAACAGTACAGAGTCCGCAATCCAAAAGTCAAAATCCAGTGAGGCCGAACAGGAATCGTAACCAGGGCAGCAATCACAAAAATCTTAGTCGGGCAAAAAGGGTACAACCACACAGAGGTAAACAGTAATCCAATAAGGGCAAACCAAAAAATTAGTAGTCGGGCAATCCAGTCAGAATCAGAGACGCAAAGAGTACAAGGCGAGAAATAGCAGCACAGGTAAACAAGAGAAAAGATCTGACAGGGAATGACTGTGAAAAGACACCTAATATACACTTCTGGGGAGATCACATGGTGAGACACACAGGTGCAGGTAGTCAGACTGATTACAGAGGAGCAGCACATGAGGGAGAACCTAATCACATGAAATTTGGCAGAAGCCAAAACGTGGACAGGGAACATGCGACTAACCTATACAAAGATAAACAGTTCCAGTTACGGAGTTTCTAGATAATTAGAGAAGGGCCAGCGTGATTAGATGTGGAGTTTTCCACTGAAATGTAGCACAGGAGACCATGGAAAGAAAAGAGGCGGAGACTAGAACAGGGCGAGTACTGATTAATCAATTAGTAAATTAAACTATACAATCCCTTAGTGCTTGTTAGTAAGTTAGTATTATATACAATGTTAGTTAGTGTTAGTAACTTCCAGCAAAAATAACAAACTGCTAGTATGATTAGTAGATAGTAAAGTAAGGTGAAGTAAGCAAACGAGATCGGAAGGAAGACTGAAATCCAGAATCACCCAAATAGTGACACAGGACTGGGGCTGTGAACCGTGATGAGACGAGAGACCAGACGGGGGAGACAAAGTGCAAAGTGCAAAATGGAAAACATGAACCGGAATGTAACTATGGTAACTATGGTACAATAAACACAATACATAATTAAACTAAGGCAAACAGGACACAATACATGATTCTAAGAATAGTCAGACAGTGCAAAAATCCAAAACCAAAAGAGCAGTAAAGATAAACAGGGAAGCTTGGACAGGGCAGATCAGAATCATAACATCGACATGAATTTCCCTTCATCACATGAGCAGGAGTACCTTGTACCACCCACGTATTCAACCAATCACAGCTGTCATTTCACCCAACATAAAGTCACACTTACGTATACTGGCATCCAATGAAAAGTCTCTGCAATTGAAGATCATCACAGCCATTGGCTGATGATGTGTTGACTCTTACATACTGCTAACATGTATGATGTCTTAGGTTTTTGCCAGTACTCTCCCATCCACCCCTCTTTTGTTTGCTCCCTTTATCTCATTTCGTCATTATTATATAGTTATTTGACTGTGAAGCAATTTTGGTTCTGGTCTTTGAAAGGTGATATATGCATAAATAAACCTCCCTCACTCACTCACTCACTCACTCACTCACTCACTCACTCACTCACTCACTCTTACTCACTCACTTTTTTCTCTTACTTACTTCAATGAAAACTACTAAATCATTGGTCACCAGCCCCGTTCCTGAAGATTTACTGTCCTGCTGGTTTTCACTCCAAGTTTAACGATGCACAGTGGCTAGAGATCCTGTTTAGCGGCTAATTAGAATAGGTTGGTGTGCCAAATTATGACTGTAAGGTAAACCTATAGGACAATTTGTCTCCAGGAGCAGGGTTGGTGACCTCTGTGCCATTCACTTGGACACTTCCAGTAGTCCTCAGGATTACAATATCCTTCTGGAAGAAATGAAAAAAGCATAAGCCTGGCATGTAAGGGCATGGTCCCGACGAAAGGTTAAATATCCTGTATCAGCGGGAGAAAGTCCACCCCTGTATTTTGCTCCAACCAGCTGGACTTGTTCAATAGCACAATTCTCTGGCCTGAGGGTCAAATGTAAAAAAAAAAAAAAAAAAAAAAGAAGAAGGCTGCAACTTTTTGTTATTTATTGATATAAGTAAAAAAAAAATTTGATTTGTTGATATAAGTAAAATTCAGATTTGAATCAAAGCAAAGTTGACATAATAAAAGCTTCAACCATTTTCTACAGCGTTGCTCTAATCTGTGATATCGGCTGATTGAGTTCTTGGGTTTAGCAAAAAACATGGCAGGATTATTGCAATCTGACTCTAGGACTCTGTAACCTCTGATCCAGACCCTCTAAGCAGCGGCTAACCATCCCAAGCAGTTAACCCAACACAGGCCAGCGCAAGCAAACCTGTGACCCTGGCCTGAGGTCAGAGTATGGGATGAGACCCAGGATTTCCTGTTTAAACCTGTACTGGAAAAGTTATGAGCCTCGGTCCACCTGGTCACTGACCCATACCGGCTGCTGAGAGGTGCTTTGGACGGTAAAAAAAGAGCAGTTTCTTCGCGGGTCCATTGGGAAACCCAATCTACTTCCTATATGAAGCGAGCCTGTGTATTAGTGCTGTCAGCAACTGCCGTCACATGACCTACATGGGAAGTGGGAACTGTTGCTGCTTTCTGCCACACTGTAAACTACGATAACCCCATTTAGTTATATTATTTCTCCCCTTTAACTCCGACTTATGAAAAGTTTTAGGTATTGAACAAAAGTTTGTGCATTTGTACGTCAAAGTCATCCGTTGTCTCGACTCACTGAAAAGTTGAAAAAAGGCTTATCTTCAAGTGGAGTTGACTGAAAATTTTAAGGCATGTTGGGTTTGGGGGTCAGATTTTCGGGAACATGATTGGAATTTGATTGACCCCTCAAAGCATCTTGAAATTTAAAACGGTGCCATGATTCTTCCAGCATGAAGAACTCAATAAGTTTTTGCATCCTGTTTATTCTCGGAGCCCATTTTCATACCTCTTGAATGTGGTGCCCAGGAACAGTGAGACGAAAAATACATTTATGATCATCTAAAGCGTAATCATCATGTGATTAAGACAATATGTTGATTATAACCTGATTAAGTATAAAAGATACATGTTGCTAAAAGTATTACATATCACAATGAAATAACCAAAGAACTACCTCATGTTGAATATATAATTATGATTAAATTGTAGAAACGGCTCACATTTTCCACATATTCAGTATAAGACCATTTATTCCAGTGCATGTACAGTATCTGTGTTCTGAATGCAGAAATTGTTTAAGAGGCCTCTGCTGAGGGAGGATGGACAGTTCGTGAGAAGACTGAAAGCTGGTATGCATGTGATAAAGTGGCCTTGCCTAGGTAAAGGCCTCCACAAATTTTACTTTTGATGAATTGTCCTCTTCGTGTGCTCCCTGAAGATAAGCCGGGCTACTCCTGGCACCAAGTCACTATGCAAATCACTGATAACCCGAGGAGGCCCTGCTTCCAAAATAGTATGGAGCTTGTCACAAATCTCAGAGAGGTTCAGCGACTTAGAAACTTATTTTGCGGTTGTGCCCAAGATCTAATAAATCTTCTTCCTTTGAAAAGACACTCTCTGGTTTGCACATTTATACAACCCCAATTCCGAAATAGTTAGGACGAAGTGGAAATCGTGAATAAAATCAAAATGCAATGACTTTCAGATCACATGAGCCAATATGTTATTTACAATAGAACATAGATAACATTTCAAATGTTGAAACTGAGACATTTTACATTTTTAACCACAACATCGGAATCAAAAATTTACTTACTGTAAATGTACTGGCTGGAATCAAAAATTTACTTACTGTAAATGTACTGGCTGCAACAGGTCTCAGTTGGGACACAGGCAAAATATTATTATTTATATATTAATATGTATAAGATATGTATATTAATAGATATAAGCTATTAATATATATAAAAGAATCAGCTGAAAGAACATTTAGCAAGTAATTCTGTTAACTGGCATCAGGTGTGTAACGTGATTGGCTATAAAAGGAATGTCTTAGAGAGGCTGAGTCTCTCAGAAGTAAAGATGGCCAGAGGCTCTTCAACCTGTGAAGGCTTGTGTAAAAAAATTGTGGAATACTTTAAAAATAATGTTCCTCAACGTCAAATTGCAAAGACTTTGAAGGTCTCATCATCGACAGTGCATAACATCATCAAAGGATTCAGAGAAACTGGGAAAATCTCTGGGCGTAAGGGACAAGACTGAAGACCTTTACTGGATGCCCGTGATCTTCGAACCCTCAGACGCCACTGCATCACTCACCGTCATGATTCTGTCGTTGACATTACTAAATGGGCCTAGGAATACTTCAAGAAACAACTGTCAGTAAACACAGTCCGCCGTGTCATCCACAGATGCCACCTAAAACTCTAAAATGCAAAAAGGACACCATTGTTGAACATGACCCAGAAGCACCACCGGGTTCTTTGGGCTAAGGCTCATTTAAAATGGACCGTAGCAAAGTGGCAAAGTGTCCTGTGGTCAGACGAGTCCAAATTTGACATTCTTGTTGGAAATCATGGGCGTCGTGTCCTCCGGGCTAAAGAGGAGAAAGACCACCCCTCCTGTTATCAGCGTTCAGGTCAAAGGCCAGCATCACTGATGGTATGGGGATGCATTAGTGCATATGGTGTGGGACACTTGCATGTTTTAAAAAGCACCATGAATGCTGAAAGGTAAATAAAGGTTTTAGAGCAACATATGCTCCCCTCCAGATGACATCTTTTCCAGGGAAGGCCTTGTGTATTTCAGCAGGACAATGCAAAACCACATACTGCAGCTATTACAACAGCATGGCTTCATAGTACAAGAGTCCGTGTGCTGAACTGGCCTGCCTGCAGTCCGGATCTTTCACCGATTGAGAACATTTGGCGCATAATTAAACGAAAAGCCCGTCAAAGGAGACCCAAAACTCTCCAGCAGCTGGAAGCCTGTATTAAACAAGGGTTGGATCAAATTCCAATGGCTAAACTCAAGAAACTTGTCTCCTCGATGCCCAGACGCCTCCGCTCTGTGTTAAATAGAAAAGGGAATGCTACACCATGGTAAACAGACCCCTGTCCCAACTTTTTTGAGACCTGCAGTAGCCATAAAATTTGAAATGAGCTCTTTTTGTGGATAAAATTGCAAAATTTCTCAGTTTCAACATTTGCTATGTTATCCCTGTTTTATTGTGAATAAAATACTGGCTGGTGTGATTTAAAAGTCATTGCGTTTTGATTTTATTCACAATTTACACTGTGTCCCAACTATTTCGGAATTGGAGTTGTAGAATTGCCATCACAACCAGACTGGGACACGTGATGTGAGGGCCGTTTTGACTGAGACCAGAAAGGGTTTCTCTCGGGCCTCAGTCTGACAGACCTCAACTCCTCTGGTACAGAGACTGGCTTCCCTCTTCTCTGGCATCATTGGCTCTGAGTAATAAATAGCTGTGGGTATATTTGTGTGTGTGTGTGTGTGTGTGTGTTTGTGTGTGCGTGTGTGTGTGTGTGTGTGTGTGTGAGTGCGTGCGCGCTTGTACATGCAGGTGTGTGCATTTACATGTGTTCGAGTTTACATACGTTTACAGCAATGCAACAGTTAACATCATTCCGGTACTGTATTAAAAATCGGAACAACTACAGAAAAAAAAAAAATGGAGGCAGTAAAGCGCTGTTGAGCAATAAGATATCAGGCAATAAAACACATTACGGTTTAATGACACGGTTTGTTGGACAGTAAAATGTGGGATAATGACAGACATGTGGGATAAGCAGTTATAACACACTATTGGGGGGGGTACCCTCACACCATTAACTGACAGGCGCAGTGCTGGGGTGTGTTTGGATCTTGAAGAGGTCCCCCCACAGACAGAGCACAGGGGCGTCAGACCCACCGTGATCAAAGAGCGTCCGGAATGCCAATGCAACTCAAAAACATCAGTTCCTCTGGGAACCCTGCAATTCCATGGAAGAAGAGTAGTTCCGACTCCGGGAGCTTTTATTCACTTCACATCAATCACGGCCGGTTCTGTAAAGAACAAAAAAGAAGAATCTCCACGGAAACTAATCTAATAATATTTCTTTTCATCCTGAGTGCACCGGACGCCCGATGTTGCTGTTTTGAGTTTTTGAGTGTGCCTGGGTTATTGCCCCTGAGCTATGTGAGTGAGACTGGGGTCCCGTGTGGTGCCTCTGAATCCTGGGTCCCTATTGGTCCCGGTACTGGGTTCCGAAAACAAGTTTAGCAGCGCGGAACCGGCCCCAACTTCCCCCCTCCAGCTGCCCCCTGCGAAGCGTGACAACGTAAATATTTCCACTGCCAGATGTTTCCATTTCCATTTTTTTTTTCTTACATACTTTTGTATGATGGGATTTGGGAATTAATGAGATACGCTCGGGACTACGGCCTCCTCCCACATTTTCTTGTTTTCCACAGTGCAACTACTTGTAGTATGTGCGCTTATCATCGGAAATACTGCCATAAATTCCAGCTCTGAGAATCGCATGACGCACTGCTATTCTTGAGAATGGGTCAGATATGGATAAATCCTATTCTGTGGTCATTTTTAGAGCTGTAGTTCTGTAGTTATACTCGGATCAGCAGCTTTCTTGCCGAGGGTCTATTTCTACCTGCCGAAGAGCTTTGATTTGTGGATGTAGTTTTTCGCTGTTTTTCCGTGTTTAGCATTTTGGTGTGTCTTCTGGTGAATGTTTGACTCAGTTCCTCTTTCCATCTTAAATACTTTCACCATTTTTGTGCACTTTCAATGCAGACACCAGCTGCTTGGCCCCTGTGGGGCTCCGTTTTGGTTTGAAAAATTTTGGGATTGCGTCTTCAGGTCTGATTTACTAAGATCTTTAGCAGATGCAAAATCTTTTTACCCATGCAAAACAAGTGACATTGTCCACGATTGGCCTGGGTATTTGCCTTGCACCAATCAGTGGCAATGTTATTGGTTTTGCACGGGCAAAAAGATTTTGCATGTGCTACAAGTCATAGTAAATCAGTCCCTTGGAGTGGAAAGAGATCATTTTTGTTTAAAAAGGGCATTTAAAAATGAAAACGCATCAGTGTGAATGTAAGCTTACTTAGCCTTTTTTAAGTTGACACGTTGGCCTTTAAATTGATCTTGATGACCTGTGTAGAGACTTCTAAGGTGATGCTATTTTGTTAGGGAGTTGCCAATATTTTGTTCATTTTCCTCTGTATTTTATTTCACCTGATATGTGTGCTTGTGTGTGTATATAAAGTGTGCCCATATATAAGCATGTGCAGTATTTAATTTGTAAATTAAGATTGGCATTACAAAAAATTGTAACGTCTTGCATTTCAGTACGCTTTTAATGTTGTCAATAAATGTTAAATAAACGTCAAATCCACTATGTTAAGAAATTACTATTTCAAAATTAATTGACACAATTTAGCA
This sequence comes from Gymnothorax reevesii, assembly GCA_029721435.1. Classification (NCBI taxonomy): domain Eukaryota; kingdom Metazoa; phylum Chordata; class Actinopteri; order Anguilliformes; family Muraenidae; genus Gymnothorax; species Gymnothorax reevesii. Next base: position 13,414,243 of record CM056576.1, read on the forward strand.
TGCTGAAATATAAAAGACAATAATTTGTGCTCGATAAGTTTGAGAATAATTGCTTTCTCGTTTCAATTGTGCACTGTATTATTTATGAGTGTTTGCTAGAGTTTGCACGTTCTTCCTATTTGTGCAAAGGTCAACCTCAGGCTCACCTGTTTCCTCCCACAGTCCACTGACAGGCAGGCTTATTTGCGACCCTAAATTTCCCATTGGCATGACTGTGTGGGTGAAAGTTGTGTGATGTCTAAAGCTACTTTCACACCGAACGCGAAATGAATTCGCACACGACAGATTACATTCAAAGTCAATGCAAAGACGCAAATGTAATCTGTCGTGCGAAAAATTCATTTCACGTCCGGTGTGAAAGCGGCTTAAGATGGACCGGTGAACTTTCGGAGGGGTTCGTCTACCTCGTAACTAATACCATCCCGGAATTGGCTCCAGCCCCCTGTGACTCTGACTGGAGATAAGTGGGTTATATAATGAATGGATGGATCCTTTATCGAGGCCTTACACAACCTTACACGACAGAAACATCCTAATTTCTTTAACATGAGGAGAGAGTTATCCGATGCATATGAGTATTTCCCAAAACAAAATATTACCCAGAGAATTTTGAGATTTGCCGGAACATGTTCCTGCAGAATCTGGCACAAATTAAACACTGTGCAAGTGAGTGCGTGTGCTAGTGTGTGAATGTGTGTGTGTTTACATGACTGTCTAACAAATTTCTGTCTTTGTAAATCAGTACTAAACATTTGGCTGCAATGAGGGGAAGCAAATAAAAATGTCCTTAAATTTATGATTAGTTTGGACCCACTTTTAATCATTTTTTACCCCTCAGCCGACGAAAGTCGGTCGAGGGCTATTGCCGTGGCGTGCGGCGTCCGTCTGTCTTTCCGTTAACTTCTCGTTTCCGGACAATTGCTGATAAACGCCTTGGCCAAATATAATCATTTTTTGGTGGTATGCTGGGTTTGGTTAGAGGAAGCTCGCTATCGATTTTTGTCCCGCTCCAATTGTCAATATGGCCGCCATGGCAGCCATCTTCATTTTTGTTTCCGAATGATAACTGAAAAACGTCTTAGCCAAATGTGTTCATTTTTTGGTGGCATGTTAGAGGTGGTTGCATCAAAATGCCTATTGATTTGTGTCCCACTTCGATAATCAATATGGCCGCCACGGCAGCCATCTTCATTTTTATTTTCGGACGATAGCTGAAAAACGCCCTGGCCAAATGTTCTCAATTTTTGGTGGTATGTTAGGGATAGTTACATCAAGCTCTCTATCAATTTGTGTCCTGCTCCGATAATCAATATGGCCGCCACGGCAGCCATCTTTATTTTTGTTTCCGGACGATAACTGACAAACGCCAAATTTTCTCATTTTTTCGTGGTATGTTGGCGGTGGTGATAGGGAGCTCCCTATTGATCTATGTCCCACTTCGATGATCAGTATGGAAGCCAGTGTAGCCATCTTCATTCCAGACGAGAACTGAAAAACCCCTTGGCCAAATGTTTTCATTTTTTGATGGTATGTTGGGAGTGGTTACAGGAAGCTCTTTATTGATTCGTGTCCTGCTCCAATAATCAATATGGCCGCCAATAAAGCACATGGCTGGGGGGTCTCGCTTGCGACAGTGCGCTATTTTCTTTATTAAAAAGCTTCATGATTATTGGCATTATTCATTGTCAGGGAAACATACTGCTTCTCTCTGAATGCAATCTAAGGCGAGTACAAAATACATGGTATTCAGAAAAAAAAAAAAAACATTTTATTCTCAAGGTAACCTGTGCTTTACACCAGTCAATCACATGTAAGGAAACCAGAGTACTTGGAGGAAACCCACACAAATGCATGGAGAACATGCAAACTTCGCTCAGAAAGGCCCCAGCCCAGATTCAAACCCACAATCTTCTGGCTGTGAGGCAGCAGTGCTACCCACTTCATCACCATGTGTTTTCGCAGTTAATGTATTGTTGATAAAAGAAAATGATTGAAAACGGGTTCAGACAAAAAGCCAGTTTAAAGGGATTCTTATGTTTCCCCCTTGAGCTCAGCTGCCTCCACTGGAGAAATATGGTACATGTAAGTGTGTGTGAGTGCATGTGTGTGTCATTCCATTTGCGCTGGTATGTATGTGAGCCTGTGTGCATGCGTGCGTGTGCATGACATTCTGTGTGCATACGTGTTTGTGAGATTGGATACATGCAGGTATGCTTGTGCACATGTGTGTATGCCTGACTGCGTGTGATTGGATACATTCAGTTGTGTGTGTGTGTGTGTGTTTGTTAGCCTGCATGTGCATGTGCTTGTGCTTGTGCATGTGTGTGTGTACATGACTGCCTGAGTGCTTACCGGGTGAAAAACAAAAATATTGACTCAACTTACAAAAAGTAAGGCAGCCAGCTGCAAAGCACTCTTAAGTTGGCTCAACTTTCAGTTCTGGGTTCTTTAAAAAATATGTTTGTCCAAACTCAAAAACTCAAGTTGAGCAAACTCAAAAATGCTTTGCTGCTGGTTTCCTTGCTTTTTTTTTTCATTTTTATTTTTTACAGTGCAAGCATGTGTTTGTGAAAACAGAGACACGCAGGTGTGCATGTATCTGTGTTTGGATTCACGCACGTATGTGTCCTGATACCCGATTGTACATTAGTACACTGCAAACCCAGATAGTGTAGTGCACTCAAATATTTTATGGAAGCCTATTTTCTAAAAAGTAATTATGTTAGCCAACTTAATTGCCTTGTGTAGATAGAACTTAAACAAACACTGTATTTTGAAAAGTTATTTTTCCATGTATTTTAGTGCTGTGAGCACTAGGTCACAAAACATATGAGTGCACCCCATGATCTGGGTATACTGTGTCTGTATTTGGGATGACATTCATATCTTACGCACAGGAAATGACACCACAGTGTCAGTGCCAGTGACAAGCTTGTCCTCGAAGCCCATGCAACAGTCATTTTTGTCATGTCGTTTTGTAATCGTATCGTCATCTAGCTCTGTCGCACTGCAGTTGTATCCGTTGTGGTGTCTAATATAGTCATGTAATGCTAGGGAATTTAATGTAATGTTATGCAATGGATTGGAATAGATGAAACCAGAAGCCCCCACACGAGGCACATCCACTGCTGTTTGAGCCTGTAGGCTGTGGTGTCCAAGCCTGACCTGTTTTTTCTCCACCGACAAACTCAGACAGCATGAATTACAGTGTCATCAGCCCCCCACCCCCCGTTACAGATTATTACTGAGGAGGGCGGCGGGGGGGCATCTATCCTCTTTTAAATAAAGTTCTGACTGGAACAATTTGTGGGGGGGAGGGGGAAGGATTTTTGGGGCAATTTCAGAAATTGGAACGGGCACGCCTTGGCATAACAGTGCCCGAGGGTAATTTTTTAGGGATGACTCAGAAGACTATTATAAAACCATCATTATTTTGCATGATTGGTCCATTAAAAAGCAGGACCATTGTACCATCCTTTTGGCAGGAAGGACTCGGATACCAGGCGAGGAGCCATCGCTGGCTTAGCGCTGTGATGAGCGGACAGGATTTCTGTATCATTCGGCAGAAAGTATTTAATACGGAGGAGATTTACTTTAGCTCAAAGCACGGCTCAAAACCGAAGGTACAGTTTATGCGTTAGAAACGTGAATTAAGTGGACTACTGCATGTGATACACACTGACGCCGTTTTTGAAAAGTGGAATGATGAAAACATTCTGCAGTGCAGTTTTGAAAATCAAAATATGTTGCATCACTGTCACCACCCACGTGTGAAGGCCCTTTGTCTTTCCTCCTATTCAGCATCTTGCATGTCCCTCAGAAGTACTGTCTCCTTTGATTGGTTTGCGTCTTGCTTGTTCCCTTATCCCGGCTGCGTCTCATCGCATTATTACCCCACCTCGCCTCTGCCCAGTTTATTAGGTACAAGCTTCCTAGCCTTATATTTTCATTAGGATTGGAGCTGCGCTACTCCTAAGCCCTCCATCCTGCCTTAACCCTAGAACACTGATGCTAAAATTAGTAACACCGTCACTGACGCCAGGTGATTTTTCCCGATATAGTAAAATACCCAATAAAACGTACTTGTCATCAAAATATGACAATACATGACATTAGAGTTGTGTTCTTTTATTTTCAACTGTGCCATGTCTAACAAAATGAAAAAAAGAACCCTGAGGTAAACAAAACACCCATGCCTTCAAAGATGTCAAAGACAATGCTGAAGCTACCCAGGGACCCATAACACTCAGACAAACGCAACATAATGAAAATCACGTAAACACGTTTGCTCGGGTGAAAATCACCCGGCGATAGTGTTCTCGGGTTAAGACAGTTTGGCTCTGGCAAAGTGTGAATTCCAGCTGGCAGTCATCCTGGATAGCCACTGGCCTGGCACTTACTACGCTCACACTGCTTTGCCGGTAACGTCTTTTTTTATATATATATAGCCCTGCCACCCCCCTCTTCTCTCTATCTCTGCAGGTCAACTCTATTTAGTAACTTTGTCCGTAACATCTGAACTGAACTGTGCTGTCCTTCTTGGGGCTTTGTCCCACTGTCTACTGTATAACTATCGATAAACCTTAATATTGGATTGTACTCGGTCTCTGCAGTTGATTGCTGGTCCGGATCATCATATTGCATAAGTTTACAAGAGTGAAATGTTTTCTTTTTTGATATGAACGTATCTGATACATTTTTGAGATATATTTTCAGTCCGTTCCATTTTGCTTCAGCCTTAGCAGCTCAATTCCCTGTCAACCCATCGCGGCAGGTTTGTGTGCGTTACACTCGTCAACTTCCAACAAGAGTATTTGAGTGTATCTTAATACATTCAGTTTTGAAGAAAATGATTCTCATCCAAACTAATTGAACTGCAGTCTTAATGGTCTTGTCAAATCTTCATCAGCCCCTAAAGCATGAAACATAAACACATGATTTGGTTTAAAACTTTAAATTTACAGCATTATACCATGTGGGCCAATCATATATCATATTCTTTAAGACATTGTATATTCTGAGCTATTGCATCTGAGTGCATGCAACTCGTCAAACCACTCAACATAGAAACGGCTTTGAAAAATGTAAAAGAGCCCTGAACTTTGTATGACACATTTCCTCATAAAATGTCTTTTTCGAAGGTTCAGAGCTATTGAAGCACTGTTTTACACTGCAGTCATTTTATTGCTCAGTATTATTAATATTCCAGTGCAACAGGTGGTTTTTAATTTATTCCTTCAGTTCTCCACAGGGAACCTGCGATGGCAGAGTTGCAATTTCAGGAAGATAAAAAATCTTATTGACCAAATGATTTCTGCAAACTCACTTTTATTTGATTCAAAGGACCCCATCTCACAAAAAAAAGTATTTTACAACTGAGTTATTAAATAGGAACTAATGTGCCAAAACTCTGGAGAGTATAACTTTTTAGTCGCACTTCAGATGCTTCTTTGGTGTTTTTTTCTTTCTTCAAAATGAATGCAGTATATTAGCATGCTTATTTTCAGTAAGCATCGTCTTTTTGGGGAAGTTTGAATGATTTCATGTTAGAGGGGAAAGAAAAGAACATAATGCACTAATACTCATGAGTAAATAAGCATATAACTGGGGAATAACATCTATTATTACTGTATTTCACGTAAGGATTTGCTCTCTTGTCATTGCTCGAGGCGAGCGCTGCCCGTCACTGTAAACAGAGATATCCACCGCACGAAAGTGCACAAGAGGGGAGTATAACAACCTGATGACCTCCAGCTAAAAAAAGATAAGGTTTCCCCCACAGGAGCTCCTGACAGTGTCCATATTTTGTGTTGCTTCGTCTCTGTAAGGCGCTTCACGTTAGAGTTGTCGCCCTTCTCTTATTTTGTATTTTCAAGTTGGGTCATATAATAAAACAGTTATTTGCTTCAGTTACCGTGGAATCCAATGATATTTCCACCTCGAACAAGTGATCACTTGGCCAATTTGGAGAAATCATTGGATTCACCTTCACTGAAATCAATAATTCTATAATATTACATGTCAATAGACGGAGTTCCTGATAATGTAGGTTAATGAACAGGGCTACTCCCAATGCGCCTTCCTATTCATCCTTACGCCTATACATACCCTATGTATATACCACCTACATTCCCATAATCCCCGCTCGCGTCGTTTCTATGTCCCGCCCACCCCTCCCCACTTCAAGAAGGAAGCGAGAAAGTCACTACCTGGGACCCCGGGGGGCTTGGAAGCCACACGGACTCCGACAAGAGATGCGAGCCCCACCCTGAGTCTCGCCACCCAGCAGGCGCCCAACGTCCACATAATCACAGACCAAATCCAACACTACACCTGCCCTCATCTCCTATCTGCAATCCCACCCAATACTCTCCTCTACTTTGGGAGTGGTCCAGAATTCATTAACTTATGAATAACTGCAGACAACAAGCATGCTGTAAGAGCATAATGAGTGTAAACAAGGCTCAGGGAAGTTCACAGAGTTGAATTTATGAACATTTTCTCAGGCTCCTCACTAAACCCCCATCCGCTATATTTTTGGGTTTTTGCAGGGAATCAATGGAGCGAAACGGCGAAAGCGGCCTCGGGCTAACCGCCGCGCAGTATTTCACCAGAGCTGAAAGGTAAACAAGCCTCAAGGACCGTTGACTTCTCTGGCACCGCCGGACTGGGATCCGCTACAAATCTCCTGTCCTTTTCCCGGGAAGAGAGCGATTTGGCTTGTCGCGTCAAATCTTTTCGATTGAGATCTCAAGCAAAGAGCCATCCAAGCCTGACCATTCCAGTGCCATGTGTGCTAAATGTGTAATTGATGATTCATGGACAGAACATCAAGGCCACTCTGCAAGCCAATGTAAAGAGCTCCTCACCTCTCATATAACTGCATTCTTGACAGATAAGGGTCAGTTCCAGAGACAGTGGTTAAGGCTACTCTTGCACTGGATTCAGAACTCAAATTAGCCCAAGATTGTGTCTGCCGAGCCCATCTTGAAACTTCTAATATACGTCCTGCATTGTTCTCTATTGGTAACCAGGAAAGTAATTTGGTCTGTCCTGTGTAAATATCGGTCTGCAGAATGTACATTCCAGTGTTTTATTACTCAGATCTCCTTATGACTCATACATAATTGAATTAACAAGCATAAACTTGACTGCCTTTCGCTATATTTAAACGTTTGTCATTTCAATGTTAACTTCAAGTCAAATCAATTTGGAATTATTACTCAATTTTTTTGAGACTCTTCCATTTTAATTTGACTAGACAATGTATTGAAAAGCATACTGACATAACAAAACCATGATAAATAATGTTTTTGAAGCTCATGTAAAAACAGCATTTTCCCCCTCCAGACGGGAGTTATGAGTTATGCCAAATAGCACAATCTATTATAGATATGTAAGTGTTGTTCAGGAATCCACAAAATAATGCTCATCCAGGTGTAATGCGACAGTCCAACAATCAATATCAGCTCTGATATCTCCACGCTGCACTTACAAATCTCATGTTTTTTAGAAGTCCGAATTTAGCATGCTGATGTTAGCAAGATGAGCGGAGACTTGCAGAAATACTTGTCAACAAGAAAACCCAAATGTTTTTGCATTATGAATTTAATACAAATTTCACATCACTTTCCCTCTTCAATAGGTTACCTTCAAGGATTTCGCTGGTTCGAACAGCTAACCAAGAGTCTTTGCTCGTCACTTGTGATGGTTATAAAGCCTTTGTGGTGTCATGATGTCATCGTAGCAGAGCTGCTATTCACTGGTGAATTGTGATGTCATTCCTGGACGAGCATTATTTTGTTAATCCCAGTTGGAGCAACACTGACATGGCAATATCAGACTGTGAATAAAGGTTTATGTGAAACAGTACATTGAGGCTAGATTGTTTAACCAAACAAAAAAACTCTGAAAAGTTCTGTTGCTGAAATGTGCTGAAGCGATAGCCGTGATAGAATTAATAATCTTGATGTTTACCTAACACTGTATTAAAAGCACTAATGACAACAAATTCAGTGAAACCATAGTAATAGAAGTAATTAACTATAAGAGTTTAATACATTTTGAATAGAACACTCGGCCTGAAGTTCAAAGAATGTTTGGGTGGTCTGGCAGGCATAAAACGGACCGACAATGTCACGGTTCATTTGAGGCCGTGTTTACACTACGGATGCATGGCAATGCTCAAAGAACACCAGGCCAACAGATTTCACATGTGTAAGCTCATCATGAATGCTTAACTAACAGCCAGATTATTTTTTTCCCTGAAAACTTTAGTCAATTTTATTTCAGCCGCTACATGTGGCTACCTCTTGGTATCAAGAGATCCAATGTTTATAGTGGCTAATTCCTTATAGGAACCAGCACGGTGCAATGTAATTGGATGTTGTTTGTGGGAGCATGGGTGTTGCTTGGGGGTGGGATACTGACACAGAGGACGGGTTTGGGGGGGGGTGTTCGTGAGGCTCTGGTCCCAGTACCCCTCATCACTTCCTGTTTGGATTCCAGTGCTCACAGACTGTGGACTGTGTTTCATGTTGGGTGGTGGCATGGGGGCTGTTCATTTTGGTAAGCCGGTCCAATACAGGACGTATCAAGCATACAGCAAATGTGGCTGGAAGTTCACATTGCTATTGTGAGATAAAACAGGCTATTAAGATTGCTTTGCCTTGAAAAAATTGCTTTTGTGAACCCCCATGCTAAACTATGATAATAAATTGCAAATGTCTGGTGATTTTAGCTCTAAAACATTTCCATTGCAGAGAATAATAAAAAAAACACTTGAAACTGGCAATAGTTTGTCTGTTTGCCTGTGTGTACTGATTGGGCAGTTGCTCGATGTGTATTGTGTTTTTATAAAAATACTAGGTCTGTTGCCCCCAGTGGCAGGTTAAAGTATTACAGGTTAAAGTTTTATTCCCCGCTGCTGACAACCAGATGGACAGACGGACGGACAGAGGGACAGACAGACGGACAGGCGAGAAACTATATGCCCCCGAATCGAAGATTCTGGGGGCATAAAAAAAAAATTACGATGTATTCCACGACTGCAAAGAGAGAATGAATCAATTCGTAACTGAGTAAGCACTTGGCTCAGACTGCTGGTGAAGGGATTTCCTGTGCTTTTTCCTGTGACCTATAAAAGTGTCACAGCTGTGAAGTCAAATGCCCAGTCATGGTTTAATGAAGGACTGGTCAGGCGACAACATTAGCATGTCTGTCCTGCGTCCATTAACCCCTTACACACGTCCTTTTGACAGAGGTTAGTAATATGCGGTTCCTGGGTCCCTGGGAATTGTATTGCAGGCAGGACACTCTATTTGTCATTAGCTACATGGGGAAAAAATGCCACGACCCTCTGTTGTGCATTTCCATGCTACCAGACCCCATCGCTTTCCCGCAACCCTCTAAAAAAAGAAACGGAACACTGAACAATTTAGCACTCGCATGAAGTTTCCTGGGGGACGTATTCGTTTACATTTTGTGGGGGGGGGAGGTACAACGTCGGAGTCTCACAGCAGGGGGTGTGAGGAGGGGGGGGTGTGTAACTGACCGAGGCCAGGCGTTTGAAATCGCTCACTTTCCATCTCGAATCCTTAGGTAATTCTGTGGTAATGTGTTCCCGCAAGTTTAGTCTTTGCGTTTACAGAAGGAAGACACCAGATAGGTCCCAAGGCTTTGATGCAAACCATGCTAAAGGTTAGCGTCTATAGTCATTGTGTCTCAATGGTTCTGAATTGCAGAGAGCGAGCAGCATTGTTTTTTTCTCTCTCATGGTTAGCACTGGCTAACAATAAACAGATGGAGTGCTTATTCCACCCTATATGGGCTGCTTGCCCATTAAATGTGGTTCCTACCTTTGTGCATTGTATGAAGCAAGCTATGTCTCTATTTTTTTTGCAATGTACTCAATAACGCATAAATACGTTTGTGTACACACACACACTCACACACATTCTTGTACTAACCTGTATATCTTTGTGAGGACATTACATTGACTTCCATTCATTCTTTATGTGTCTCCACAGCCTTTCCCTAATCTTAACTACAACCCCAATTCCAATTCCAGTTAGGATGAAGTGTAAATTGTGAATAAAATCAAAATGCAATAAGTTTCAGATCACATGAGGCAATATGTTATCTGCAATAGAACATGGATAACATTGCAAATGTTAAAACTGAGAAATTTCAGATTTTTATTCGCAAAATGAGCTCTTTTCAAATTTTCTGGCTGCAACAGGTCTCATAAAAGTTGGGTCACAGGCAAAAAGGGCTGAAAAAGCAAGTAATATAAAAGAGAATCAGCTGAAAGAACATTTAGCAAGTAATTAAGTTAACTGGCATCAGGTGTGTAACATGATTGGCTATAAAAGGGATGTCTTAGAGAGGCTGAGTCTCTCAGAAGTAAAGATGGCCAGAGGGTCTCCAATCTGTGAATGCTTGCATTAAAAAAAATAGTGGAATACTTCAAAAACAATGTTCCTCAACGTCAAATTGCAAAGACTTTGAAGGTCTCATCATCGACAGTGCATAACATCATCAAAACATTCAGAGAAATGGAAAAAATCTCTGAGCGTAAGGGACAAGGCCGAAGACCTTTACTGGATGCCCGTGATCTTCGGGCCCTCAGACGCTACTGCATCACTCACCGGCATGATTCTGTCATTGACATTACTAAATGGGCCCAGGAATACTTCAAGAATCCACTGTCTGTAATCACAGTCTGCCTTGCCATCCACAGATGCCACCTAAAACTCTATCATGCAAAAAGCAAGCCATGAATGAGCATAATCCAGAAGCGTCACCGTGTTCTGTGGGCCAAGGCTCATTTAAAATGGACTTTAGCAAAGTTTCCTGTGGTCAAACTAGTCCAAATTTGACATTCTTGTTGGAAATCATGGGTGTCGTGTCCGGGCTAAAGATGAGAAAGACCACCCCTCCTGTTGTCAGCGTTCAGTTCAAAAGCCAGCGTCTCTGATTTTATGTTTTAAAAAGCACCGTGAATGATGAAAGATATATAAAGGTTTTAGAGCAACATATGTTCCCCTCCAGACAACATCTATTTCAGGGAAGGTCTTTTGTATTTCAGCAGGACAATGCAAAACCACATACTGCAGCTATTACAACAGCATGGCTTCGTAGTAGAAGAGTCTGTGTGCTGAACTGGCCTGCCTGCAGTCCTGATCTTTCACTGATTGAGAACATTTGGCGCATAATTAAATGAAAATGCCGTCAAAGGAGACCCAAAACTCTCCAGCAGCTGGAAGCCTGTATTAAACAAGAGTTGGATCAAATTCCAATGGCTAAACTCAAGAAACTTGTCTTCTCAATGCCCAGATGCCTCCACTCTGTGTTAAAAAGCAGAGGGGATGCTACACCATGGTAAACAGGCCCCTGTCCGAACTTTTTTTTGAGACCTGTAGCAGCCATCAAATTTGGATGAGCTCATTTTGTGAATAAAATTGGAAAATTTCTCAGTTTCAACATTTCCTATGTTATCTCTGTTCTATTGTGAATAAAATACTGGCTGGTGTGATCTGAAAGTAATTGCATCGTAATTGCATTTTATTCACAATTTACACTTTGTCCCATCTATTTCGGAATTGGGGTTGTACAAGCCACGTATGCCTAACCCAAGCTCTTAACCTAATCTTAACCTATCCCTAATTCTAACCTTACTCCTAACCTTAACTAATAAGTCACAATTTGCCTTTGTAGTTGTGAGGACACAAAAGAATGTTCTTACTTCCCAAAAATGTCCCCACTCTGTGGGAAAACAAAACATTTTTTTGTCCTCACTTTGTAGCATGTACACAAACACACAAGCGCACGTGCACACGCCCCCACGGGCGCGAGTGCAACATGCACTCACACCAGTGGCGGCTGGTGAGCTGGCGATAGGGGGGGCTCAAAACATTCCATTAAAAATAATGATTGGTCACAACCTGTTTACAATCAGTCATTTAAATTACCAATACAGAAACTCCAAAAACTCTCAACACTATCAGGTGTGGCCAGTTTTCATTTATAACGCATACCTGTCAACTCTCACGCATTCAGTGTGAGTTTAAGTGGCATATTTACGTTCCTCTGCTGTTGTTAGCAATTATTCAATCAACGCGTATGTAAGAGATTCTCGTGCAGAATTGAGATCCTTGTGCGCTGGAGCGGTTGGATGCAATAGAATTGCATAAAGACGTTTCAAATGATCTTATTTCATTTAAATGATCATGAAATGCATGCATTGCTTCCAATCCCCGAATAAAGAAAAGTGTGAGAAGTCCGGAGTCGTAATCGGGATGCATTATAAATTAAAACTGGCCACATCTGATAATGATGAGAGTTGTCAGAGTTTCTGTAATGGTAATTTAAATGAATGACTGAAAACAGGTCGTGAACAATTATTCATTTTAAGGGACTGTTTTGAGCCTCCCCTATCGCCAGCTCACCAGCCGCCACTGACTCACACGCCCAATTACATCCACGCACTTCTGAATCCCTGACTCAGGGGCACAGCAGTGCAGCAGTAAGTGCTGTTGCCTGGTGGTAAAGAGGTTCCGGGTTTGAATCTCAGCTGGCTGGGACCTGTCTGCACGGGATTAGCATGTTTGATATGTGCCAGAGGATCCCTCCTGCCGTTGTCCCTGATTCAGATTCTGACTCAGTTTTTGCTTGCAATCTTCATCTGGAAGGAGGGAATGCTTGTCGCCTACAAAACATATCTCCTCACTTTCATATTTGGCCTGGCTCATGGTCATATCCAGAGGCCATTTTCTGTCAAATAATCCACTGCACTCACGGCAACAAACTCATTAAAAGTTTGGCAGTAACGTTTAACCTAAATAAAATGGGTGAGCGTTTATCCTCTCACAGGTTATCATGAGGATTCTTACCTCAGCTGTCAACAGAGAGATGTGGGTTTTGCTTGAATGTGTGTATATGTGTATTTATCTGTTAATTGAGTGTGTGGTGGTCTTTGTGTGCGGTGTATGCTTGAAGGGTTGTGTGTGTGTTTTTCAGAATGTGTGCATGAGTATGTGTGTGTTTACTGGCCTGTGTCTGCACATTTGTGTGTTTCTGTATTTGTTTCTAGAGGTATATACCGGCATGCATGAACATGCAGACCTGCAGATGTGTATGTATGTGTGTGTGTGTGCGTGTGTTTGTGTGTGTGTGTGTGTGTGTGTGTGTGTGTGTGTGTGTGTGTGTGTATATGCATCAGCCTATGTGCTTTTTTGATATGTTTGTGCACACAAGTGCATATGTTTATTCTGAGTCTTCATGAGTATGCGTGCATATGTTCATTTGGTGTGTCTCGGTGTGCACGTGTGTGTGTGTGTGTGTGTGTTGAGTTGGGAAGAGTTTGTGTGGGTGTGGGTGTGTTTGTGTTTATGTGCGGGCGCAAGCGTGCTTGTGTTTATTTTGTCAGTGCACGTGCCTATGTGTTTATTTAGCATGTGCATGCATGCAGTCCAGTGTATGCATTTATTTTGAGTCTTTGTGAGTAGGTCTGTATATGTTTATTTGGCCTGTCTCTGTGCGCACATGTGCGTATGGGTTTATTCGGCAAGTCTGCGCAAGTGTGTTTGAGAATATGTTTATTTAGAGTGTGAGAGTAAACATCTGTGTATGTGTTTTTTGGCGCGCGCGTGTGTGTCTGCTTGTGTGTGTGTGTGTGAAACACTCCTCATTAGTTACAGAAAAGAATGTGCAGGTCAAGCGACTGCAGTCTGCCAGCAGAAAGACCAGCGATTTATTGCTTCTCATATCGTTCCACCGTCAGCACCAGTCGTTCCTTTGAAACATCCGTCATTTGATCTACAAACCAAGACTGGACCTGATTACGCAAGACCAACAGCTTCATTATCTCTGCGGAGAACACAGACTGCTGAAAACTCTATAAACATGGAGGACATGTTTAACCCTTACAGCGCTGAAGAAAGGCAAGGAAGAGGTCATTTTGTAAGTACAGCTGCCTGTATGATAAACCTGTGGCAACGAACCCAGCTCCTGCAGGCTTTCATTTCAACTTCTGTATCGCATCTAATTCTGCTAATTGGCAGTTAAGTGTTAAGTGAGATCCCTGGCTGTTGAATGAGGTTCACTTTGTTAGGGCTAAAAAGAAAATGTGCGAAACCTCAGACGTAAACAATACATTTGAGGTTGCCTTGGGAAGCGTATCACCTGTAATAAGAAAGGGAACATTTCATGACCATTTTACAGAACCTGGGTAAAAAAAAAAATTAAAATAAACTTTGCATATGTTCAGTGGCAACCATACGAGCATCATACTGTCGTGATAGTTTCATTGGCATTGAGTTGAAAACTAATTAATCATAAGTGTGCGTACTCATGCCTGTTCACTGCCCTGAGAGTAGAGAGGAAATTACGCAGACAGTGAAATAAGCAGGGATGCTGAATGGCACTGATGCTGGAATACTGACATTGCACGGAAGATGACAACGCTGGCACAAAGGGATTGAGACTGAAATGGCATCTCTGCAACATGACATCTCTGAAATCACACCGCTTGCTTTGCGTTTGCATAGTCAGAGACTAGATTTGAACATGCCTATTGAATTGAATGATTTCAACAATGAAATTGCATTTTTTGCTATGATTGCTAGCTCTGCTTGTCAATCTTTTATACTAAATCAATGCAAAATGGTTTATTGTCAGCTTTTACCTGTGCCCAGACTGAGAGAGACAGTGACCATATTTACATGCAGTCAATAACCCTATCATAACAGGAATATTAGCAATAACCTAGTTGCGCACAGCCATGTAAATTCCAATACCCCTTGAATATGCTCATATTCCGGTTTTTAAAAAACTCAAAAATAACCCCTGGGATACTACTTTCTAACCTGAATATTTGGTCAGGTTTACACCTATCGGGATATCCCCATGGAAAGGAACATTAATTTGTGTTCTGCGCACGTTCTGTTCGCAAGGAATCTTGGTCTTTTGTATCTCTGGATACAGGAAGAAGAAGCGGAAATGACGCGCATTACCTCATGAAGTTCTCCGTGTGTCGAGACATTGTCCGTGCGTTGCTGTTTTGATCAGGAAATCCCAATTGATTACAATTACCATGTATACAGGAATAACCCTGTTTGCTCACGCATGTAAAAGAGTTATTCCGACTGTTTCAGAAACCGGAATATTGACCTTAACCCGAATATCGACTGAATGTAAATGTGGTCATTGATTTTGTAAACTGTAAAAAGCACTAATGTCTGTGATGCACTTACACACACACACACACACACACACACACACACACACACACAAAAATAGACATACACGCACATGTGAACACAGACAGACACACACATGAAAACACAAGCACATGGACATACTTATGAACACACAGACACGCAGATAAGACTGAACACACAGGCACACAGATAACACAGACATGTACAGACACACACACACTCACAGACACAGACACAGACACACACAAACATACCTAGGCACACACACTGGGGGGTAGTAGTTAAGGAACTACAGTTACAAATGACTTCCTTGTTTTTGTGCGACATTCAATAATTCATTCGCACGGCATTGGCCCGGTGTCCGGGGGACGAAAGAACATGTTGAGTGTTTTACATTTCACTAAAACCCAGTCCCCACACACATGTGGAGTTTCACACAGACAGCCACAACCAATCATCAAGTCCAGTTTTTCTTTTTTAAGGGGTCTTCAGGGTAAAGTGTGAAAATAACCATAATAATGTAAAAACTAAGAAATAAACATACTCAACATGATTTTAACCTCATAAAATGTGGTATTTTGATAAAAAAATTTACATGGTTGCCATGGAAACGGCACTATTAATATCAAAATCTGAAAACATTTTGTGGCACTGATAATTCAATAACCCTTCGTCAAATTTTACTCAAATTAGTCTCATATGAAAGGTTTAAGATAGTTCTGTGAAATGACATCGGATTTTTTTGTTTGGAACATTTATGAATATTTAATTAGCTCTGTTATGTAACCATAATGAAAATTGCTATCATCAACTTGCTTCATTTCCATAAATAACCCCCTAGGGATGCATCTATCTAGAAAATTCTGTTTCGTTTCATAAATCTCCAACACATACAACTTCAGTCCAAATTTCAAGTCAATCAGATGAATATTAATGATTTTATGAATGCCACAAGGTTGAAAATCAGTCAAAATTATGATTTTCGGTGATGTGCATTTAAAGTCACAAGTAACAGTTGAGGCAGAGGAAAAACACAGAGTCTTGGTGTTTGCTGGCATCTCACTGCATTCCTTTATTTGTTTTATGTGAAAATCAAAAATATCAAAATTTTCGAAAGACCCCTTTACCCCTTTGAACAGAAGACAAAAATTTCCAATTGTTCCTGTCATGCATGAGCCTGTTTGGGCTTTATAACTCAGTATTTGTGTCACAGAGACACTGGAAAATTATTCCAGTGAAGCAAGACATTTGGAAATTCAATTACAGAATTGTTTAGGAATTAAGTTTTGGAATTTAGGCACGCCGGCATCTATATCTGCACAAAGGGGTTAATTCTTCATTGTTCTAGAACTCGGTTTGTTTGAAAAGGTTTATTTTGGAATTTTATGGTCACTATTCCACTCCAGAGTTCCTTGCGTCTGGTAGTGCTTGTAACATCAGCAATCAAATGTTCCGTTAAAAATGTTTTAATCATGCTGGTGTTGACGTACTATGGTGTAAAATCTGGTCCACCAACGTTTTTCTGCTTTGACCTGCCAGAGAATTAAAGCCATGGTTCTCAGCCTAAGAATGCTTGTAGATCTTCCTCACAGCCCAACATGACAGAACTCAACACTTTGGTTCCCTACGTACTCTCCTCTCAACACCGCGGTCGTGGTGAATGAGGGTTTCTCTGATCTGACTGTCCAAAAAAAAAAACAAAACCCGGAAAATCCCTAAGCGCCCATCCACCATGTCTTGTTTGTATGGAAAGTTTTTCCCATGAGGATATCTAGAATGTGCTACAAAAGATGGAAGGGTGGGTATGCTGATAGGATTCATCATTGGCATGTTTTTAGTCTCAAGAGATCACTGTCAATCAGTGATTGTGATCAACCAGACCTATGTATTTTCTTTACAAATTTAATTTTATAAACAGCAAGTCTGCCATAAAGAATTGTGCACGGGTCTTCTTCTCTAGAGATCTCAAGCCACAAGTCCGGAGTGATACAGCACTTCATGGTTTTTGTAGTGACTTTTTACAGCAATCCTACACTGTAAAAAAATTAAAAGCTGAGTGAAGTTCAAAAAGTAAGACAACCTGCTGCAAAACATTTTGGAGTTTGCTCAACTTCAAGTTACAAGTTCTCACAAAAAAGTTTGGGCGACTAGTGGGACTTGAATTTGAGCAAACTGAAACATTCTTTGCTGCTGGTTGCCTTACTCTGAAAAGTTCAGTCAATTTTTCATTTTTTACAGTGTTTTACAGCATCCATTGGGGAGAGTCGGTAATAAACTCTGCTCCAGTCACCAACTAATCACAGGGCACACACTCTGAATGTTGCCCATCCTGCTATAGTCTTTGGAATGGGGGGAAGCCAATACAGTCAGCGGAAACTCCACTGAGGGAAGATGGTTTTCAAACTGACTAACTTCATGCTCGGACTCTGAAGTGACAGTGCCATCCAGCACTCTTGTGTGTCACTGGAGTGGTATGTTTAGCAACTTAATGTAAGTTCAGTAAGGACACTTACGTCCTATTTAACCATTTTTTTATTAACATTATTTTTTTTGCAGTACGACCTGTATTTGAGTTTGGCGGTGACTCTGCTCGAGTAATGCTCTGGAACAATCTGAGCAAGCATGACACAGGCAGTCCCTGACATCACAACCCCCCTCTGGCAGAGCCTGAGATTCTTTTGAATCTCATTAATATTTAAGTTATTTAACATGATATGAACAAATGCTGCTTACAATGAACAATTATAGTTTTATTGCGGGGGCTGGGAAGGTGAGACACAGATTTCTTAGTAACCCAAGTACGAGCCGGTGTAGAGGGCAGGGTGACAGAGAAATGTATGAACAGTCCCCAATTAAGGTAGCAGGAGCTAAATTTAAGAGTGATTGGACAGAAACAGGTTTGTGACCAGCCTCACTTCTGAGCCGGACTTTTTGATCAGTTATTCTTAGATCCTTACCGTGTATTCAAGGCCTAAATAGACAGCCGATTGAGAGGATACCGTGATGGCCAGGCTCATATTCAAAAACAGAAATTCTAGGCTGCGAGGTAACAGATATCAACTCTGCCATCATGCCACACTGTGAGAACTTGACCTCAACTGAATTTGATGATCAGCTGAAGATCCATACCTGGTATTCGAAACCTAAGCCAGGGCTCTTCAATCTTGTTAAAAAAATGGCTAATGTGAGTGCAGGCTTTAAATCCAACAAAGCAGCTACATATTGAATTGTACTAATCAACCGCTAGAGTTTTTGCTGAAATCTGTGATTTGTACAATCGGGTGTGTACACTATAATTACCTCCGCCAAGGAGGTTATGCGATTGAGTCGGTTTATTTATTTGTCCGTCTTATTTGTTTGTTTGTCTGTGGACAGGATTTCTCGGAAACTACTGAACGGATCTTCATGAAATTTTCACCAGAGGTAGATTTTGGTCCATGGGTGACTCCATTAAATTTTTGTGATGATCTGAATACGGATCTGGATTCTGGATCCGGATCTTTATTTATACACGCAGTTTCATTTCTCCGAAACTGATGAAATCTACACAAAAGGTAGATCTTGGCCCAAGAATTATACACTACAAATATGGTGATCATGCATGTCAAAATCTTTGATCCGGATCCAGATCCAGATCAGGGATCAACTATTCAATTAGACGATTTCTTCGTATACCACCGCAGCATTTTCACCAAATGTTGTTCCAAATTAGATCATCTCTGATGGAACAGTCTCAAAATATCGTTAAAGAATTGGATTTGTGTGTGTCCGGATCCAGATCCGGATCAACAATTTCGACTCTGAGGTCAAATATTGAAATCATACAAACTATATTGAGTAATACCTCATATGAAAGCCCTTGATGAATGCTTATCGGATCTGACAGAATCTTTTCACTTAGATGTCATTGGAAGGCGAGAATGGGTGTTTTAGCAAATCTCACTCAAACTTGTTGCATGGCTGGGCCTGAAATCTTCTAAAGAGAAAGATCTTGCGTTTGTATCAACGTCATCCCTTGGCGGAGAGCAGAAATCTTGAATTGCTCTTGTTACTAAAAAGTGGACTTAAAAAGGCGACCAGCTGCCTAACATTTTTGAGTAAAATAAACTCCAAGTTCCTAGTTCTTTCAAAAATTAGTTCACGCTTACTCTAAAACTGAAGTTGAGAAAACTTATCAATGCTGTGTAGCTGATTGCCCTTCTTCTTATGTTTATTTTTATCGTGTAACTGCTTGGTTGGAATGAAAATTTGCACCCGCAACGGCCCTTTCTGGATAAGATTGAGTACTCATTGCCTATACTCAACAGAAAGCGTAAGGCCACCGCTTAAACCTGGAAACAGTCCAGCATTGAGACCAAAGGTTCGCAGGATGGCCTGGAGCACATTTTCTGAACAAGTTCCGTCACGGGTCCCGAATCGCACAGCTGGACTGAGCTCCCAATTTTTCTCCCTCAGGAATGGCAAGCATCTAACTGACCTTCTCAGGCTGACTTTCCCCACTTCAAAATCCCGAAATACCGCTGCGTTCTCCCATCTCTGACTCGAACCCCCTGCCACTTTAACGTCCCAGACAGGCATACATCACGAGCCGTCGGTTGATGCCCCTCGCAAACAGCAGGCGTGCGAGCCCCCATCGTCGCTTTGTCGCCTTACGCTGCAGGTGACGAACGGCCATTTTACATCAGGCACCAGTACGATCAGCACACTCACGTCATGAAACCGCCACAATGACTCCTCTGGCCCTTGTAAGGTAGCCCCATTCTGTCCACTTGGGGTTCATTTGACATTCATTACCTGATAAATGAAGACCCCCGATGCTCGAAGCACCTAAGTCAGAAAATTTTCATTTTGAGAAAATTGAGGCGATGGACTTCAGTTACTATAAATAATGCTTTACAATCTTTACTTCACGGTGATGTATATTTCTTCACGGTCATATTGGCAAAGTGGAAGCACAGTGAGACCCTATGAAAAAAGGACAATACTTCCTACCTGATTCAAGTGAAATGGATGGCTGCAAAGATTTACAAATTGAATGTCTCTTTTTCTTATTGTTGTGATAAGTTTCAGCGCCAAAGAGCAATAATCATGCCATTGTCTAAGTAGTGAATGCACTGTAGGTCAACTGGCTAGTCGTACTCACTTTTGTTCACAATGCATCTTGTTAGCTTGTTTAACTTGCCTCGATTGTATTAATTATTATAATGTAAATGATGTTCTTGGAACTTCTTGGGCACATTTGTGATTAAAACTGAATACAACAATAAAATAAACAGAGAGATAAACACAGCAAAATGTGCACAGCAAATGAAAAATTAAAAGATGATTAAAATAAAAAAGATGAAGGTGTTTACAGCAAAGAACACGACAGCAATTATTAAATGCTGATTTAACACAAGCTGATCTTAAGAACTTTTTTTTTGAAATGCAGAACACACTGAATTTAAAAGCTATTGAGTGGTTCGTCAAAATGGCGGATGCTGGGGTAACTAATTCAGCCAACACTAGTCTAGTTTGAGTGACTGAATAAGACACTTTTTTGGGGATCTAAGCCAGCACTTCTCAACTCCAGTAGCTCTGATCCGGAAAGTTCCTCCACTCCACAGTCCTGCTGAGTCTTTAATTTTTCTCCTGGAGAGAGGGAAAGTGATCTTTAAAAAAATAATAATCTCAGCGGTTTTGAAGCAAAGGGGCTCTGGGATGTGCAACATTAGCCACATTGTTTCCCCCCTCAAAAAAAAAACAAAAAAAAAAAACTCCCACTAAACCTCTCAACTTGTGGAAGTGAGCCAGGCCATCATCATCCTCGCTCTAGGGGCAGAGCCGCCTGTGTGTGTGTGTGTGTGTGGGGGGGGGTATCATGAGGAAGACATTACTGTTCCTCCATCTCTCACAGGAAAACACAAGAGGGAGGGAGAGACACCGTGAAACTCTGGGGGGTAGCGTGTGTGTGTGCGTGTGTGTGTGTGCGTGTGTGTGTGTGTGAGTGTGTGGGGGGGGTTAGGAAACCCAGTTTGACCCCACCTCCCTCACTCATTCTCGCTCTTGCCCTCCCCCCCCACATCCCCTCCCACACCCCACCCGCCAGGAGAAGCAGTTATATCTGATTGCCACAGAGGCACACACACACACACACACACACACACACACACCTCCCGCAGCGCAGTGCGGCGGGTGTTTATATAGACCTCGGAGAGTAGCGGGGGCACAGATCGCAGGCTAGCACTCGCTCCGTCAGCTGCCCGTACAACGCTGGAGAGGAGCGCCGAAGACGACTGACACATTCGCGGCTACCGAGAGAGCGGAGAGGAGACAGCTACACGCGCACAGGCACACACAGACCCTCTCTCTCTCTCTCTAACACACACACACACACACACACACACACACTCCAGCATGTCCCCATGCAGTCTGCTCTTGGTCGTCTGTCTCCTTTGGCCCCACATCGCACTCCAGTACGAGGACGATTATGAGGTGAACTATGACGACTCGTACTACAACGAGATCCCGGGGGGTGACCGGAGGGGAGAAGGTAAGTCCTCTACGCTTTCGTTTTTTTTATTACACAACGTCCCATCTGACAGCGAAAACGGACGCCGCTCAGGTTGCCCGGGGCGACTGAGCAATTGGAAAATAAGCGAGAGCAAGGAGAGCTTCTCACTCTTTAAAAAAAAAAAAAAGTTTTTGAACTTACATCTTGTCTTTTGTTCCACTTGTCTTGTCAAGTTTTAGAACTTGAACACAAGTTTACATGTTTTCAAAATTTAAATCTCATCGCCTTTCTAATTTAAACAAAGTTTATCTTCAAGGTGACCTAACGTAAATTTGGTTGAGGTAACTCAAATTTTTAAGGCAGCAGGTGAATTTTCCTTTGTAAGGTAAACCGGCTTGATAATTCATTATAGCGTACTTTGGGGCATTTTCTGAGTAAATCGTTACAGCTTCATGTGTAATTATGACCAGAGGTGTAAAAATCCAGGTGTAGAGCGTAAAAGACCTCTCTGGGTCTCAGTTCCTGTCACCTGGTTTTGATAAGGGGCAGTTCTGCAGCCTGGAGCTGGAGTGCTTTAGTGAAATCACCTTACTGAGCCTCTGGATGGAAAAAAAAACACAAGCCAGACCCATTATTCTCTGACCCCAATACATTTCACCTTTTCATGATGACAGAATGACCCAAGCGAGGGTCTAGACTTAATTCTGGGACCCATTATGTCCTTTATAAGGTGATTATGGCCTTATTTGTTCTGGAAGAATTATCACAGGATTTATTTTTTTTACTATATGTGAACGCATCAACCAAAAATGTACATTTCATGACACTTTGTGATTTTGAGATGAAGGCTGTTAAAGTTGAACACTTTTCACTTGATCTGTGACAGCGGTTTCCTAATGACATGATTCTATTGAAATTAATAGGTGAATCACTCAATTTTTTTTTTACTTCAAATACTTTGTAGGTGCATACAACACACTATAGCAAAAAGTTTAAAAAAAGTAAAAGTGTCATGAAATGTCAATTTTGATGCATTCACATATTTTTCCATTTTAAACCCCTTTGCACCGCGCCGATTTAGATGCCAGTATCCGTAAATTCTAAAATTTAATTGGAATTTTTCACAGTCTCTGTGACCCAATCAATAATGTGACTCCTACAGCCCCAAATATGCTCATGCACAACAGTAAAAATTGGCGATATTAGTATTCTGTACAACAGGATAAATTTCTCTTTACCTGTTTGTGAAGCGCTTCGTGCTGTATAATGTGCTATATAAGTAACTGTATAATGTGCTATGTAAATAAAATAGATTATTATTTATAATCATGAGGTTTTTGACCACCCCTGGCATTTGGACGGCTACACATCACAGTCTAGAGTTTTCAGCACCTTTAGTCCTGCTAAAAGCACTTTTTGTTGTAAATTTCCACTGGGTTCGAGTGTCTGCTACATGCCAATAATGTAATGTAACGCGCTGGAGAATGTGTTAAAGTGAAAAAGCAGGTGTCAGTCTTGTTCAGTCAGAAACGTCTAATGTGGATCAGGGGAACTGTCGTAGAGGTACAGGGGATCTGTCGAGGGAACCCCAAAACTATCATTGTGGGTGGGGGGGTGGGGTGGTGAGGATATACCACACCGTGGGTGGCTTCACGTCCGGAGCTAAACCTGATGATTCCGTTCCAGACCTGAGAAACATCTTTGCGTAACTTTAGGTATTCATCAGTCTGTAGTCTTTGCAGACTGGCCTGTCTTTCGTTGGAGCAGAAAGGAGATCTCTTTGCGGTCTATCTTTGTTAAAACCTAATCATTCACTTCTGACCATTCTGCCCTTCATTCATGTGGGCCAGTGTTGTATCCATGCACATGTGAATGTGTGTGCGCAATTGCGCATGCATGCGATATGCATGCATCAGATTTGAAAGTATTCGCGCAGTGCCTACATTTCAAATGGCAGTAATTTGTATGTGGTTTTGTCCTGCTTGATTTGAATAATATCATATCATAATATCATAAGCTGATAGTTTACGCACTTAATTAAATGGTGAGTGGAACAACCAAACTTTCTAAGTAAAAATTCTTTCACAGATCAAAAACCCACAGACTCTAGAGTATGTGAAGTATGTACATGCAGTATGCGCCAATGCATATGTGTGTGTGCGCATGTGTGTCTGTGTCTGTGTGTTTGTGTGCTTGCATGCGTATGTATATGCATATAATATGCGTATGAATGTTTTTTGTTTTTTTATTATTAATCTAAATAAATCTTAGATTGATCAAATCCGAGGATTCATGGATCTTTTCAGTCATGTGGTTCCATTGGTTAGCACCTATCAGTTCTCTGGAATCGACCAAGGATGCCCAGCTTATGTGATGTGCATTCTCTTGAATTCTCTATCCATTTTGCACCAGTCTAGACTGATTTTTGCCGTCTTTGTTGGGAAATGGAAATAATTACTCTAAAGATTTTTTTTTCCTAATTTAATCTTTTATAAAGTTTAGTTTTTCATCATTTAAAAAAAAATATTAAAAAGTTTACTTACTTTGTTCCATCTCAGGGTTTACATCAGTCAAATGAGTGAAGTTTTTCAAACTTTTAACCAGTTCTGAGTATCTGTACACATAACCCAACATGTACAAGTTAGTATTTGTTATTCACTTAGCTGTCTGCGTTTGGTACATAACAGAGTTTAGTAAACTTAATGAACTTGAAATAATTGATTGATATTCATTAATGAATATGAAAATTTTAAATATTAGGCATAACTTTCATGGGTACTTTACAACGAAATTGGCAATGTCACAGAACTGGAAACTGGAGTGGAACTGAACTAAGACTCACCCACACAGACGGGATGTAAACATGTACATGCTGTTTACAGCTTAATCCTGCGAATCGCCCCGTCCAAGCATCTATCCGTCGAATCTCGGCCCATGCAGTGATCAGCCCAGCCTGCTGACTTTCCTTAACTTCCCACTGCCCGCTCATCTCTCCATCAAAACACTGCTTCCGTTTTTTATTCAATGTTTTTTCAATTCAAATTATTTGCATTGCGCTTTCCACAGATACTGTCACAAAGACGCTTTACACTGAGGGATTAAATAAATGAAAGCGCAGTGCCCAGCCTATTCCCCACTACAGCAAATGAGGCAAAAATCTCCCAGTAGGGAGAAAAATCCTCCAACAGTGGTGAGAAAAAACTCCCCAGTGGGAAGAAATCTCAGGAGGAACCCGGCTATAGTGGGGAAGTCCATCCTCCACGGGCTAGCTAACTAATAAGAAAATAAAATTAAATAGAATAAAATGGCAAAAGAGTTCCACTTAAGTCCATCATTATTATTTTTTATTTTTATTGTAGCTGATACTAAATCAGGGATCTTAAACTGGTCCACAAAAGCTCCAAGGGGCTGCAGGTTTTCAATCCAAACAAGCAGAAGCACACCTGATGCAACTAATTTAATCAACTGATCAGTCACACCTTAGATGAAGTGTTGCTCGTAAAGGCATGTATAATGCCCTCATAAATGAGACATAATGTCTTCATAAATCATGCATAAATAAATGTCATGCTTTGTAAAAGGTGAAATAACACATCTTTATTCAGCATGTGATGCCAGATGTGACAGTGACAATGTAACTTAGCTGACCTTTATAGCATTTAGTCACTAGCCAAGTGACACTGTCAATTACATTACATCTAGCATCACATGCTAAATAAGGATATGTTATTTCACCATTTACAAAGCATTACATTTGCTTATGTATAGTCTTTGAAGACATCATGTCTCATATAAGGCATTATAACTTTATGAGCAACACTTCATCTAAAGACTGACCAACTGAGGTCAGCCTGCACAGTTGATTAGTTGTATCAGATAAGCTTCTGCTCAGTTGGAATGAAAACCTGCAGCCCCTTGGTCCTTTTACGGACCAGTATTAGAGCCCTGTCCTACCTTGTCACTGCCTTCAATCGGTTTCCAGCACTTATAGTTCTGCTCAACCCACTTCGACTTGCACGTGCCTCGCTCTTTATACCAGAAACGTTATGTATTGTGATCTAAACACCCCCCCCCCCCCCCCCCACAGTGAACCCCCCACACTGAGCAGATGTTCTCCTCTGTTCCACAGCGGAACCCACGCTGCCCCCCTGCCAGGTCGAGGAGAGATCCCGGTGGGATAAGCTCTTTGTCATGCTGGAGGACTCTCAGATGCGGCAGAACATGCTGCTGCACTCCCTGGATACGATCGTCGGGGCGCAGCTGAAGGCCCTGGCCAGCGACCTGCGGCGGGTCGTCGTGCCGACGGACGCCGTTGGCAACCGGCTGGAGGCTCGGCTGGGAAAAAAGGTGGACGAGGCCATCGAGCGGTGGGTGGTGCGGGGGGGACGAGTTAAGAGGTCGACCCCGATGGAAGAGGAGGTGGCGGAAGGGCACGAGAAAGTTCCGGAAGCAGACCCGTACGTGCAAATGAGACGCCAGGAGAGGCCCAAAAGGCGAATCGCCTCAGACACCACAGCGGCGGATCTTCAGGCGGTCCGGGCTCAGCTGGACACGCTGCAGCAGTTAGCCAATCGGCACTTCCTGCCCTCAGGTGGGTGTGGCCTCCCTTTAAACACTTGCCTGACCTAATTTAGTGGCAGAGGCCCTCAAAGCTTTCAAAAAATCCAGGACCTCACATGTCCTTCTCAGGTGGCTTCAAATCTTTGATACACAGCTGCATTGCCTGGTTGAGAATCTCTTCTAAATGCATTGACATCGTTTGAGCTGATATCCACCACACTCAGGCGGACTACCTTTCACTTTAAACATGGGAAATCTGCAGGCAGAAAGACAAATAAACTGACAAATGCCATAGGTCCTGGCCAGACCTGGCAGGGGTCAAAGGTGAAAGGTCACCCAGCAGACGGTGCTCCAGAACGTGAGGATGAGCAGACCCCTGGGTAAACTTGCTGGGGTCATTTTCAGTTGGATTAGTGGTTTCTTTGACCAGACGTTAACACTTTGCATGAAGCCGTCAATATAAGACTGACTCACCACTCTAATATACCGGAAATAACAGCCGTCAAAAGTTAGTTTACGTCAAGTTAATTTGTACTGCTATTCTTCAAAATCGGTCAATATTCTCACAATGTGACAGTGAACTATTTGGCATTTCACACACTGCCGAAAAAAATAAAAAATAAACCTCTTACCAAGCATTTCAATCTAGTCACATATGTCTCTCTGCTGAGGTTTACTGGTGTAATAGGAAGTGTTTGGGAGGACTTATGAACTTCAGTGAAATGAGTAAAACTCATGGGTGACCTGAGAAGGATTTCATGGATCACTTGTGCTTTACTCATAATCACAGTTATATTTTTAGTGATGCCTGGTTTGTTAGGGATATAGGTCATTTGGACCCCATACCAGTTGGACCCGGACCATTTGGACCCAAACTATTTGGACCCCCTGACTACTTGGACCCCAGACCGTCACCTGAATCCTAAACTAACTGGCCTGGGGTCTAACTGGTCTAAGGTTGAACTTGCCTGGGGTCCAAATGGTATGATGTCCAAATGGTTAGGGCAGTGGTTCTCAAATTCGGTCCTGGCGCCCCCCTGTGTATGCTGGTTTTTGTTCCAACCACAATTGCAATCTTAGGATTTTAACAAGCTGTTGATTTGTTTTAATTAGGTGCATTTATGCAAACATCCACATTGAGATACATTGTAAATATCGGCAGAGGGAAAAAATTTAACCAAACATTTAATCAACATAAATAATCAAGAGGTTCCTCATTGGTGAAACTCTTGACACATGGTGGCAAAAACCAACAATTTACTTGGCAAACAATGGAGTCACACCTGTTGTGTTTTATGTTGATTTTATTTGGTTCAGGCAGGTTATTTGGGAAAAACTCAAAACACCTGTATTCAGAAACCTAATTTGGAGCTTACTGATTTTCTCAGAGTCTAATTTGATCTGTTTCAAAATGTTTTTACCTGAAAATCCTAGCAATATTGAAAATTAAGCAAAATGTGTTCAAGGGTTCTTAATCTTCATAGCAGAATGAATATGTCCATCCAAATGTGAATTAAGATGGTAAAAAACTACTCTAAACATGGAATGCTGCTAATTAAGACAAAGTAGCAGCTTTTTAAAATCCTATAATTGCAGTTGTGGCTGGAACAAAAACCAGCGTACACAGGGGGGCACCAGGACTGAATTTGAGAACCACTGGGTTAGGGCCAGGGGTCTAAATGATCAGAGTCCAACTTGTATGGGTCCAACAGGAACAGGGTCCAAATGACCCATTCCTATTTGTTAGTACTGTTAGTAAAAACATAAAAAAATCTTGAATGACTGCGACAGCTTAGGGCAGTGGTTCTCAAATTCGGTCCTGGCGCCCCCCTGTGTATGCTGGTTTTTGTTCCAGCCACAACTGCAATTCTAGGATTTTAAAAAGCTGTTACTTTGTCTTAATTAGCAGCATTTCATGTTTAGAGTAGTTATTTACCATCTTAAGTCAGATTTGAATGGACATATCAATTGTGCCATGAAGAATAAAAACCCTTGAACATATAGTGCTTAATTTTCAATACTGCTACGATTTTCAGGTGAAAGCATTTTTAAACAGATCAAATTAGACTCTAAGAAAACAGGTGTTTTGAGTTTTTCCCAAGTAACCTGCCTGAACCAAATAAAATCAACAGAAAACGCAACAGGTATGACTCCACTGTTTGCCAAGTAAATTGTCGAGTTTTGCCACCATGTGTCAAGAGTTTCACGAATGAGGAACCTTGTGATTATTTATGTTGATTAAATGTTTGGTTAAATTGTTTCCCTCTGCCAATATTTACAATATATCTCAATGTGGATATTTGCATAAATGCACCTAATTAAAGTAAATCAACAGCTTGTTAAAATCCTAAGATTGCAATTGTGGATAGAACAAAAGCCAGCATACACAGGGGGGCGCCAGGACCGAATTTGAGAACCACTGGCTTAAGGCAACACATGAGCGTGTTCGATGTGTGGGTATTCAGTGTAGGTTGTTAAATGTAGACATTAAATTCTCTGCTCCTTTTGTGCATGATGTGACAAGAGATTTAACTCTCTCTTATTCACTTCCTCACACCCCCCTCCTCATTCACTCACTCCTTCCTCTCTCCACCTTCTATCTCTCTCTCACTCATACTCTTTCCTTTTCACTATATTTTTCCCACTCTCTTCATCCCTTGCACTCGCTTTCTTTCTCTCTGTCTTGACCCCCCGCAGGCTGTGACACGGCTTTGCTCTTCCCCTGGAGGTCAGCGTATCTCCACGCTGCCGTTCGCCCCGACATCTCGATGGCACTGCAGACGCTCACTCTTTGCCTGTGGGCAAAGCCGGCCCAGGCGGTCAACAGGACCGTGCTCTTCTCCTACGTAAGTGGAGATGGCTCAAATATGTTGCAGCTCTCTCTCAGTGGGGGAAAAGCAGTGTTTACGATTGATCAGCTGTCACCGCTGGAAGGAGGAGACGCTCGAGGGGGGCAGTGGGCGCACTACTGTGCGACCTGGAGCTCGGAGGAAGGGAACGTCACCCTCTGGGTGGATGGAAAGCTGGTGGCCAGCTCATCTGGGGTGGGCAAGGGCCGCACCATCCCAGACTATGGCGACATCCACCTGGGACAGAAGTGGACAGGCATGTATGACAGCCTACGACTCGTCTTTCACGCCAATGAGGCTTTCATCGGGAGGATGACAGGGGTCAACTTGTGGAATAGGGTACTGACGCCTGATGAGATCGCCCAGTACGCGCAGGTGGATGGTTCCTGTGGCTACACAGGGAATGTTGTGGGATGGGCCAGTTCCGAAACTACTGTAAGGCAGGGCGTTCAGTTCATTCATTGACGGTGATTGGCACCGGCCAAGGCCAACATCCCAAGTAAAGACAAGAGGTTGCTCCTAGAATGAAAATACCTTCCCCTTTTCAGAAATATTCATCACTTTTTCTCTACTTCAGAACTCCAATTTTTTGTTGTGATTTTCACATCAGCATTACAATGTTCATCTTTAATATATTCTAATGATTGTTACATCTGCATTAGAATGTTCATCTCCAATATTTTCTATTCATTGTTACATCAGCATTAGACTGTTCATCTCCAATATATTCTAATGCTTTTTACATCATTAGAATGTTTACTAGAGGTGACTATTCAATTTCTAATGTAAAAATCATTGGAATTCATAGTAGATTTGAACCTGGGAGTCTGTCCACAGTCCTGCCAAGCAGGGCTTCGCCGCCATGCTATTTTGTTCCTATTCTTAAATGTGATTTTATTTGACACGAAGTGAATGTTTTTCCTTTGAGTCCGCTGGTGTATATCGTTATCTTTTTGCTTCCTCCACAATGTAAACCCCTTTCCTGAACAACAGTGCTGTGGTATTTCAATTCTGTTATTTTTTGAGGTGAATGGATTTGTTGATTAAAAATATCATGAGAGACTTTGCCCTTTCACTTGAGAGGAGACCTAACATTGCCAAACCTGTACTATAGTGTAAATTATGCTTCTTTTGGAAATGTCAAGGAAAAGGAATATGTTGTTTGTACAAAAATATATTTTCTGTATTGAATAAAGAGATAAGAGGTTCTGTGTGTTGCTGGGCGGTGTAATTACTCAGCTACTGTCCTCTTTGGCCCTTTGTGGCCGATGGCATTCTCCGTATTCATCACCCGCTCAGAATCATTAGTGCTTAGTCATTATCACTGATTCTCTTTTCAGTGGTCTGACGGATGGCAGGAGACATGAATCGCCATGACAAGATGCATCTGTCCCCCCATTATGTAACTCTGAGGGTCATGGGGGAGTGGGGGGGTAGAGCCAATCCCTGCTCACAATTGGGCGAGGGGCGGTAACACAGACGGGAAAGTGCGCCAAGCGTTCACAGAGATCACACACCGTCCCCTCACACACTAACAACCACGAACAACTGAAGATTCCATCACTAAAAGTGCTCAAGTCACAAAATGTCCATTTTGAAAATGACTATGACAGACGTTTTCCCATCCTTGTCTTGCAGTGTGTGAAAACGTGACCAAAGTACTTTTAGCGCTAAGCGCCTCAATTTATGAGCCCAAGATGCACATCTTGGGACTGCAGGAGTTGGAAATCTAGCCATGAAGGGCAAATTACAACTGCTACAAACACAGGGCGACAGAGAGAAGCCGCTAAAACCGTCAGTTTTGCATTGTCCTTTTCAGTTCCCATAAAGGACTCCAGCTCGCTGTTGGAGCTAAAAAACAACTTTGTGTTGCTCTAGTTCTCATTTTAATTGGCTGATATTCTTCTCACATTTGCGGCGGAGGGCTGTCCTTGACAGTGCAGGTACAGGATGTCCACATAAACATCCAGCTGTGCATTTCTTCCACTCACAGGCTCAGCAGTTGATTCTGCTCGTTAGCTTTCCCTCCCGGCTGCGTTGATTAGTAAATCCAGGGGCTTCATTTAAAAGGCCAGGGAGGTATCACACCATCTGGGTTTGGATCTGCCTTCTCTGGCTGTCGCACCATCGTGAAGGCTCCGACGAGCGTTCGCTTTGGTGCAAGACTTGTGCGGTCAAATATGTTGCTAAGCTGTGACACGCGGGGGCCCGATCAATCGTCAGACCTAGACTGCTGACAATACCCTGCGGATTGTTACATCGTTACCCTCTAACCTGGATGCTCTTAAGTACAGGTTAAGATTGACACAATAGGTTGGGGTGGGGAGGGGGGGTGGAGGGATGGGGTGGGGGTAGCGAATTCAGTTATGTGACGAAATGCATCTTTTTTTGCATTGAGGAAAATAAAACGTTTTAACGTGTCCCACGAGTATTGGACAGCCATTTGAGTCCTCGAGTTCAACTTTACTTGACACCTGTTTTTGTTCTGGGCCCAGTGGGGGTGGAGATCAAAGGTAAACTGTTCACTTGCAAAATACATGGGGGCGCATTGTCAAGGCCAGCAGAAATATTTTTCCCGTGCCTTTGAATTCAAAACTGCTGCCTTTATCAGGCTTGCATTTAAAGAGTGGCACCATAGGGGTATATAAGAGGCCCTTTCACTCTAATTAGGACTATATGCCTTATTGTGATGTCATACCACTGTACCCAATCACTGACCCAAAGCACAGCAGCTGTTATAGCTCTGGGTTCTAGATTAATGTTGTTTCAATATATTTTTTAGGATCCCCGCACTATTAATAGCCATTCTCTTAGCTCTCTCTCAGTAACTCCCAAGGGAAAGGCTCTAAGGGTGAAATAGTCAGGTTTAGTGCATGAGCTCATTAATCTGTAGCGCCATGAAGGCGGGACCATAGAATGAGCCATGAATGATTGAGGCTGTGCCCCTTTAATTGGCTCCACATGTGCGGGTAACACATTTATGTCGAGGAGGGATGCACCGCATTTAAAATGGCGCCAGGTTTTTAGATGCGGGGCCATCAATCTTTAGAACGTTTTTATTTTTTGATGAATTTTGCACCTCCAGTGCCACCTGAATATGAGGCTATGTACCAGCACACTCGAATGGGACTCCGGGAGAACGTAGTTAAACGTTTCCCTCCGAAACTGCTACCTCACATCGCGCGTACATATCCAGGCCGTGGATATCTGAACATGCGCTCATTTAGAGAGCGACACACGGTTGTCCGGGCAACCAGAAGAAGGCAGTGCGGTTCCGGACGGCCCAGTCTTCATTTTAGAATCTTCCGGTGATTCTCCCACACTCCCCCACAACCCACCTCAATCTCCTCCCCTCTAATACTTTAAGGTCAATACAAATTACTCAACTGGAGCCTCATCAAAGTATTTGCAGTGCACTATAAATGACAAAGTAACGCCATGTGATAAAATAACGACAACAACAACAAAACCTTTCATTACATGACGAAAGGATTCGTTCTCTCCTGACTGGTCGAGGCGAGCTCCGCCGGTCACTATAAACGGTGATATTCACCGGGCAAAAGTCTGACAACCTCCAGCTAAAACTAGATCAGGCTCCCCGGCACAAGCTCCTGACAGTGTTCGCATTTTCTGTTGCTTTGTCCATGTGAGGAGCTTTAAGTTTGATATGTCACCCTTCTCAGGTGGGGTCATATAATAAAACCGTTATCAGTGAATCCAATGATTGATTGATCCAATGATCAAATGATTCTCCTCAACTGAAGTCAATAATCGTATGCTGCTTTATAGCCACTGCGTAGCGGACATGGCTAACCTGGCTACATTAGGCAGCTCAGAATCTGCAGTTGTCAGCACATCCTTTGGTGGAGAGCACGTGCAGGTCTGCGTGCCACTGAAACAACAGACAGCGGCGCAGCAGTGGGTCGGCCACTCAGAGAAGCTGAACAGAGACTGTCAGACTGGGATTGAATTCCACAGTTAGGTGGTAATAAGATCAGGCCTTCAATGGCTGTGTCTCGCTCATGGGCTCGTATATCTCCGAATTGCGGAGTGTTTTTGGAGAGCGTCACATTCGTCAGACTGCATGGGTCATCTGATGAACCAAATTGGCTCATTTAGCTGTCTCATTAGCGCTTATTTTTCACCTATTGGTAGAGGAGTAGCAGAGAGGTAGATTCCTCCGTTTCTTCAGTATTGGGATAAATCCAATAATGGCTACAAAGGTTTGGGGTCAGTCAGGGACACGCATCAACTTTATCTTTTCTTTCACCTGGGCCTAAGAAAGGGGACCAGTTTATGGGGAGCAGCGGTTTTAATCCGTAACAAATGATATTGTACTTCGGAAGGGCTTGCCAATTCGGAAGAATTTACAAATACTCGTAGAAGCAGTCTCATGCAGTTAAGGCTGACTAAGAATTTTTTTTCCTTTTTTAAAGTCAGTTGTTTATTTGACAAGGTCAGGGCACGTTTTAACCAGAGAATCTGGACGAAATCCATGCAAACAATGCGTATCCATTATTGAGCTGATGCTTTTATCGGAAGTGATTTACAGTTTCTCAGCCAAAGCCTGGGACCAGTTGGGAACGATCAGGCTTAGGAACCCAACAGCTGTGCTGATCTTTCAGTGCCTGCACTAGGGCTTGATCTAACAACCTTCTAAGTCTGACATGAACACAAACCAATGGACTGCAGGCTGAACAAGGGGAGAATATTGCAGCCCCTCACAGAGAGGATCCTGGATCGGACTCAAACCCCAGACGCACTTTTTGTCAGTCAACTAATGCCAGCCAGTGTGTGATCATGCTGCCCAGGGGTCACAGGGTTGGGGGTCACAACCCCTGGTAGTAGTCTCAATAGACCAAGGCATTGCGGGTTGGAAGATCTCTAGGTCAAGCGGAGATATTTTTTGAGGTGCGTTACATTTGTTGGAACAACAAAGCTTAGTGCTTTTATATCGGATGGATATAGTTAGAATTACGTCAGCAGATAAGGATATGTCAGTACGCTCCTAAATGTGCACTTGTGCTCTTTTAAAAAAAGCTTGTAAGCATAATGTCCTCACAAATTGCAAATGATAAAAATTGACCGTAAAAAATGAAGACCTGTGTGCAAGAAGTACCAAAGTCACAAATATATATTTTATTTATTTATTTATACTGGGAGTCCGATTGAGAGCAAGCTCTCTTTTGCAACGGAGCCCAGTAGCAAAAAACACAGAAAACACCAAGTACAATAAATAAAAGCAATGACTAGATCACTCGTGTACATTCTTGCTTTGTGGCAGCCAATAAAAGACATTTAAAACAAACAATTGAAATAAGACTTTCCAACTTTAAAAACGGCTGAATCCTATTCCACTGCTGTGGAGCATTATACATAAAAGCAGTTTTACCCAGATCAGTGCGCACCCTTAGGACATCTAAAACCAAAAAGTCAAGAGTGCGCAGACCGTATTCCCCCTTCCTCACATTAAGCAAACTGGTCAGATATCCAGGCAGTTTACCCAACAGTGCCTTGTATATAAAAAGGCAACAATGTTGCTCCCTGCAACATGCTTTGAAGACTTTGCCCTCCAAAACCACAAAAGTGTTATTTAGAGACTTAAGTACTTCTTGCACAAATGTACTCTTACCAGCGTCAAATATTGTAGGATACAGCTCTATGAAAAGTCCGCATTAAAAGAGGAAACGGACTGCATAGCAGAGACCACTGCTTTATTTATTTAGCAGAACATGCACCCTGCTTGGGCTTATTCACACGATCGCATTGCTTAAAGCATCTAGATGAGATCATTTTAATTGGAGCACATCAAGCGCTTTATTGTTCTTGGGATGTAAACCATAAACCATCAGAGGCATAACTGGAGAGAGAAGAGAACCCAACGGCAAACAGCACTGTCCTCTGACATCGCAATATCCACCAACACATTTTAAAAGATGCAATTGGCAAGCCTCTTCGGCTCAGCACGTCTTCAATCTTTAAGTCGTCATGCCGAAAACTTAAGTCTCCTTTAAAACTATAGGGGCAATTCTGAGGCATTGTCAACCAAATGTCCCCTTCGTGACAGACACTAAACTTAACTTTAATACAACTACAGAATTTTGTTTGTGGGACGGTTTTGTGTCTAGTCACAGAGGAGAAATTTTGTTAAAATACCTCGGAATTGCCCATGTATAAAGAAGAAATTCAAACACATTGAATTAATATTGCTGCAGAGTGCAAGTAATGGAAAAGATGGTTGGCTGACACTTTAAATTCTTTTAATTTATTAAAAGAATAATAATTAAAAAATTTTTTTTTTTGACCATTCAGTGTGCTTTCCATAAGTGACCCTAATTCGAACAGGTCTGCCAGCTGTCATTCTTATAGATGACTCCAGTGAGCTAACCACACTCGCAACGGCCTATTTTTGCGGTAATTTGAAATTCTTTTTGGTAACCACGGATGCCGTGTTGTACGGACTAACGAGGAGAGGGACCATGCAACTAGTTATCAGTGCTCAGTTCAAAAGCATGCACCTCTGATGGTATCGGGTTACATTAGTGCCAATGGCATGGGCAGCTTACACATCTGAATAGGCATTATAAATGGTGAAAAGTATATAGAGGTTTTACAAGGACCTCTCTTTCAGGGAAGGCCTTGCATAATTCAGCAAGACAATGTTAACCCACATACTGCATGCATCACAACAGCATGGCTTCGCAGTAGAAGAGTCTGGGTCCTGAAATGGTCTGCCTGCAGTCCAGACCATTCACCAATAGAAAACATTTAGCGCATCATAAAATGAAAAATCTGGTTTAGACGACCCAGGACTGTTGAGCAGCTAGAATCCTACATCAGAAAAAAGTGGGACAACATCCGTCTTCCAAAACTCCAGCAACTGGTCACCTCACTTCCGAAACATTTACAGACTTCTGTTAAAAGAAGAGGGGATATTACACAGTGGTAAACATAGCCCTGTCCCAACGTTTTTGAGATGTGTTGTTGTCAAACTCAAAATGAGCTAATATTTTTGATGAAATGATAAAATGTCTTACTTTCAGCATCTGATGTGTTGTTTATTTAAAATGTGGGTTTCTGAGATTTGCAAATAATTGCATTCCGTTTTTATTCACATTTAACACAAAGTACCAACTTCATTGGAATTGGGGTTTGTAATTAAACCATGTCATGCAAGTCACTTCAAAGGGATGTAGAGTCTAGATGAATTGTGAGCTCAGTATTTAGGAAATCTTAGGTGGATTGACTTGTGGAGGAGTAGACTTCTGTGATTTCTTTTTCCCTCCAAAATTCTGAGCGAGCCCTCCGCAACATTGCCTTCAACTGCACAATGTCTTGTATGAACACGCAAACATATGGAGACTCAGAGATGCACATTTATTTAACAGCAGCAAAGAGCAAAATTAACAATATGAGGCAAAGACCCCAGCAATAGATGATCAGTGATGATTATCTGAAATCAATTTTCATTCTGAACACAGCAGCTCATGATTCTGATGTATAACTCATGATGGGGCTCTAGTGAGCGCAAATTCCATTCACAATTACGCACAGGTGCGCCAAGATCCCTGCATGTGCGGGCTTAATTTTAGACCAATCCACAGGAGATTAAATACACCAATTTATCATTTATTTATTTAGTTACTGTCACTGAATGTACACCTTGATTTTTCGACACTAAAATGTTTCAGATCATCAAACAAATTTTAATATTAGAATATGATAACCAGAGTAAATCCAAAATGCAGTTTTGAAATGATGATTTCATTTATTGAGAGATAAAGCTATCCAAACCTACCTGGCCCTATGTGAAAAAGTAATTGCCCCCCTAAGCCAAATAACTGGTTGCGCCACCTTTGGGCAAAACAACTGCGATCAAGCATTAGCGATGACTGGCAATGAGTCTTTCACATCGCTGTGGAGGAATTTTGGCTGAGTCTCTTTTGCAGAATATTTTCAATTCTGCCACATTAGAGGGTTTTCAAGTATGAACAGCCCGTTTAAGGTTATGCCGCAGCATTTCAATCGGATTTAAGTCTGGACTTTGACTAGGCCACTCCAAAACCTTCATGGTGTTTTTTTTAAGCCATTCAGAGGTAGACTTGCTGGTGTGTTTTGGATCATTATCCTCCTGTATAACACAAGTATGCTTGAGCTTGAGGTCACAAACTAATGGTCAGACATTTTCCTTCAGGATTTTATGGTAGTGAGCAATATTCATGGTTCCATCAATTATGGCAAGTTAAAGCAGCAAAACAGCCCCAGACTATCTCACTACCACCATCATGTTTGACTGTTGTTATGATGTTCTTTTTATGAAATGCTGTGTTAGTTTTACGCCAGATCTAACAGGATGCACACCTTGCAAAAAGTTCAACTTTTGTCTCGTCAGTCCATAGAATATTTTCCCAAAAGTCTTGGGGATCATCAAAATGTTTTTTTGGCAAATATGAGACAAACCTTCGTGTTCTTTTTTGTCAGCAGAGGTTTTCACCATGGAACTCTCCCATGGATGCCATTTTTGCCCAGTCTCTTTCTTATTTTTGAATCATGAACACTGACTTTAACTGAAGCAAGTGAGGCCTGCAGTTCTTTAGATGTTGTTCTGGGTTCTTTTGTGACCTCCAGGATAAGTTGCTGATATGCTCTTGAAGTAATTTTGGTAGCTTGGCCACTCCTGGGAAGGTTCATTACTGTTCCAAGTTTTCTCCATTTGTGGATAATTGCTCTCACCGTGGTTCACTGGAGTCCTAAACCCTATCTAGATTGATAGATGTCAATAGATGATAGATGACTTTGTTTCTAATGTTTCTAAAGTAATCGCAAAGTTTTTCGAGCAACTCAAAATGGTTTTCTACCTGGCAGATCAGCCTCTGCTCACATTCTTGTTCTCAGAAGTATCACTGAAGAACTTAAAAACTTCAAAAAAGGAAGCAGTCATCACGATTATAGACTTCCAAAAAGCCTTCATTTCTATTGATCGCATAAAGATGTTCAGAATCCCAGAAGCTTATGGTATTCCACCCAATGCTGTTGCTGCCATCAAAGTCACACATGAGAACCCGTCTGCAGCTGTCTTAACATCTGAAGGTCAGACTAATCAGTTTTCAATTGACACAGGAGTCCTTCAAGGAGATCCCCTTGCTCCGTTCCTCTTCATCATTTGTCTTGACTATGCTCTTCGAACCACCATTTCTGACTCTGACGGACTCTCGAACCTCGCCATAGTAAACACCATCCAGCTGTATTGCTCACTAATCTATATTATGCAGATGACATAACTCTCTTCGAAGAGTGTATCGATGCACAAGATCTGCAGACCCGAGTTGAGAATGCATGTCAAAATATTGTTCTTTTCCTCAGTTCGTTGAAAACCAAATTCATGCATTTGAACCCTCTATCTGACAGTCTCCTTACTTCTTCAGACGGCTCCAGTATAGACCTCATCAACGAATTTAAGTATTCAGTGGCACACGCTGACACTGATCATGACATCATCGTCTGTACAGCTCAAGCTTGGAGTGCTCTTAACTCCATGGAAAAGGTTTGGAAAGCTCCCATCAATATTCAAACCAAGACTGAAGTCTTCAAGGCTACCATTGAAACCATTCTTATGTATGGGTCCGATTCCTGGACACTCAATGCTATCCATACAAGAAAAATCGATGGCACCTATACCAAAATGCTTAGAGCAGCTTATAACATCTCATGGCGTTCTCACACCCCAAACAGTGTTTTGTATGGCTTGCTGCCATCAAGTCACGGCGTCTCGCCCATGCTGGTAATGCTGTTCGTCAGGATGAGGCAGCAAGAAAGGTTCTCTTGTGATCACCAAATGCACATCGAAAAGCAGGTCGTCCCTTCACTACTTTGAAGAAGTTAGTTCACCAAGACACTGATCTGTCTCATTCTGATCTGTTGGTGGCGATGAGAGACCGTCAAACCGAGAGGGGTAATTTTGTTCACCTTAGGGATGACTATAGTAGTAGTACTAATAGTAGTACACATCTGTTGTTGAATTTCTTTAGATCACAGCATGATGTGTTGCTTTTTGAGATCTTTTAGCCTATTTCACTTTGTCAGACAGGTTCCATGTAAGTGATTTCTTGATCAAACAGGTCTGACAGTAATCAAACCTGGGTGTGGCTTGTGAAACTGAACTAAAAAAAAAAAATGTTGGTTAATCACAGTTAATTCATGATTTAATGAATGATTCATGATATTGAAAAACTGAATTTTGTATTAACTCGAGTTATCTTTGACTAATATTTAAATTTGTTTGGCGATCTGAAACATTTAAGTGTTACAATTATGTTACAAATAAGAGATCAGGCAGGGAGCATATACTTTTTCACAGCACTGTAATTACTTACTATATATAGCCAACAAAGTTGAATTTGCGTCCCAGTTAGTTTTTCGAACATAATTAATGTCATTAACACCACGATAGTCGGTTCCCACACCATAAGTCAGCAGCTAAGCCCTACAGTGCTCTTGCTACGAATTCGCCATGTTCAAAACAACTGGCAAGCACACGTGATCCGAACACACATGATCCTCTTCTCAACATGGATAAGTGCACAGATACACATGTAAAATACAAGGCCTAGACATGCAGAAACAAAAACATCATTACTGCTTGACTGAACGCAACATAGTTGTTTTCGGATTCTCATTTGTGCTGAAAAAAACAACATCAAGGACGTACCTTGACAATATCTTGCCAATACAGCCTTTCAAGTTTACGCTGTGCATAAGGCTTCAATCGTTTTATTTTTTAGGAGAAGACTGATGGTGCTTAGTATACATTGTCGGGGAAAAGAATTCCGCATCCAACCTAATTTTTTTTGGCTTTTTATTTGCCAAAACGATTTTAAAAGGGGGTGCCATTATATTTTGAGGGATTTTATTAGTGAGAAGGGGGTTTAAAATTTGATATCAATATTTAATATTGCGAATGCATGTGCTATGCATGCCCTAGCAACCCGATGTGTCATGAGTAACACGGCTGCTGCAGTTATATGGTACGTTGTACAACAACGTATAGCAATAGTACAAATTAAACTCCAAATTTTCTTGACTGGATCTATGCTTGACGTTTTACTCATCTGGATGTTCCTCTGTGTACCTAAACATCAAGGTAAGCCAAAAAAGTACTGATTTCATCAGAGTTTGGTGGAGGTTGAGAACAGAATTGTTTCCTGGTCAGGGTCTGCAAAATCAGGCCATCTAGACATACTGTATAATGTAGACCGCACATCTTGGAATGTTCTTTAGGAACAAAATGTTTCCTATGTATAGCCTGAATCCATGCTGTTAGCTGCTTTTTATCATGAGGAAAGAGAAAGAACCATATTCCCCCCCCTTTTAAATGCAATTTGTGCATTATCTGATATACTTAATCTGCTAAGAGCAATTGCGCGACCCAAATCTCGCTTATTCAAAATTGGTATATTCTCACACAGCAGTTTCCTGAATTTGACTCTCTCTGTATTTCCGCACCAGCTTCTTCATTTCTCGGTTTGGGACGAGGTCCATTAAATCAAGAGGCTTGTTGCTGAATGGGTCTGTCTTATTCCTGTAAGAGGGAGTGAAACACGAAACTGCAGCAAACTTTCATGAAGCAAACATTACGTTTGAGATTAATAATAAAAGGCATGAATTGAGGATAAGTTACTGATAACTTACTTTTTCAGCGCATTTTCAATGGCTGCCCGTTCATAGACGTGTCCGTATTTTGTCGTCACTGGATCAACAAACATCCGTCCCGAGAGCTTGCAGATTAATTGAGGGGGAATGTCGAGTTGGCTCAAATCTTCACCAACCAATTTCTGCAGAAATGAACAGTCAAAATGTGTTCTATGAGCAGAGTAACTTCAAAGAGGTCAGACTCTGGTTGGCTGGAAAAATGTACTGAAATAAGAGCATCATTTCAATACTCAAAAAAATTAAGAGATGATGAATCTACATTCGTTTGATATTTGATACATTCATTCAAACTAAATGTTACTAAATTTAGCTGGACAGAAAGCTGAGTTAATAACCAGTTTAAAAAGCTGGGCAATGAAAAATGTTGTAATCCATTGTTTCAGATCATCAACCTAATTTCAATGAGAACATCATAGTAGCAGTTAAACACAGTAGCAGTGTGATGGTCTGGGGCTGCTTTGCAGCTACAGGACCTGGGGGTTTCCCATAAATGATGGAACCATGAATCCTTTTCTCAACCAGAAAATCCTGAGTGAGTTTTTCCAACCATCAGTTTGTGTGTCAGGTATCCATCTAATCCATGTTTTATTTTCTGTCTTTTCTTGTATTCTATTCCCATATTTTCTGTAATCTTACAGCCCCAATTACAAAAAAGTTCGGATGCTTTGTAAAATTTAAAAAATGCAATGATTTTCAAATCTTATAAACTGACATTTTATTCACAATAGAACATCAACAAAATATTAGACACCGAAAGTGACATATTTCCATTTAATGAAAGGTTTTAGCTCATTTTGAATTTGATGGCAACTACATATCTCAAAAAAGTTGGGATAGGGCTGTGTGCACCATTGTTTAGGATCTCCTCTTTTTTTTTAACAACAGTCTGTAAAAATCTGAGAAGTGAGGAGACCAATTGCTGAAGCTTTGGGAGAGGAATGATGTCCCACTTTTGTCAGATGTAGGATTCTAGCTGCCCAACAGCGCTGGGCCTTCTTTGCCTGATTTTTTGTTTTATGATGCGCCAAATACTTTCTATTAGTGAATGATCTGGACAGCAGGTTGGCTAGTTCAGCACTCAGACTCTTATACTGCAAAGCCATGCAGTGGTGATGGATTCAGTATGTGGTTTGGCATTGTTCTGCTGAAATATGCAAAGCCTTCCTTGAAAAAGATGTTGTCTGGATGGGAGCATATGTT
Source organism: Gymnothorax reevesii (assembly GCA_029721435.1). Taxonomy (NCBI): domain Eukaryota; kingdom Metazoa; phylum Chordata; class Actinopteri; order Anguilliformes; family Muraenidae; genus Gymnothorax; species Gymnothorax reevesii. Next base: position 13,456,275 of record CM056576.1, read on the forward strand.
GTTGTAAAAAATCTTTATACTTTTCAGCATTGATAATGCCTCTCCAGATGTGTAAGCTCCCCACGCCATAGGAACTGATACAACCCCATACCATCAGAGATGTAGACTTTTGAACTGTGCACAGATAACAAGCTGGATGGTCCCTCAAAGATCTCAGCTCCTTAGCTTAGCTTAGCTTGCTTGCAATGTATTTGCCCCTCTGCGATCGGCTTGTGATGCTGTCAGTAAGACTGTGCCAGCAGCCATTTGATTCTATGAGTCCTGATGTTTCCAACAAACTCTAAACCACCTTACTCGCAGAAACCTAGCCTGAGCTACAGCCTTGCGTTCCCAGTGCATCAAACTGAGTCCATGTGCTATTTGCATGTTCTTGAACAGCGCGACAATATAAACGCATAACTAGTTTGTTTGAGGTATTGTCATAATAATTATCCGTTAAATATTCAACATTCATTTTTAAAGTTGTTTTCTGATTGGTGTAGCCTAATGGTTAAAATGCTGCACTGCAAGGGAGACCCTGACGGTTCGATTCCTGGTCTAGGCACAATTTTTTGGGAAATAATCACAGTTTTCTTTTACAAATAATCGCTGGGGTTTCGTTATTTTTCTTTAACATTTTTTCACAAATTTTTGTATTTATAAATTTATTTATTTGTTTTTTAATTTTTTTTTTTTTTTCCATTTTAAAAATTTGGCATCTCCAATCCCACCCGAATCTGGAATGCCCAATTGGTGAACTATGTGCAAAACTTGCTCGTATGCAAAGGAGAGCGAAGACAGTTTGCGGCTCCCCTCCGAAGCAGGTGCCTGTAAGCCACTGCTTCTTATACACTCATCGGTTGAATCTTTGCAAGTTCAGAATGAGGGCGGAGGATTCCCGGACATGAACAGGCTTAGAATCTTCCTGAGGAGCGCCCGTTTGGCCAACAGGAGGCGCTTGAGCAACGAACAAAGCTATTTATTTGTTTTCCTTTCCCGGCAGTCCCTTCCCAATTTGAAACCCTGTAGCGCGATGGCCAATTGTGCGCTACTCTGAAAAAGCTACCGACCACTGCCGGTTGGTACGACCGGGGCTCGAACCCGAAGACGTGATAGTCACTTCTGCACGGCAATGCAGTGCCTTAAATGAGTGAGCTATCTGGCAGCTCTTGTTTTGATTTTTAATAAATCTGCTCTAGTGGAGTCAAACCTCATTTTCAATGTATGTATTATCTTTAAAATGGAAATTGTATAGGCAACAAAACTGGCAGAAATAATAATACTTTTTTTTTTCATTCTAAAAATTTAAAACATTTTGTAATTGGATGGAATGTATGCCTGTAGTGACATAGAAGAGAAATTAAAGCTATTCTTACCTTTCTGGAATTTTTAAACTTTTCTTTTGTAATCTTTAAATGCTCCTAATAAGCATATGGCACACTAAAATGTAAAAGAAATCCACCAGGTGTTGAAACTCATCGATATTCAATTCTCATATTTTTCTGATAAAAGTCTGACCAATCATTTTCTTCGGTCCGAATAAAATGATTTGACGAGCTTCCTGTCTGTCATTCGTTGCTGTGCCCCTTCCAGTTGCCTACCGCTGTCACTGCTTGCGAGTCGCGCGCCTCTCTGGCAGAGCAGCAGAGCGGTAGAGAAAAAGCAGGCAGCTACTCTACGAAGTTAGCCTGCAAATAAAACATCTGCAACTGCTCCTGATTTAATGACTATCGTTACCGGGACAATTCTGGTGAGGCAAGACGTTATGACAGCAGTTTTGAAAGAAAATATGTATGAATTCTGCCGAAACACGAAGCATCGGACTGTAAACAAACAGGCGCTGAAATGCTATAATTATTAACGTTAATGGTAGTTCGTCAGGCGTTACGAGGGCATTTTATTTAATACCGCATACAGAATTGAAAATTATGTAATTATTGTTGGTTAGTTTTCACTAACCGGAGCCTCTGAATCTGACTCCATTACCCCATTTCAAGATGCTTTTACACTGGATGGGAAATAAATTTTTCGGACGACAGATTACATTCAAAGTCAATGCAAAGACGCAAATCTTGCAGCTTCATTCGCGCTGCTCACTTTCTCACCGCAAGCGTCAGGGGAGGAGGGGAGCCTCAGAGGTCAGGCAGGGGGAAGAGGGTGGGACTTTGGAGGGAGGTGGAGTTGTTCATGCACAAATTTCTATTAAGTGCTGTGCCGCATACCAGAAAGGTAAGAATAGCTTTAAATGAGTTTTACAGTTTGGTATCTGAGAAATCTGAAACGGAACACAAGGTACCTAAAAGTACCAAATTGGAGAAGCCACTTAGACATTCCTCTCTCATTTTGCTCTGATTTACCAGATCAGAATAAACTTTGGCACAGGTAATAACGACATTCTGTGCTGTAATTTTTAAAGGTTTCAGGCTGCAACTCAACAAATTTACAAGGGATCGAAGTAAAACTTTGTTAGGTGCAAAATGAGATCTTTCATTTATCCTGACTTCCATCTCCATTTACTCTGACTCAGTGATATATATATAGTGATTTTTACACCAGGGCAGAAATCCCAAATGGTTTTACCTTTATTATGATACCAAGATTATTCAAGTGGACCAAGCAGTTGCAGAGATATACTCATTTCATTTTGGGCTTGGCATTTTTGAAAAAGAGGCTCAGGGCTTAAGGGGTTAATAATCAAAGTTACTTTCAGATTACATAGTACAGTTCCATAGAATCAGTGGATAAACATATTAATGTAAATCAAACACAACAGTTTTCAGAGTGCATTTGTAACACTCATCTAGTTTACACCAACCTTCTCAAGGTCCTCAACAGATGTGGCTGCCTCTTGTGCTACGGCGCTGGTGGCCTCTTCCTCATACTTATCTCTGCTTGAGAGGAACTCCTCAGCGAGTACACTGCAGGACATCACACATCACAGAGAAATACAGGATACAGTACGGATTGAGTCTGAAATGACTCAAGTGCCTCATTGGCTAAACAAGCTGTATAAAACTTTTTTCTTTTTAAGACCAATTTTCTTTTTGTTTATGAACTAACATGAGAGCAGGGGGCAGGAGTAATGAAGCAAACAAAAATGCTTGCTTTTGCAATATTAGGAATTCAGCCATTCTCAGAATTATTGGCACCCTTGAATTTACTTCATTATTTTGTCATCTTGTATTGCCCCCTTTCTGTACAAACACTTGATCCATTATTGACTTTTATCAGATGCTTGACATACAAATAACAGGATTAGGACCCTATAAGTCCTATTTAAAATTTGGTAAAAAAAAAAAATAAAAAAACCCCATATGCAAATAAACAAATATTTTCTGAGCAGTCATTTTTTTTCATAACTCAAAGAAACCAAATATGCTTAATTGTTCAACAAACACAGACATTTAAATCGAGTCAGAAAAGCACGTTTAATTCATTTGTAGAAACAACAGTTTACCTGTCAAGGGGATCCTCTCCTTCAGGTGCAATCAGGAGACCGAAAATCGCGTCCAGTATGTCCCTCATTGTAACATGAGCAGAATAGTCCCGATCGAAGATATTGTGGCAGATGCGTCCCACGCTGTTCACATTGCAGTGATAAATCTGTTTTTATCTTGAGGAAATTACCTGTACCGGGAGCAGGAAACATTGCAAGGTGCATTCATGCAGTTTTAATTCCAGTTGCCATTTTGCACATGCCAATAAAATCTGAAAGGACAAACTTTTAAAGTCAATTCATCCTCCATTATACAGTACAACACTGATGCCACTCATTTTTGGGAAAGCAGAATTGTGGACTGTGACACTGTGCACTGAAGAGACATTTACAGAGGTTCTTATCATTAGGAAACAACATAAACGTGCCATGTTAAGCATGTCTGACAAAATAGACAGATCAGACTGACGTAATGAATGGACAGATACAGTCCAAATACTTAAAATGACTCAGAGTGGGTCCCATCAGAAGGATACAGGTGTGAGGAAGCGCACTAGGGGAGGCTTCAGGGGGTAGTCTGCCCCAAATTGGCAGTAGAGCTCGAAGGAACCTTCGGCATAAGACGTATCAGGAGGTCCTCTCATCAGAATCTTCCAGAATTCTGAAGATAAAGAGTATTAATGACATGCAGAGTGAAATTAACTAAAATTCTGATGTCTAACCAGCTTGGACTTCTTAAGCAGTTAGTGACAAATGACAAAGATAAAATTCAGATTCAGCCTGTACCAAGTATAAATGGTTTTGGTTCAGTTATCAAGTGGCACAGTGGGGGATATAAGTATTGAATGCGTCAACATTTTTCTCAGTTGTGGGGAACAACCAGAGTAATTCACACATACAAAGAAATCAAAACAAATAAGTCAATAAATTATGAGCAATAAAATGGAATGACACAGGGAAAAATAAGTATTGACCAAGCTTACTGAAATGCATTTAATACTTAGTAGAAAAGCCTTTGTTGGCAGTTTCAAGACGCCTCTTGTATGCAGAAACTAGTCAGATGCATCGCTCAAGTGTGACTTTGGCCCATTCTTCCACACAAACTGTCTTCAAATCCTGAAACTTCCAGGGGCCACTTTTATGAACTCTGATCTTCAGTTCTTTCCATAGATTTTCAATTGGATTCAAGTCAGGTGATCGACTGGGCCATTCTAGCATCTTTATTTTCTTTCTCTGAAACTAATTGAGAGTTTCCTTGGCTGTGAGTTTGGGATTGTCTTGCTGAAATGTCGTTTAATCTTCAGCATCCAGTAGATGGCAGCAGATTCTTATCAAGGATGTATCGGTACATTTCTCCATTCATCCTTCCTTCAATTATGTGAAGTCTGCCACCATATGCTGATGTTTCCACCTCCAAACTTCACAGTTGGTTTGGTGTTTTAGGGGTGATTTGCTGTGCTGTTTGTCCTCCAAACACGGGGTCAGCTATGACATCCAAAGAGTTCAATTTTGGTCTCATCTGACCAGACTATATTTTCCCAGTATTTTATAGGCTTGTTCAAATGTTGTCCAGAAAACTTTAAACGAGTTTCAAAGAGCTTTTTCTTCAGCAATGGATTATTGCACAGTGAATGTGCATAGAGGCCATGGCGGTTGAGAGCATTACTTATTGTATTCTTTGAAACAACTGTACCTGCTAATTCTCAGTCTTTCTGAAGCTCTCCTTGAGTGGTCTATGGCTTTTGGACGACTCTTGATTATTCTTTTGACTCCTCTATCAAAAATCTTACAAGGAGCACCTGGTCTTGGCCAATTTATGGTGAAATTAAGTTCTTTTCACCTCTGGATTATGGCCCCAACAGTGCTCACTGGAACATTCAGAAGTTCAGAAATACATCTGTAACCATGTATGTTTTAAAACAATAGGGTTGCGATGGTCTTGAGAGAGCTCTTTGCTTTTACCCATCATGAGATGCTTCTTTTGTGACACTTTGGTGATGAGAAACCTTTTTATAGGCCATCAATTAGGAATAAACCAGGTGATATTAAGTTGCACTAATAGGGGGCAGGATTGCTTTCTAAATACTGACAGATTTCAGCTGGTTTCTTGGCTATCCATGCCTTATTGCACCTCCTTTTATTCATGTGTTCAATACTTATTCCCTGTGCCATTCCGCTTTATTTCACAGAACTTACTTTGTGGACTTATTCCTTTTGATTTCTTTATGCGGAGTACTTGGGTGGTTACTGACATCTGGTAAAAATATCAAGACAATAGCCCCGTTAGAATTATATACTGACCAAAAAACCCCGCAATTTTCTATTTCTTGATTTTATCGAGTGTAACTGTTATTAATCAACATTCCATTGGTGTCAAATGAAAGAGTGAATCTCAGATAATAGATATAACAGAAAACTAGAGAGGCACACAGAGTGCAAACCTCTGCCAAGGCAGCACAATCCAAATGTGCATGAGATGGAGCAAAGTTGAGTTATCGCGTGTGATAGGTTTTCAAGATAGCTGCTGTGGCGGCCATATTGTTTCACTCATCAAGGTGAAAATCAATAGGGTCCATTCTTGATGCAATAGCAATCCACCCACAAAATTTCAGACAAATCCGCATGTTACTTTTTGAGTTATATTGTTCACAAACAGACAAACAAACCGGGGTGAAAACATAACCTCCGCCTCAACTTCGTTGGCGGAGGTAATTAGGTTAGAATATCGCCATGTTGGTTTTTAATTAATGAGGTGAAGTTCGACAGTATCAGTATCTCGTAGGTCCCTCATTAGCGTCACACACTGTGGTACACCTGCGTCACACAGACATCACCAGACATCTGATTGTTGCTTGTGGAACTCTGTTCCACTCGTCGGTCAGTGCTTGTCTTAGGTGACGTACTGAAGCTGGTGGTGGTTGACGTCTCCGGATCGCTCTATCCAGAATGTTCCACAAGTGTTCTACAGGTGAAAGATCTGGAGAAATTGCTGGCCAGGGAAGGATTTGCATGTTTTCAGCCCAAAGGAACCCCATACAGATACGTGCCACAGGCGTACGCGTATTGTCCTGTTGGAAAGTCAGTCGGTGATGTTGGTGACGTCGGACAAACGGAAGGATGACTAGACGGAGAATTTCATCGCGGTAACAGACGGCGTTGAGAAACGCATCTCAGCGGCAGTTTGAGTTCCTGACCGGAAGCGATCCCGTGGATGTAATGAGCCGATGCGACAGTCAGATGCTAGAGTCGTAACACGTGGCCTACCGGATCCGGGGCAATTGGCCGAGTGTCCAGTGACATTAAACCTGGTTCTGAGATGACTAATTATCGCAGAATGCATGCAGAATTGACAGGCAACTCTATCTACCCGACTTCCGGCCTGTAGCATCCCAATCGCTCGTTCTCGTTGAACTTCCGTTGGTCGTGGCATTATTACCCGTCTTATTTTTACCCATTTTCGGTCGGACAATTATAGGCCCCGGTGTCTATGAGGACAATGGTAGTACTCAAATTAGTATTGTGTTAGGACAATGGTAGTACTCGAACCCAAAATAACTCAGAGCTAAAGCATCTTACTCAATGGGTTGGTCGAAATTTGGCACCGGATTACGTAATTGCATTTCCTTTTTTGGTCAGTATATTTACTGAGAAAAATGTTGATGCATTCAATATTTATTTCCCCCACTGTATATTTCCTGTTTAACTTACTGAAGTTAGTTTCAGAGGGAAACACTGTGCAGTACGGATGTGGATCAATGTGAAGGTTCTTTAGTTCCTCCATGATTCGTCTGTCCCTGTCTATGAATCGCCCACTAGCAGATCGTTGGATTTTCTTCCTCAGTGCACTGCAATTGTTGTGATGAACATAACAGATTTAGAGTAAATGGATTTTCATTTGTCACTGAAAATGACCTGACAACCAAATGAAAAGTTTCTCTTATACAGATCTCATCACTTCATTAATGCAAATGAACATGCATTCCTTTTCAGCACCTGTAAAATACATTTATTACTTAGGTGGCATATGCAGGCTGAGAGTTGTCTGAGGTTTAAAATGGGCTCAAAATGTGATCGTTCGATCAGTGATACCAGAATGCAAATCATGTCACTTACTTCTGTGGCAAGGTCACTTTATGGCCTAATTCTTCAGGATGTGCAACCTCTGGCTTGACGTCGAAGCCATGAGATGTAAAGATATTTCTTAAATCAGCCTGGTAAAATAAAAACCACAAAAACATGATTCGTAAACACACCCATACTACAACCCCATTCCAGAAAAGTTGGGACACTGTGTAATGCTGTCCTATGATTCACAAATCGTTTAAACCGTTAAAGTTATATTTAACTGAAAATAGCACAAAGACAAACTATCACATTTTTTAAATCGAGAAATGTTATTCTTCTTTGAAAAATATCTGCTCCTTTTGAACATGATGGCAGCAAGATGTTTTGAAAAAGTTAGGACAGGAGTAACTAAGGACTGGAAAAGTTGTCTGATGCTAATGAAAACACACTGGGTGAAACATCTCACAGCTGATTAGGTTAATAGGCAACTTTTTTGGAAATTGAATTTCATTCAAATCAATTTCATTCAAATCAAAGTTCACTAATCAGAACATGGCCAGTTAATGTAAGAAAAAAAAAAAATAAATAAATAAATAAATAAATGTTGGGGGGGGGTTTGTTGTGATCTTACAATTTCCCACAGTTCACATGATACCCACATGACGGACTAAATTCGAAACCTGTTTCACCTCACTCACCAGAGTCCTGATAGAGGATGCCTCAGATTTCCTCTTTAGTTTTCTTCTTTCCAAAGACAGGACTGTTTCCATTTCAAAGAGTTTCAAAGCCCCTTTGCTTGTCACTGGTCTGAAACTGCAACCGCCTATTCAAGACATTGACATAATATACTTGAAAGGATGCGAACTGTAACCCATTTTGCACCTATCGTAAGGTTTTTTTTTTGCTTTTTTTTAACAGAACTGGCATTTATTACAAACCCCTCCCCACATATTTTCTTCCTATATTCTCAAAGTACAAGGGGTAAAACAGAAATACATTGCTGTGAAGAAGTACACACTCCCTTCCCAATTTCTTCTATTTCTGCTTACTTGTCATATTAAAATTTTTCAGATTGTCTAAAACTAATTTTAATAAAAGACAAAGATGATGTGAACAAACACAAAATTCAGTTTTTAAATTATCACTTTATTTATTGACGGAACAGGGTCATTCAAGACCTTTATCTAACAATTGAAAAAATAAAAAATAAAAAAAAAATAAATAAATAAAATTAACCCCCAAAACTCACTGACTGGCCATGGCACCATTCTCAGCACAAGAATTTTTGGCCCAATCTTCTTTGCAGAATTAATTCAGCCACATCGGAAGGTTTTTGAGCATGAATTACCTCCTTTAGGTCATGCCACAACCCTGAGGCTGGCAGGGGACTGAAAACTGCATTTTGTGTTTACTAGAGTTATCGTGGTCCAATATTGTAATTTTTCTGATGATCTGAGACATGTAAGTGTGACAAATATGCATATATAGCAGAAATTGGGAAGGAGGGCAATTCTTATTCACAGAATGCTACTGAGATGCAATTATCAATCATGCTTATTACTTGGCATGCAGAGTAACACTAATCATGGCTGAACAATTCATGGTTTGCAGCTCACATTATTTCAATTATTTTAAAGCTGAAGTCGGGAAGATTTTTTTGGTTGTATTGACCGAAACTGTCACTATGCTTAGACATGCAAATATGAATCAGGTAATTTTAGAAAAAAAATCCGCTACTTTATCTCCAGCCACAGCCTGTAATGCAATCCGCGAAATTCTACTGCTCCCGGCTCAATTAACCAATGAGATCATTAGCACGAGCCTTCGCATGTGCACGAAAAATCGAGGGAGGGATTAGTTAGTATCTCAGCGCAAATAGGGGAGGGGCCTGAAAGTTGAACTTGTTCAAAAATCTGACTAAGTCCTCTCGGTCGAGCAGTCTTCCCGACTTCAGCTTTAATGTTGCCAATGAGCAAATGCAATAGATCTTTCCATATTTGAGTACCTGTCACAACTACTTTGATGAGGTTTTGTACAGGTATATTGAGGAGACACTGACTTGGTCTTAATGTCCACAAGAAATGCAGGTTTTCTGAGGTTTATCAGCTTATCAGCCAAAACCCCTGAAAAAAGTGTCCCTGACCTGTCGCATTGCTGATTCCATGCAGGACGGCGTTTGTTGTGTTTTGAAGCAGAATAGAATCCACAACAATGTTGGCTTCAATCAGTTTGACAGCAACTTGCACTGGATCACTGCAAGAACTAATAGATTAAAGTCATTGGATTCCATTCTAGAAGTACATGGCGAGAACATATTGTAATACATTACTTTTTCACCACTTCTATGGGTTTAGATAAATTTGATTTCAGAGCTTTTTTTTTGCAATATATACACAGTACCATTTACACAACTGAAAATGTTTGTATTGCTGAAAGAAATTCAAAAACATAAAGCTTATACATTGATAATATTATGCTGATAATTATCTTGAATAATTGATTTTTTAATCTTTGCTTATGATTGCCTCAACCCACTTTATGCTGCTATGACTGATTTTAACCTGTGTGACACTGTCCTGACCTCTAATTGTGCTTTCTCTAATATTACAAAATCATATTAAGAGCAGTACTAAAGCTGCACTAATTTGAATTGTAGAATTCAAAGTTAAATATCGTTTTTAAAGGATAAATTTTTTTTTTCTGAAAGCATAAAAATAAATGAGTTTCAGGAAATTAAGGCTATTGAATGTACAAGACTGTTAGGAAACTGAATTTTTCATAGTAATGTTATGAGAGAAGAGGACCAAAAGGGAACAGGAAAGGTCAGTGCACAAGGGAACAAGTACATCAGAGTCTCTAGAGCGAGAAATATTAACTTTACAGGTCCTTAGCTGGCAGCTTCATTGAATAGCAGCATCAAAACATCAACATCTACAGACTCTGAGATGCTGAATGCTTATAGGCACAGTTTCAAATAAAAAAAGTAGAGGAAGGACGCATCCTTTTCTCAAAATAGCGAACAAGGAATGGCAATCACCTGTTAGAAAGCAGAAGTTTACCCTTGTTTACTTTATTATTTAGATCCCGCTGGTTTATTATTCTGAGCTTGACCGTTTGCCGACTGAAGACTGTCAGCAGCTGTATGTAATGTTCAGTTGGTGGCAAGCTCCCAGATTTTGTATAAAGTGCAAGTGGACACTGAAGTGGAGATTTTAGTTTTGAATCTGTTGAATTACTTTGAAGGTCCAGAGCAGCTTCCAGGCCAGGATCCTCAATATATACCTGGTCCAAGTGTTTCATCTCGGTCACGTGATTGAACAGAACTTGGTTTATAATATGAAGAACTGGTGGATAAGAAGTTTGCATTTCTGGATTGTATGTTCAGATCCTTAAACAGATTCTAAAGTATGATGATAGGTGACAGCTAAAGTGAGTAAAAGGTCAACTGAAATTTGATTAGCTAATGTAGACCATGTTGTTTTATTTATCACTTTGTTCTTACATATTTTCATAGCAACCCTGACCAAAATGAAGCATGCAAACTTTCATGTTGATCAGACAATTGGTTTTATGAGTTATGACCATTTGTTTGCTACAAAGCTTCAGCCCACTGACAATCTTTAATGCTACTGACTTTCAGAATTCATCACACTTTAGATGAAGTGTTGCCCATAAAGGCTTTATAAAGCATGCACAATGCCTTCATAAATGAGATATAACGTCTTCATAAATCATACTTAAGCAAATTTCATGCTTTGTAAAGGGTGAAATAACACATCCTTATTCAGCATGTGATACCAGATGTGACAATGACAAGTCACCCTTTATGGCATTTAGTTACTAACTAAGATATATTGTCAGTTACATCACGTCTGGCATCACATGCTGAATAAGGATGTGTTATTTCACCCTTTACAAAGCATGACATTTGCTTATGTATGATTTATGAATACATTATATATGCGGTATAAAGCCTTCATTTGCAACACCATCTAACGTGTGACCCAGAATTCTTTAAATGCACATATTGAAATAATGATATATAATTTTTTTTCTCCTGGCGCTGCTTGTGTCTGAAAGCTCTTGCTGGTTCAGGTTTTGGACCTTGGTATGTCTAAAAGTCTGCACATGGCCATCGGAGCAATTGTTATTTCACACAGATAAAATTGATGTTGGATTACCTCTGCTCTCAGGTAAAGAAATGGCTCCTTATCTCATGTTATGTGTGCTAAGATCTTAAACCATTTAGTGTGACAGATTTAAAGACAGCAGAAGAGGGAAAATACTTTTTACCAACACTATACACTTACCACATACTTACATTACTGCATGACAGTCTCGGGGTGTATACATTAAGAAATTAGAAATACAGGTAAGACGTTGCAATATAGTGATCAGAAACTGATAATAATCATGTCATTTGGCTGACACTTTCATCCAATTTAAACGGGACTAGAACCAACTGGAAAGAAATTGGATTAAGTGCCTTGCTGTAGGCATGAAAATGTCCAACTTTTTACAGTAGTGAGGCAGGAAGACCCAGGATTACACTAAATATAAAACACAAACGTATATACATACATGTGGTATATGCAGTTGTGCTCACAAGTTTGCATACCCTTGTGGAATTTGTGAAATGTTGCCATTAATTTAGAAAATTTGACTCTTCATGCAAAATACTAGTCTTTTGTTTAAGGATAGCTATCATGTAAAGTCATTTATCATTGCATACTGTAGGTTTTTGGCTCCTTTTTAATCAGAAAGATAACTAAAATCACCCAAACGGCCCTGATTTACGATCCCTTGAATGTTTGACCTTGTTATATAGATACAAGGTGACACACTCATGTTTAAATGGCAAATAAGGTTTAATTTTCCACACCTGTTTAAATTGTAAGGAGCATCTGTGTATATTCAAGGCAAGACTCTGAGCCAAGGGGAGCAGAAAGGAACTGTGAATGGACCTTCATAACAAGTTAATTCGACTGTTTAAAGATGAGAAAAGACAGAAAAATATTTCCTAAGTTTTTAAAATGTCAGTCCGTACTGTTCAGTCTGTGATTAATGGGTGGAAAATTAGGGGATATGTTGATACCAAGCCAAGGTCAGATAGGCCAAGAAAGATTTCAGGCCAGACTGCTAAGAGAATTGTTTGGGACACAAAGAAAAATCCACAAGCTGCCTCAAGAGTAATACAGGATGCTCAAATAATTTTTTTATGCAAACCTTCGCAGGTTGGAGAGCCTCTGGCCATCTTTACTTCTGAGAGACTCAGCCTCTCTAAGACATCCAATTTATAGCCAATCATGTTACACACCTGATGCCAGTTAACTCCGTTAACTCAGCCTAATTCTCTTTTAAATTAATTGCTTTTTTGCCTGCGTCCCAACTTTTTTGAGACCTGTTGCAGCCAGAACATTTGAAATAAGCTCACTTTGTTGATAAAAATGCAAAATGTCTCAGTTTCAACATTTAAAATGTTATCTATGTTCTATTGTAAACAACAAACTGGCTCATGTGATCTGAAAGTCATTGCATTTTGATTTCATTCAAAATTTACACTTCGTCCCAACTTCGGAGTCGGGGTTGTGCATGACCTACAGTTGGATATGAATCCAATAACAAATTAAAGAAATGTGTTTGCCTGGCCATTCATGTTTTCTTTAAAAAATGTTACCTATTTTACAAATTCAGCCAGGGTATGCAAACTCTGGAGGACAACTGGACATATACATTTCCACCCCCCCGCCCCCAAGACTTTGCTCAATGTAAATGGGGATTTTACCCGTTGTCATGTCCATCGGTGAGACACAGGATGCGCAGTCTGCAGTTTGGAAAACATGTTTTGATGTTCTGAAGCTCAGTTAGCCCTTGATTTAAAGCATCATACAGTGGAGTTCCCCACTGGGTTACAAGATTGTGAACATAAGTCTGAAACAGACAGAAAAAAAATTTGTGTAAAATTTAATAAAATAACCATTTTCACTCTGAAACCTGTGCTGTGACAGCATACAGCTGCATGACAGTTGATAATTTAAATCAGCGTCTGCGTCCAAAAGAATGATTGTCGTCTCACCGTAACTCACCAGGTAGAGTAGAGTGTTTTTGGAGTAAATGCATAGTCAATTAAAGAAATGATTGAGAACAAATCAGGACTAATAATTGTTTGAAAGGGGTGTTCTGTGCATGGATTACTCAGGCTGACAGAAACATAAACTTTGTGATTCTGGTCTGCTTTGCATCAACTAATTTCTGCATATTTGCCTGCTAGATGTTCATTGTGCGAATGGCGCACAATCAGAACCCAAAGATATTCTATTGTATTCAGATCTACTGACTAAGGAAGTCAATGAAGTAAATTGAGCTTAATGTACTCAAAGCATGTTTGAGACTACTTTTTGCACTGAAACATGGCGAATTATATTTCTGGAAGTATCCATGAGAAGATATGGAAATTATGAAATTATGCACATGGATGCATAAGGTCAGCAACAACACGCAGATAGGCTGCATGGCATTCAAACAATAAATTACTAGCATTAAGGGACCCAAAGTGTCCCAAGAAAAAATTCTTCACGTGGCACACCAATGTTTGAACGGTTGATTCAGTGCAAGTGAGGTCCATGGATTCATGTAGTTGAAACCAAATTCTGAGCCAACTGTCTTCATTTCGCAGAAGAAATCAGATTCATATGACCAGGAAACATTTTCCAACATTCAAATTTTGAGTTTTGGTGATTCTGTGCCCACTGCTGTCACATATATCTGTTCTTGGATTACAGCAATGAAACTCCACAAGGTCACCCGCAGTTAGCCGACCTGCCCCAGTCTGTTCTTAAATGGTTTTTCTTAGTTGAGAAGAGTCTAGTCTTTCTGCCAGCCTAAAACAGTCCAGGCTTTCACCTCAGACACAGAAAATTAACGAGGGGTTTCCATCAGCAGAACTGCCACTCACTAGAATTTTTTTGCTTGCTGCACCATTTTGGATTACCTCTAGAGACTGTTGTGCATGGAAGTCCGATTAGATCAGGAGTTTCAGAAATACTCATACCAGTCCCTCTGGAACCAACAACCATAGAAAGCTCAAAGACATTGAATTTGCATCTTCCCCCCATTTTGATGTTCGCATCATCTGACCAAAATTGGCATGATCTTATGCATTACACAATAGCAATTAGATATTTCCACAAATAATGAGGAGTGCTGGTGCTCTTGATAAAGTGCTTGGTGCGTGTGAACATAAGGTTTATCGAGTATTTATGATAAGCACGGCAAAAATGCATTACCCTGAAAGTTTCCAGTGAGTCAGTGAATTTGTGGAATTTTACATCTTTTCCAACCTTAATAAGGCCAATGACATGGGGAAAGTCGTATGCCATGGTTCTGTCTGCAAAGCTGTGGAACAGCTGCTTCACAGCATCCATCCTTGTCCATGAGGGGAACAACTGCTGTTTCATAGAAGAGCTCGCATCCACCAGCACCTAAAAAACAACTCATTTACATTTCTGAAAAAATTCAGGTATAGGTCGTTTGGACCCCAAACCAATTGGACCCATACCAGTTGGACTGTAATTGAATGGGCCCAGTGCCAGTTGGACCTCAGGCATTTAGACCCAAAACAATTGGAGCTTTCACACATTGGACCCCCGATCACTTAGACCCCAGACCATTTGGACCTTAGACCAACATAAGCAAAACTAAATTAATGATCTTTGGTAGTAGAAAAATCAACGAAGAGGCTAAAATCAAAATTTGTGGTGTAGATATTGAACAAGTGTTTGAAAACAAATTTCTAGGTGTCATTATTGACAATAAACTCAACTGGAAACACCATATAATCAATGTAAAATCAAAAACATCCAAAATACCTGCAATAATATGTAAAATGAAAGCTATACTAGATCAGAAATCACTCTACATATTATATTGCTCCCTCGTGCTCCCACACATCAGTCATTGTCTTGAGGTATGGGGAAACACCTACAAAACAAATATACAACCAATATTCCTAATCCAGAAGAAAGTCATAAGAATTGTTACCAAGGCAGGTTATTTTGACCCAACAAATCCACTTTTCATTAAATCAAATGCTGTAAAAGTACTTGACCTTGTCAAATATAAAAACGCCAGTAATATGTACAAAGCATAACAACCAGCTGTTTCCGCACTGTGTCCAGGAGCTGTTCAGGCCGGGAGAGCCAGCATGAACTCAGAGGATTGAGCATCTTTCAAAAAAGCTACGCGAGAACAAATACAAAAAGCCATTGTATATCCATAAAGGGAGTGGATCTCTGGAACAACCTTGACCACGAATTAAAAAGCTGTTCCTCAATCCATAAGTAAAAAAAAAAATGTATAAATCCAGTATTATTGATACCTATAGGGCAATAATAGGACACTTGCAAACACATGACAAATTATTAATCCTGGACGGTTTTGTTTTGTTTTGTTTTTTGGTTTCTTATTTTTGCTTCAGCCAACACCTTTTAGACCATGTTTTTACTGACCAATCAATGTACTATGTCAGTTGCTTTAATTGAACAAATTGACCAAATAAATTCATTCATTCATTCGTTCATTCATTCATTCATTCACTCCTTCCCAGATGGACCCATGCTGTTTGGAGCCCACACCCTAACCCTGACCCAACCCGTCAAGGGGAAACAGGTCTTGTGTCTAACTGGTCTAGGGTCCAACTTGCTGGGGTCAAAATAGTATGGGGTCCAACTGGACAGGGTATTACTGTGGGTCCAAGAGGTACAGGGTAAAAATGACCCTTTCCCAGAAAATGCTATCATCCTACACAATGTACCTAAAAGCGTTAAGACACTTTACTGAAATCTCATTGACATACATAGAAAACAGACATTTTTAAATTCTAAATACCTCACATTTTCATTGAGTTTGGAATCAATTCGTCAGTTTGGCTGTTAGGATGGTCTTTCAGTTTTCATTTAAGGGTATTAAATACAGTACAATTCTGCATTAAGATCTGTTCCCCCCTCTCCATCCATAGCCCTTCAAAATGCCAAATAAAGGTCCCGTGTGACCCCCCCCCCCCCCATAAAAAAAGCTTTTAAGCCACTCTACAGTATTTTTTATTCATGAGAGGTATAAAATGCAAATAAAAACAAGGCTTGCCAATGCTGCTTGAAAAATGCTGAATCATTATGTACAATTACGGAATCCAAAACACTTCCACTCTAGAAGGACAAGACTTTGACTCAACTCAACTTTTGACTCGGCTCAGAGTTGAGCAGAGTACATTAGCCAATACCTTCAACTGAACATTTGTATTTTTCACTCCCAAACTGAATACAAATAATGTGTAACACTTCCAATAGCAATAATGAGGATGAGAGAGAAATGCTTTCTTTTCAGAGACCACTGAAATATCAGATTTGTCCGAAGATCATGAAATTCAAGCTAGAATCGGCATCGCACATTTTGAAATACAGTCTTTGAATAATGAGAACAAACGTTTTCATCCAGTTTGGAATGAAAACGGGCTCCTACAGTCTCTTAATATCATCCTGATCGGTCTCCGCAACCGCACTATGGAAAACCTTGCAGCGCGATTCTGAAGCCATGACTCTGAAGCGAGACGCGTCTGCCATCTTGCGTAAAGAATCAGCGGGGGAATTTCACAATCAAACGCTGTATGTGTGTATATGCGACTTAAAGTGTCTGTGACATGCTCATAGCAAGAAAACGCATTTTGATATGATAAAGTCCTATTTGTCGGAATACATACGTTATTTGACTGCTTCGCAACACATAACAACGTATTAGGTGGTTTTGACATGATTTTGGACTTCGCGGGCGGATTTCATTTTGAGGCAGCGACCACTCGCCGATTACCGGAAGTGACGAAAAAGGGGAACTGAGGTTTGTTTACATGCGAAGCCGGCATACGAGGAAAGTCTTAGTCTGATTTCTGAAATATCGTTTTAGCTGTTTTCAGATGGGGAAATGGTGTATTGCCGGTGGGTGTAGCAACACTGCATCACCTGAGGTCAGTTTACATTCTTTTCCCGAGGAGATAAAGACAAGAGCGGCGTGGATTCGAGCCGTGAAGCTGACGAGGGACAGATCGGCTGGTCCCTCCAAGTCCAGCGTGCTGTGGTCCGAGCACTTCACTGCCGACAGTTTTGAGCAGGCCACATCCACGTTTGCGATAGGATTGATGTCCGAGCCTCACTCGCTTTCAAGACTTGTAACTCGACACCGATAGGTCCTACAGACATGCATATGGTGTCTACGTAATCTTGAGTCTAAACAAACTCAGCTAGCTGTGTCATTCCGCTGAAAATAACACAGAACTATTCAAAATGTCTCATTTTTTACCAGAGAAAAGTTCGCGTTAGTTTTTTTTAAACGAAACTGTTTTGTTTGAGATGGATAATGCATCTACCAGTCGTAATATCAGCAAAACACGGTAGATATTCGAATTCGCTGGGTTCGTACGGACATTTATAGACCAAGCATGCCAGGGTCGAATACAGGCTTCGGATGTAAACACTGGTTTAAAGGTAGGATGACGCGATTCAAGGGGGAGTTTCGGGTGTTATGGCCCCAATTTGTTATTACATTTATAACACAACAGCAACAGCAAGGGATGACAAACACAGTTTTAACAACTAAAACACATTTAATTTTTAACAAAGACAAAGACTAATAACAACCTACAACTAAAGACCAAGATTGATAAATAAGAAAAAAACAGAAATAATTACAGTCCCTTTTTGGTGGGGTGGCTTGGTGATGTCCTGGATGAAGAAAATGCTCAAACACAGGCAAAGAAATCCACAAAAGAAACGTAACAGGTCTTGAACAGAAATGACAGGTCTGGTCACACGTATCCTTCTTCTTGCAATTTCTCCTACTACTTTACTGTCTCAATTCTTTTCCTTATATACTCTTTTGCAGACCCCACCCACATTTAGACCTCTTTTTTTTTTTAAATTTTCTGAGACTTGCCCCAGACATGTCCAGGACATGTCTAAACATGACTCCAGTCTGAGCTTAACAAAAAAAAAAGGTAAATACTGCCATCTAGTGGCCTATATTCACATTACACCTCCATTCCAAAAGGGAAAAATTTTGACTCATAAAGGCAAAATTTTTCTTTTCAATACAAAATGGTTAAGTGAACACTTGTCTATATATACATATCATACAATATTCAAACACATGATATATATATACACATTCAAACACGGGATAAGCAATCAGCAATTACATTGTCTGTACCCTTCACATGCTTAATTTCCAAGTCAAACTCCTGTAAAATCAAACTCCAATTCAACAATCTCCGATTCTTGTTTTTCATCTTACTCAAAAACATTAACGGATTGTGGTCAGTGTACACAATCATTGGCTTTTGTCCTGTACAAACATAAACCTCAAAGTGTTGTAAAGAAAGGACCAGAGCCAACAGTTCCTTCTCTATTGTGGAATAGTTCCGTTGGTGGCGATTGAACTTCCAGGAGAAGTATGCCACGGGATGCTCAATGTCATCAGAGTCACTTCTCTGTAGGAGCACAGATCCACAAGCTTGGTCGCTAGCATCGACCGCGATGGAGAACGGTTTGTAGAAGTCAGGAGATTTGAGCACGGGGTAGTGACACAGCAGAGACTTCAGGCGATCGAAGGCTCTCTGGCATGCATCATCCCAGGTGAACTTTACGCCTTTCTTCAGTTGGTTAGTTAGACTGAGAGCAATCTCAGCAAAGTTCTTGCAGAACTTGCGGTAGTACCCGATCATTCCAAGGAAGCGGCGCAAAGCTTTTTTGTTGTCAGGAACTGGAAAGTCCATGATGGCTTGGACTTTAGCATTTATGGGTGCCACCTTACCCTGGCCTATGACGTAGCCAAGATAGGTGACAGTAGCACAACCAAAGTCACTCTTGTTCAGGTTAACAGTCAGGTTAGCCTGGGTCAGGCGCTGGAACAACGTCTCTACATCTTTTAGATGTTCTTCCCAGGAGTCACTCCATGTGATCAGGTCATCGATGTATGCACCCGTGTGTGGCAATCCGGCGATTGTAGACTGTATCATCCTTTGGAACGTGGCCGGGGCATTTTTCATGCCAAAGGGTAGGACTTCATACTGGTACAACCCAGATGGTGTGGCAAAAGCAGAGATGCTCTTGGCCCTCTCAGTTAAAGGCACACACCAATAACCCTTCAATAAATCAATCTTGGTCAGAAACTTTGCTTGCCCTACTCTATCAATACAATCATCAATTCTAGGTATTGGAAACACATCAGTTCTAGTTACAGCATTGACTTTGCGATAATCTGTACAGAATCTAGTACTTCCATCAGGTTTTGGAACTAGCACACAGGGTGAACTCCAATCGGAGTTGGAGGGTCTGATAATATCATGTTTTAACATGTACTTAACCTCTTTCTCAGCAATCTTTCTCTTTTCAGGATTCATCCGGTATGGATGCTGTTTTATTGGTTTGGCATCACCAACATCTACATCATGAGAGGCTATAGTAACTCTCTTTGGAACATCAGGAAACAAATCCTCATATTTCTTGATCAACCTTTCAAACTGATCTCTCTGTGAGGGCTCTAAGTGCTGGAGTTTTACATCAAGATTTTGCAACACTTCAGTGTTTGACAATTTACATGAAAGAACTTCAGCTTTAATTCTTGGTTCATCATCTTGAAACTCCCCCTCATCTTCACACGTCTCGACCATAGGAGAATCTGAAGTGACAGCTGCAACCCTAGCATTTCTGTCATGATAAGGCTTCAGCATGTTAATGTGACACAATTGTTTTGGTTTTTTCCTATCTGGAGTCTTCACAATGTAATTGAGATCATTGAGTTTTGTCAGAATTTCATAAGGACCATGAAATCTAGCCTGCAATGGATTGGACTGCAAGGGAAACAACACAAGGACCTTGTCTCCTGGTTTAAACTCACGGCTTCTAGCCTTATGATCATACCAAGTTTTCATTTTTCCCTGACTTGATTTCAAGTTCTTTTTGGCAAGGTCACAAGCTGCACGCAATCTTTCCTTGAACTTGCTAACATAGTCTAACAGACTGATTTGCGGCTCTTCCTCTTGCCATTGTTCACTCAATAATAGCAAAGGTCCTCTCACTTCATGACCAAACACTAGCTCAAATGGACTGAATCCAGTAGACTCCTGCACTGCTTCTCTAGCTGCAAACAACAGCAAATGAACACCTTCATCCCAGTCTTTCTCATGGTCATAACAATAAGTCCTCATCATTGTCTTGAGAGTGGAATGAAACCGCTCTAAGGCACCCTGACTTTCTGGATGATAGGCACTAGAAAGAATCTGTTTTGCACCTAGTTCATACACAACCTGCTGAAACAATCCTGAAGTGAAATTGCTACCTTGGTCTGACTGAATTTCCCTGGGAAGACCAAACAACGTGAAGAACTTTATCAAAGCCTTCGAGATTGCAGTTGCCTTGATGTTACGTAGAGGTATGGCTTCGGGGAATCTGGTAGATGCACACATGATTGTCAACAAGTACTGATTTCCAGATCTAGTCTTGGGTAATGGACCAACGCAATCAACAATGACCCTAGAGAATGGCTCCCCAAATGCTGGGATAGGCTGCAATGGAGCTACAGGTGGGTCTAACTGGTGTTTTCCAACTACCTGACAAGTGTGACAGGTTTTGCAAAAGTTGGAAACGTCTTTCCGAAGCCCAGGCCAAAAGAAGTGTTTCATGATCTTATCAACAGTCTTGTTAACACTAAGATGACCTCCTAAAGGTAAACTATGAGCCATTGTTAAGATCTCATTCCTATAGACCTTCGGAACAACAATTTGCCTGACCACTGCCCAATCTGCATTGGCAGGGATATCAGGAGGGCGCCACTTCCGCATCAACACACCATCCTTGAGATAATACCCAACTGGAACTGCGTCTATTTCTTTATCAGGAAGGGCTCTCCTCTTTAGTACACAAATTTCAGGATCATTAGTTTGCTCCTCAATCAACCGCTTTCTGGACAGAGACAAGTCTCCAGACACATCAGAATCACCAGACCCATCCGGCTGGCTGAATAGAGAACTGATAAAAGTATCTGATAAGTCCTCAAACGGAGAAACCATAGTAGGCCAATCAGAGTCATGAGGCGAACCACCTGAGTCCTGACTATTCAATGTACTGGACGGCACCACAACATCATCTTCTTTAGCCTTCTTGGCCATAGCAAGAGTCACTGCGCAAGAAGGATACAGAGATGGGTCCTCATCCCCATCTTCAGTGCTCGGCTGTGAAGTAAGTGTGAATGTACAGGGGGAACTACTTTGCCCCCAGCCAGGTCATTGCCTAGCAACAGAGAAACACCCTTTATAGGTAGACTTGACATAAGTCCCACCTTTACCTGTCCTGTAACTAAATCTGACTTCAAGAATATAGAGCGCAGGGGTACAGATACAGTCCTCCCTTCAATACCTTGTACAAGTATGAAATCCCCTGAAGCGGTCTCATCACGTAACTCCAAGGAGTCCATCAACAAAAGTGACTGAGAAGCTCCGGTATCCCTTAGGATATATATGGGGACAGGAGTAGTATGCTCATTCAGAGCCACAAATCCCTCTGACACAAATGGAAGAAATTCCTCCCTCACAAAGTCAGCTGTATTAGGCTTTTTAGCCCCACAAGAAGCAGGAAATTTAGCAGATTGGTTATCTACTACAGGGGTTTCTAACCTTGTTTTCACAAAGGCATTTGGTTTGGTATCCTTTTCTTTTTCTTTCTTAGCTTTAAGGAACCAACAGTTAGTTGTAACATGACCAGATTTCTTGCAATAACTGCAAACTAGACCACTTTTGTCACTGTCAGCTTTCACACTTTGATCAGACCTGTTACTGGATTTCTGAGCACCATCACCAGATTTGTCTTTGTCTTTGGGTGAGGAATCTTGGGTATCACCGTAACCCTTTTTCTGAAATTGGGACCATTTATTGTTACTGCTAGACTGAAATTTGGACTTATGAGTGAGAACATATTCATCTGCAAATTTGGCAGCTGATTGCAAGTTCAGTGCTTGCTTCTCATTAAGGTAGGTCTTAACATCATCCTTAACACAGTTCTTGAATTCTTCAACTAACACTATCTCTTTTAGTGAGTTGAAATCATCCTTGACCTCCATCGAAGTACACCAGCGCTCAAAGCAAACCTGCTTCTCATTAGCAAATTCAACATAAGTCTGATTTTCAGATTTCTTCAGACCTCTGAATTTCTGTCGGTAAGCCTCTGGAACCAACTCATAAGCTCTCAAAATAACCTTTTTGACAACCTCATAATCAGAGGAATCATCTGCAGACAAAGCCGAATAGGCTTGTTGAGCTTTACCCTTGAGGACAGTTTGCAACATCAGAGGCCAGTGTTCCTTTGGCCACTGGCAACTCTTTGCTACCTTTTCAAAACACTGGAAATAGTTGTCAACATCCTTTTCTGAAAATGGAGGCACCAGTTTTACCTCCTGACTGGCACAAAATTTATTTTTAGTTTCAATTTTAATTTTTAGTTGCTCCATTTGGAGTCTTTCTTCTCTATCGAATTTCTCTAATTCAAAATCTCTCTGTCTCTATATTCACATTACACGGGGGGTGTTTTGAAACGTGACGCAGTGACGTAATTTGACTGTTTTAGTGAACAAAACATGTTATTTCACGGTAACCTATGTCTATAAGGATTCCCAAGACTCTCAGCTTTCTAATGATATACGCTGTTACTATGTTATGTAATGATGGGTTGCGTTCCAATTCGTTTACCGTTCATTTCAATTATCGTGCAAGGCCCTTTGGGTCGGTACCAGGTCGTCTGCTGAGTAACAGGTTAAAGTAAACTGCACCTAAATAAATAAATCAATCAATCTCACCAGTCAGTATTTTCTAAGCGTAAGACATTTACTACTTGGACACTGTCGGCTTCAGCAGCGGCAGCTGGTTGAGCGGGTGGAGCTTGCGGTTCGAACATGTATGGCTTGGCTCCCAGCGGACTGATTCGCCTCCTGCTGTCGACAAACTGTCATCCTCACTCCCGTCTAGCTCTCTGTCCGATCCGGACTCCACAAACCCCACAGAAATGTCTGATTCTTCATCAGAAGAGATAAGATGTTCCATTTTCTTTTGATAAGCCCTCGAGATTGTTTACACCAGCGTTCCCCTTTTTCGTCACTTCCGGTTCATGCGCATGCGCAAATGAGAGTCTGCTAAGAAGCGAAAGTCGAGCCAAAAAGACCTATTTCTCTGATTTTTAAGTTAGTTAAAAAATTAAATTAACGGTAAATATAGTCTCCAAAAAAGAGTTGTATAGTCATGTCTAAGGAATGCTGTTTTCATAGTTTGAACACGCACATTTGTATTTGTACCTTGAATTCCTGTTGTGCTCTTTATTCTAGATTACGTCGATTTTTATTTTAATAATTAAATGTTCATCTTGGTTAATAATAATTACCAGTATTAATTTCTTTCACAGTAAAAATATTATGTATGATAAAAATTAGTCCTGAATATTCACTCATTTATAGCCTGAGCCAGGTAAGTGGCTGAGGTAGCACAACCTAAAACTTACTTATTCCTATTCTGTTACCGAGTTAATACATGTTAGCTGTAAGTGGGACCCAGTTCGTAAGTCCAAGTACTTTAATACTGCAATGCTACTGTAACTCAACTGCCTTGGTCATCATTAGGCTGTGTTGATTAATGTTAATACTGTTAGCTAAGTGTTCTAAGAGTTGAAAAGAAAAAGTAAAAATGCATAGAGAGATGTTTTTGTTAAGTTTTATTTTTGCTACAGTTCTGAAAAATGCTACAAAATACTACAGACTTCTATAGCGTTTTTGCTACGCAGTTATTTTTGCTTAATGCCAGCCCTGGGCTTATATAAAAATGGTGTCTGGTGAGCTGAAAATTGGTGAAGCTTAGAACATTCTTTAAAAATAATGATTGGTCTTGACCTGTTTTCAATTATTGAATTAAATTGCCTTTCATGCACTAGGGACCATCAGTTGTACCCAGTTCTGCTCACTCGGAAAAGGATAGGATGAGCACTCATAAGCCTCAATGAGTTTTCAATCATTTTCCTTGATGAACATGTTTTATAATGATAAAAATAAGTCATCGGCAGTTAAATGAGTTAAATGCATGGCCTCCTTTCGAATGCAATGTTGCAACGATCAAAGAGAAAATGTTCTATTCACTTTGCAAAAAAAAAATAAAATGCGATGTTACATTTTGAGTTTGCTTCAAGCACACCCTGCTCCTTGAAATCTTAGCTTCATGATTGTTTAATTATGACAAAAAAATGAAAATTAGCAACAAAAAATCTGCAAATGAATATCATTGATTGAAATAGAATTTCATGTCAATTTGATGTGTTTTCTTTGTGTTAAATTACTGAGGAAAACCTGTCAAATCTGATAACGTTGAGCGTTTCTGGAGTTGAAGTAATGTTGAAATAAATTAATGATTGAAAACAGTTTAAGACCAGTAATCATTTTCAAGGTATGCTCAGCGCTTCCTCGATTTTTATTCCACCACCCATCACTGCCGTATGACCATAGCCGTGTCTGTGGCATAGCTAGCTGTGGCTTGCTTAGATTTACAATGGTACAATGACATTTGACATTGTTCATTCTTGCTGACAGAGAAGTGATGGAGCATATTTTGACTTGCAAAGCTGCATCAACTCAAGCTATTTCACGCAGAATGCTATGCATGCCCGCTGCCTCTCACTGCCCAGTAACGTAAACGTAACAATAATATTAAACTCAACCCCAATTCCAGAAATGTTTAATTGAAAATCGTGCAAAGACAATATATTAAATGTTGAAACTGAGAAATATTATTGCTTTTTGAAAAACATCTGCTCATTTTGCATTTGATGCCAGCAACACATTTCATATAAGTTGGGACAGGGGCTACAAAAGAAAAGTTGAATGATGCAAAAAATATTTAGTCAGTCATCAATTGATTTATTGTTGCAAATTTGCAACATGAGCCTGGAGAGGCTCATGCTTATTTTGGCGAAACAATGCCAAAGTTAGTATTCTGCACATACTATAGCAACATGGCTCTGTAGTAAAAGAGGGTGGGTGCTAAGCTGGCCTGCCTGCAGGTCAGACCAGTCACCCACTGAAAATGTTAAGCGCATTATGAAAAAAAATGACAAAGAAGTCTGCAAATGATTGATCAGCTGAAGGCTGTATCCAGCAAGAAAAAGAAAGCATTTTGCTTCTAAAACTATAGCAGTTTGTCACCTCAGTTCCCAAATGCTTTCAGAGTATTGTTGAGAAAAAAGGTGATGCAACACAGTGATAAACATTGCCCCTGTCCCAACTTTCTTGAAACATGTTGCAGTCATAAAATTCAAAAAAGTATTTTTCAATAAATAATAAAATTTCTGTTTCAACATTCGATACATTGGGCTCTAATTTTTTGGCGCAAATGCAGGTGGCGTAGCGTGGCGCAGCCCATGCAGTGGTAATTTCATGCGGCGCAGCCCGCGCAGTGGTAATTTTGTGAGGTGCAACACCGTGCGCTGATATGGGTCTGGCGGTGTAGTAGGGGGAGGTGTCACTTATTCATCAATATGCAGTGACAATTTGGTAGGAAAAGTCTTCGCTGCAGTTGTGCAGAAAGCTCGCCAGCTCCAACCTGGTTCACTTTCTGTGCAGTGGTAATTTGGCTGACCGGCGCGCAGTGCGCACACGTCACCGAAACCTCGCAAGCAGCTTTCCAGAATGTCAGGCACATTTCAATACAGTAAATAATTACAGCAACCACTGTTGAATGTAACTATCTGAATCAGCACATAAATTATAGTATCTACATCGATTGTCCTGATGTCAGATCAAAGGCGGTTGGCACGCATAATGGAAACTCGACCTGACTTAATCAACGAAACTGAATCAATGATGCAAATTAACGACTTCACATCTTTCTCAGCCAACCACAAACTGCCTCGGCATCAGGCAGTGCGTATATAATGCTTGCGTTCTATGCTCGGTAAAGCCGCTTGCACACTGGACGCGAAACAAATTTTTCGCACGACTGATTACAGTCAAAGTCAATGCAAAGAGCTATCAACTTTTCTTGGTCTTTTTATTCGTCTGTTATCTTCCTTTGAAGATAGACAACAGTCTTTATTCGGTCTTTCTTTTGAAAATTAGTCAGATGGATCGAACAGATTCAGGCTTTATTTCCACAGCAGAGATAAAATAGTGCTTGCAATCAGAGAGCAAATCAATTACATGACCATTGACAGTGTGAATAAATTATCGCATACACGATCAAGACTGTCCGACGCGAAATGCAAAATACTCCATGTCCGGCACCCAGCAAAAAATAAAAGTATTGATATGAGAACAGATTTATGACGGAATAAAGAATTAAAATACATATACATCACCAACCAACAGAACATCCAAAAAAGATGACCCGCAAATTAATTAATCGCAGTGTTCGTTGGATGTTCTGTTGTTAAAATGTTTCTTTTTATTCTTTATTTCGTTATCAATCTGTTCTAATCGTCCTTTTTTTTTGGCTGTCAGACACGGAGGCATTGTACATTGTCTCGCGCCAGTGTCGACTCGCTTTATTGAGCAGAGCTTAAACAGAAACATTGATTGAAATTCTCGGTACTCATCTTGAAGAACTGACCCATCTTATCAAAACATTCACGTTTAATATCTAAAAGGGTCAGTAGATTTGAAGAAATTAAAAACAATAATTGACTGTCGGACACAGAGAAATATTAAAACCCTGTCAGATTTTGGGACATAAGACACTGCTTTCAATGCAATGTGTCGAGCGAAAAATTCGTTTCGCGTCCAGTGTGCAAGCGGCTTAATACTAGGCTACTATTATTGTCACTTAGGTTTTATTGTTTTCAGTGGGGGAAAGGAATACAGCCTGATTGCAATGATCTCGTACTGAGTTAAGATCACATATTGAAAACGTATCTTGCATTGTTGTCCATGCATGTTAAACCCAAAATTTTAGGCAGCAACAGTTTGTAACAATAGGAACACGCTATCCATCGTTTCTCTTC
Source organism: Gymnothorax reevesii (assembly GCA_029721435.1). Classification (NCBI taxonomy): domain Eukaryota; kingdom Metazoa; phylum Chordata; class Actinopteri; order Anguilliformes; family Muraenidae; genus Gymnothorax; species Gymnothorax reevesii. The sequence continues at coordinate 13,483,821 of CM056576.1, forward strand.
CCAATGAGCAAGATTTGACTCGGCTGTGCCGCCTTCTTTGCCAACTTGCGCTGGAAGGAGGGGCAGAGGCGGGACAGAGGAGTACTTGCGCCAGGCTACGCCGGGCACGACATTGCAACATACGCCTGGACACACCCCGTTGGTGCGGCGCACCCTCCATTCGCTGCGCCTGCGCCACGCCTGCGCCTGGTCTACGAAATTAGAGCCCATTGTCTTTGCACTATTTTCAATGAAATAAAATGTTTAAATGATTTGAAAGCTCATTGCACTCAGTTTTAATTTACATTTTACACAGCATCCCAACTTTTCTGGAAATGGGGTTGTAGCATGCGCTGTTAAAAAAAATTGGGGATGTAATTCTGAGAAAGCACCAGGTTCGTTTTTTTAATAATTCTTTTATTTTTTCCCATCCATACAATATCACTATTAAGTCTGTCAATGTTATCCCTCAGTGATCTCTCACCTCTTTATACTTTCTTAACCTCATTCATTTTCTATACCCGCTTATTCCTCACTAGGGTTGCGGGGCGAGCTGGAGCCTATCCCACCTGAATAAGGGCAAAGGCAGGGACCCACCCTGGACAGCTTGCCAATCCATCACAGGGCGCACACACCATTCACAGACCAGTCACTCTCACACTCATACCTATGAGCAATTTTAGTGTCTTCAATTAACCTGACATGCATGTCTTTGGACTGTGGGAGGAAACCAGAGTACCTGGAGAAAACCCACACGAACACAGGGAGAACATGCAAACTCCACACAGAAAGGCCTCAGGCAAGATTTGAACCCACAACTGTCTTGTTCAAAAATCCTTGTTCAACATCGACACATCCCAACTCAGCATTTCATTTCATTGTAGTATTTTTAGGAGATCTATAATGATAAAATAAAAATAAAGAGATTTATTTTAAGATTGCCCTGGATTTCAAGCATCTAAAAAATACAAAAGGTGTAAAACATTCTGTAAAGCAGATGAAACGTGAATGTGAGATATAAATGATCACAGTCGCACGAAATGGCCAAATATGCCTTCTTGCAAATTTGTGCTTTTCTATGGCCATTTAACTTTTGGAATAACATGCTATTTTAATAAACAGCTCTACTCATTCAGCAAAGTAAATAAGCGAATCCCATGTTTGATTGCTAATTGAGCAAAGTAAACAGGGACATGATTAAAGTAACCTAATTGGTTAAAAGGAGACGATTCTGTTGTCCTTTACTTGGCTCCATGTGACATGTTGCCGAAAAATACAAATGTCAGTCAAGTTTTTTTTTTTTTTTTTTCCCCGGAAGCATTTCTCATGCCCTTTGATGGCACTTAGCACTTTCGTTCAAGACTGCGTCGGGTTTAATAAAGGAAAAGGGAAAACTCGGATTTTCGCCCCATGGCAACAGGTGGTGGTACTATGCCTTAAAAAAATTGCAATTCAGAATCGTTACACCCGTAGGAACAATGGGTCAATAAAATATTCATTGAAGATAGCGTTGTAATTAACTAATAGTAAAAAAGGTAAGGTTAGATTAAAAAAAGAGGAAATACCCAAATTGAAGTGCTCAGAAAAGGTGACATAACTTGTCACAAGATGACCTAATAGTTGATGTCAGTTCATATTATGTGACATAATTCTGTCAGATGTAGCCCCAGCTGACATGGCGCTCAAGGCAAAATTATCCAGGGACTGCAGAGGACTCTACAGAGGGACGCTGTGCCACATTCAACCAATTTCAGTGTGTGTGAATAGGTGAATGAGGTGCAAATTGTCATGCACTTCCTCCACAAAGGTAGAAAAGCGTTATATGAGAGATGACCATTTTCCATCTGACTAGAATGCGAGAAATATTTGTCTCATTGTTAGTATGCATGCATGTCCTTAACATATCTCTAGAACTGTACATTCAATTGACTTCAGACTTCGCAAATGTATAGCTGAGGATTCGAGGTTTTGCATTGTCGAGTATGAAGTTGTTTGGCAAAGTGGTTCTCAAGAAATCAAGAAAGCTGCAATCATCAGTTCCGATCAAGTAGCAATTTAAAGAACACTTTACTTGTTTACTTTTAAAAACATGTACTTATTTTGCAAAATACTTTTCTGTGTTTTTAAGCTTGTGCTCATTGTGCCTATCACTGCATTTACGTACTGCAATGTTTTTACCATGCCTGCCTCCTTCTGAATACCCAGCCAAAGTCCTTGCAAAGACTTACAGTATGTGCTCGGGCAATACAGCGTTTCTAACTCTGTTTTTGTTATTTTTTTCTGCTTTTATTACGCTGTCTTTTCAAACAATTTAGTCATGATGTGCTATACAGTTGTCCAGTACATACCCGATCAAGGAAAAATTTGCAATGTGCGTTTCGTCATATTTCATCATTTTCTCTTACCAGTATTGCTTCTTTCGGAACTCTGTCAACACGGACGTCCTGGTTCTTTCTGAAATCTCCAAGACTAATGCAATAATGATAATAAAAAAAAATAAATAATGCATTCAACATTTTGGTGACCTCAAAAAAACAGGAATAGATGAAATATGAAATACAATATCAAATAAATAAAAATAAGTCTGATGCTCTGAATTCCATATTTGTGCTGTTTCATGCTGAAAAATGAAGAAAAATTTCAAAAAGTACATTAACACTAAACTGTATTTAAAGCATTAGTAGCTTTAAGTCGTGAAAAAATAATGCAAACTGGGGAGCAGGGTTGAAAAAAGCACATGATCTGGATGAGTCGCGGAGGGCAGGGGCACAGATGTCCTGCTGTCGCAGAGCGAAGTGGCTGTGTGCAGGCTGATTACCTCTTGTTGGTAAACAGGAGCTGAGTTGTTTGCTGCAGCATAAGCCAGAGACAGGACTTTGAATCTGTCCCTGGCTGCAATTGGCTATATCCTCACAATCAATCAATACCAATAATTGGGAGGATACAGAAATATGGGGTGTATCAAAAAAATGTCCCACTTCGAAAAACTGGCCTAAAAATTAATATTCCATAATTTTTCGAAAATCCTTTTACAATGGTTGATAGACAATGGTTCAGGGCCTATTTGCACAATTGCACATACTCAACAAGTCACGCATGAGTGAGCACAGGCTAATTACGTGAATTGCGATGCATCTGTTTTGCATGAGAAAGAGTGCTGGGATGAATGCAGGATCTGATAGCATAGGAAGCAGCATTTGGTATGCCCTTTGTTTATCAGAAATTGACATTACTTTTGAATGAACCCTTTCACACATCCTCAACATGTCCACCATTTCTTTCCTGGCAAATTTGGTCCCTCCTCAGCATATAGTTGTGAGGTTTTACGAAATGAGCCAAGAGCGAGAACCAGATGAATGCAAAATGGAGGCTTTATTTCTGAAGGGGGAAACCCCCCAACAGAGCTGGCAACAGTACAATGTCCACAATCCACAAACAGAATCCAAAGGGCAAAGTCCAAAACTGTAACCAGGGCACCAATAACACAACTCAAGGTCAGGCAAAAATGGTTCGGTACACAGGCGTGGGTTTGGTGGAGAGACAAACTCATAAGCCGTAAACAGTCCGAATCCAAATACGAGGGCAGCAAAGACAATAGACGTGGTCGGGCAAAAAGTAGGTCAAAACTCACGAAGGCAATCAGATCCAAAAGGGCAAACCAAAAAACAAGTGTCGGGCAATCCAGTCAGAAAGAAAATATCACAGTGAGCAAGGCGAGGAACGTAGCACAAGACAAAGGAGTAAAGACGATCTGACAAGGAACTAAAAGTGTAGACACCTTATATACATATCCGGGTTAAACACATGACTAGGGTAAACAGGTGTAGTCAATGACATGGGAGTGACACATGAGGAAAACTAATTACATGAATTTGGCAAATGCCGAAACGCAGACAGGGATAACGAGACATTCCTATGAACGAACAAACGGCTCCGGTTAAGGAGTACTAAAGTGTACAGTCTAAAGAAAAGGGAAAGCAAGAGATATAAGAGGAAACCGCAGTGGAGATAATTAGTGATAGACAAGGAGGGCGGAGATACAGATTGGGCGAATGCTGAGAGATCGTTAGTCTATTAGTATGTGCAGCTATACAATCCCGAGTGCAAGTTAGTCAGTTAGTATAAATGTAAAATGTTAATCGGGGTTAGTAATTATCGAAAACAATAAACTGTTAGTAGGGTTAGTAGATAGCATAAAGAGAGAGGAAGGAAGAAAATGAGAAATGAAGAAAGATTGAAATCCCAGAAACCAGGAAATCACCCGAATGAGTGGCACGTCAGACAAGGGACCGTGGGCAAAGACCTACACAAGACAAGACAGGGTAAACGAAGTGCAGGACTAGAAATCACAACAAGACTATGAAAGAATGGCAAGGCTATGAAACATGGCAAGACTGTGAAACATGGCAAGACTATAAAACATGGCAAAGACATAAATAATACAAAACATGAAACATAATAAAACATGAAATCAAACAACAAAACACAATACATAATCATGGGGATGGTCAGGGGCAGGCAGTGGTCACTAAAACACAAAAGGCATACATGGCAAGCCAGGCACAAAACTTGAACATGGAACAGACGAAGCATGGCAGAGATGCAGATTCACAACAGAACCCCCCCCCCCAACGAACGCCTCCTGGCGTTCAATTCGAAGAACGTGATGCAGCATGATAGTCTCTTATTAAAGTCTTATCCAGAATGTGTCGGGCAGGAACCCAACTGCGGTGTTCCGGTCCGTAACCCTCCCAGTCGACGAGGTACTGTAGACCTCTGCCTCGTCGACGAGAGTCCAGGAGGGCACGGACCGTGTAGACTTCGCCTCCGTCGATGATCCGGGCGGGTGGAGGGGGATCAGGTCCAGAGGACAGGTGGTGGGTTACAGCAGGTTTTAACTGGGACACATGGAAAGTGGGGTGTATGCGTCGCATGGACAGGGGGAGACGGAGGCGAACGGCAGTGGGACTTAGGACCCTTTCAATGGTGAAAGGGCCCAGGAACTTGGGGAAAAGCTTACCCCCGTTACCTCTGAGGGGAATGTCCCTTGAAGAAAGCCAAACCCGTTGCCCAGGTCGGTACGTGGGAGCAGATGTGCGTCTCCTGTCGGCCTGCTCCTTCATCCTGGAGACTGACCTGAGCAGGGCCTGGCGGGTGGTAATCCAGGTGCGTCTACACCTGCGCACGAACTCACGAGCTGAAGGAACGGCTACTTCTTCCTCCTGAGACGGGAACAACGGGGGTTGGTAGCCTAGGCAGGCCCTGAAGGGGGAAACGCCGGAGGCAGCCGAGGTGTGGCTGTTCAGGGCATATTCCACCCACGGCAATTGATGGCTCCAGGAGGAGGGGTTCCTAACACATAGACACCTTAGAACATTTTCCACAGACTGGTTAGCTCGCTCGGTCTGGCCATTAGTTTGGGGGTGAAAACCTGATGACAAACTAACTGAAGTGCCAAGTGACTTACAAAATGCTTTCCAAAACAGAGCAGTGAATTGGGGGCCACGATCAGAAGTGATGTCGGTGGGGATTCCGTGAAGTCTAATAACGTGTTGAATGATGAGATTAGCGGTTTCTTGAGCGGAAGGGAGCTTGGTGAGGGGGACTAAATGAATGGCTTTGGAGAATCTATCAACTATCGTGAGAATGGTGGTGTGGTGATTGGAAGGAGGAAGGCCAGTGACAAAATCTAGTGCAATGTGGGACCAGGGGCGATGTGGTGTAGGAAGGGGCTGAAGCAAACCTTGAGGGGGCTGGTGTGATGTCTTAGCCTGGGCGCAGACCGAGCAAGCAGCTACAAAACCCTGAACATCCTGAGTTATCTCTGGCCACCAAAATCTTTGGAGAATAAAGTCCTTGGTGCGGCGTACCCCAGGATGGCAGGACAGCATGGAGGAGTGTCCCCACTCCAGGACCTTGGGGCGCAAAGCAGCTGGGACATATAGGCAATTAGTGGGGCAAGCACTAGGGGTAGCAGCATTAGCTTGGGCATCCTTGACCTCTCTTTCAATATTAAAACATAGAGCGTTAATGAACGCTTCCTTAGGGAGTACTGTATCATTGCAAGGACCTCCTTCTCTAATCTCAAAACAGCGTGAGAGGGCGTCAGGTTTAACATTCTTACTTCCTGGTCTGAAAGCGATGTGGAAATTGAAACGGGAAAAGAATAATGCCCACCTGGCTTGTCGTGGGTTGAGTCTCTTGGCCGTCTGAAGGTACTCCAAATTCTTATGGTCAGTCCAGACAATAAAGGGAACTTTGGATCCTTCCAGCCATTGCCTCCATTCCTCCAAGGCCAACTTCACTGCTAACAGCTCCCGGTTGCCGATGTCGTAGTTTCTCTCCGCTGAGCTGAGGCGGCGAGAGAAGAAGGCACATGGATGGATTTTCCCATCCTCCGTGGACCTCTGAGACAGGATGGCTCCAGCTCCAATATTGGAGGCATCCACCTCGACGATGAACTGGAGCTCTGGGTTGGGAATGGTGAGGATGGGTGCAGATGTGAATCTGGTCTTTAATTCCTTAAAGGCGTCCTCTGCTTTCTCCGACCAACGAAACTTGAATTTGGAGGAGGTGAGAGCAGTAAGAGGAGCCGCAACCGAACTATAGTTCCTGATGAACCGCCGGTAGAAGTTGGCAAATCCTAGGAAACGTTGGAGTGACTTACGGTCCTCAGGTCGGGGCCACTTGGTAACTGCCTCCACCTTTACTGGGTCCATGCGAATGGTGCTCGGAGAAATAATGTAACCCAAAAAGGTGGTGGTTTCAACAAAAAACTCACACTTCTCGGCCTTCACGAAAAGGCGGTTCTCCAAGAGGCGACGGAGCACTTGGCGAACATGCTTAACATGGTCCTCCTGGGATTCAGAAAAAATTAGAATATCGTCAAGATAGACAAAAACAAACTTGTTTATCATGTCTCTTAAGACATCATTGACGAGGTTTTGAAATACTGCTGGAGCGTTGGTAAGCCCGAAAGGAAGAACAAAATATTCCCAGTGCCCCGTGGGAGTGTTAAAGGCGGTCTTCCATTCGTCCCCCTCTCTGATTCGCACTAAGTGGTACGCATTCCGGAGGTCGAGCTTAGTAAAGATCTTGGCTCCTTGCAGGAGATCAAAAGCGGTGTTCATGAGGGGAAGTGGGTAGCGGTTCTTAATAGTTATCTCATTGAGGCCACGGTAATCAATACAGGGTCTTAATGATCCATCCTTCTTAGCTACGAAGAAAAACCCCGCACCAGCAGGTGATGAAGACGGGCGTATAATGCCTGCAGCGAGAGACTCTGAGAGATACTTCTCCATAGCTTGGTTCTCTGGTCTGGAGAGTGAATAGAGTCGGCCTCTAGGGGGCAAAGTACCTGGCTTCAGGTCTATGGTGCAGTCATAGGGTCGGTGAGGTGGTAAGCTGGTGGCCCGAGACTTTGAGAAAACCTCCTTGAGGTCATGGAATTCTAGAGGAACCTTTTCCAGGTCTGGAATCTCCTCCGGAGATGGGTTGTGTAGAGGATCGAGGGCGTTGCGGAGGCATGTCAGGGAGCAGTTGGGGCTCCATCCCTTAATCTCATTCTTGCGCCAGTCGATCTCAGGTAGGTGTTTGGCCATCCATGGATGGCCCAGAACGATAGGAGCATGGGGAGAGTGTAACAGGAGGAACTGAATGGTTTCGTGGTGGTTCCCTGACACCTTGAGTCTGATGGGGCTGGTTGTATGGGTTATTTGAGCGATCCTCTGGCCGCTGAGCGAATTGGCCACTCGATCAGGGAAGATCTTCTCTGTGGGAACCCCCCATTTCCGGGCCAGCTCCACATCAATTAAATTTTCCTCCGCTCCGGTGTCCACGAGAGCCTCGGTGGATCTGCTCTCGCCCCCCCATTCCAAAGTTACAGGAACGCATGTGCGGTTGTTAGTTTCCTGTCCCGGCGTCACCCCTATTACTGTAGCTATGCGGGCACCAGGAGGACCTCTTCTCTTCTTTTCTCTGTTAGGGCACTGAGCGATAAGGTGTCCTCCCTTGCCACAGTAAAAGCAGGCCCCATCACGGCGGCGGCGATCCCTCTCCTCTACAGGAATGCGCGTATGTCCCAATTGCATGGGTTCTGGCTCAGGGGGGCGGCTGCTAGTAGGGGGTGATCGAGGCGGAGTACTCTGGGGAGCTGGATATGGTCGTCTGCGAGAAGCGAGGCGTCGGCGCTCCTCCAATCGCGAATCCACGCGAATAGTCAGGTCGACAAGGTCGTCCAAGTTCTCCGGCAATTCCCGCGACACTAGCTCATCTTTAAGAGCTTCGGATAATCCGTCAAAGAAGGCATCATAAAGAGCTCTCTGTCCCCATCTGCTGTTGGTGGCCAACGTCTGAAAATCAATGGCGTAGTCGGCTACAGGACGCCCACCTTGTCGCATGCGTAGGATCTCTCGTCCTGCCTCGTGACCCAACTTGGTGCGATCGAAGATCCACCTCATCTCTTCACCCAGTAGACGAAAAGTCTGTACACATGGGAGATCAGCTTCCCAAGCCGCTGTAGCCCACTGCTTAGCTCTTCCCGTCAGTTGTGTGATGATAAAAGCAACTCGCGCTCTTTCGGTGGGGAAGGACGAAGGCTGCAGGCTGAAGATGAGCTCACACTGGGTGAGAAACGCCCGACATGCTCCCGGGTTCCCGTCGTACCTCTCCGGCGGTGGTAGACGTGGTTCGCAGCTGGGTAGGGGCGGGGCGGAAGCGGGAGCAGGAGGAGTATAGACGGTAGGCTGGGGTGACTGTAGTTGCTGCGCTCCCTGTACTGAGCGAGTAAGATCCGCCATCTGGAGACTCATGGTTTGCATGTGCTGCATTAAAGCACGGAGCTGACGTTCCTGAAACTCCAACTGAGTGCCCTGCTGGTGCACTGCCTCCTGCAGAGACTGGTCTGACGCTGGCTCCGTCATGGTCAGATCGTAATGTGAGGTTTTACGAAATGAGCCAAGAGCGAGAACCAGATGAATGCAAAATGGAGGCTTTATTTCTGAAGGGGGAAACCCCCCAACAGAGCTGGCAACAGTACAATGTCCACAATCCACAAACAGAATCCAAAGGGCAAAGTCCAAAACTGTAACCAGGGCACCAATAACACAACTCAAGGTCAGGCAAAAATGGTTCGGTACACAGGCGTGGGTTTGGTGGAGAGACAAACTCATAAGCCGTAAACAGTCCGAATCCAAATACGAGGGCAGCAAAGACAATAGACGTGGTCGGGCAAAAAGTAGGTCAAAACTCACGAAGGCAATCAGATCCAAAAGGGCAAACCAAAAAACAAGTGTCGGGCAATCCAGTCAGAAAGAAAATATCACAGTGAGCAAGGCGAGGAACGTAGCACAAGACAAAGGAGTAAAGACGATCTGACAAGGAACTAAAAGTGTAGACACCTTATATACATATCCGGGTTAAACACATGACTAGGGTAAACAGGTGTAGTCAATGACATGGGAGTGACACATGAGGAAAACTAATTACATGAATTTGGCAAATGCCGAAACGCAGACAGGGATAACGAGACATTCCTATGAACGAACAAACGGCTCCGGTTAAGGAGTACTAAAGTGTACAGTCTAAAGAAAAGGGAAAGCAAGAGATATAAGAGGAAACCGCAGTGGAGATAATTAGTGATAGACAAGGAGGGCGGAGATACAGATTGGGCGAATGCTGAGAGATCGTTAGTCTATTAGTATGTGCAGCTATACAATCCCGAGTGCAAGTTAGTCAGTTAGTATAAATGTACAATGTTAATCGGGGTTAGTAATTATCGAAAACAATAAACTGTTAGTAGGGTTAGTAGATAGCATAAAGAGAGAGGAAGGAAGAAAATGAGAAATGAAGAAAGATTGAAATCCCAGAAACCAGGAAATCACCCGAATGAGTGGCACGTCAGACAAGGGACCGTGGGCAAAGACCTACACAAGACAAGACAGGGTAAACGAAGTGCAGGACTAGAAATCACAACAAGACTATGAAAGAATGGCAAGGCTATGAAACATGGCAAGACTGTGAAACATGGCAAGACTATAAAACATGGCAAAGACATAAATAATACAAAACATGAAACATAATAAAACATGAAATCAAACAACAAAACACAATACATAATCATGGGGATGGTCAGGGGCAGGCAGTGGTCACTAAAACACAAAAGGCATACATGGCAAGCCAGGCACAAAACTTAAACATGGAACAGACGAAGCATGGCAGAGATGCAGATTCACAACAATAGTACACTGCACGGAGGATCAAACCTCTGTACCTTCTGAGAACATTGACTTCTGCCGTTATGCATTCTACAAGGTCATCCAGATCCCTAGGTGGAGTAACGTACTCTTCTGACTTAAGATAACCGCACAAGAAAAAGTCAAAAGGGGTTAAGTCTGTGACCTTGGGGGCCATTCCATGTCGTGGTGTAGGGAAATCACTCATTCTCCAAACAGTTCTATAAGCTGAACTGAAATATGTCTGGGGATGTGCTGAGATCAAGAAAGTGCAAACACCTGGGGTTGCACCATTCTGGGAACATCCATGCATTGATTACATAACATAACATAACATGTTGAGTATGTGCAATTGCACAAAAAAGCACTGATCCATTGTCGATCAAACTATGTAAAAGTATTTTCAAAAAAATAATAAAATATTAATTTTAGGGCAATTTTTCAAAGTGGGACTTTTTTTGATGCACCCTGTATATCCCCTACAATTATTGATAGCCTAAGTATGGAATATTGAAATAAAAACATCTTTGCCTGTCATCATAATAACCTTAATGGCGCTGCAACTACAGTGTCATCTGAGATAGAAAGTAGCACAGAGGAGGCATTTTTTGTGGGTCGACAAATCAATAATTCAAGTGACTTTTGGGAAAAAAAAATAAATAAACAACCGTGGTAGCCAAACCAAGTGGAACAATGACAAACCCATGCCATCACCAGCATCCGGTTTAAAAGTCAGTATCTGTCATTATGGTGGTGTGTCCATGCACATGCATGAGCAAGGCCTCCATGAATGTAGAAAGATATTTACAAATTATGGCAGAATATATGCTGTCATCTACATGTTGTCTTTAGCGGTGATGTCCCTGCATTTTCCAGCAAGAAAACATTGCATTCTGCATGAAGTGCAAATGCATGGTTGCGTAAGCAAAAAATGTGGGTGCTAGACTGTCCTGTCTTAAGTCCTGATCTGTTTCTGATCGAGAATGTATGGAGCATTTTAAACATATATGGAAACAGAGGCCCCTTACAATTGTGCAGCTGTGGACCAGCCTAATAGTGGAATAGGGAATGTTCTGGAGCTTCCAAAAACTGCTGAATAACTGAAAAATGAAACTGCAGGTACTCACTGCTGTGCCAGTGAACGAATATTGACTTCTTTGAGTTTCCCGGTGAGAAAATCATGGACAGTGGCAGCGTCGGTGTTTTGCTTAACTCTGCTGTGGTAAACGCAAAGATTATCTGGAATGGGAAAAAGCCTGTGTTAGTTCAAAAAGAAAAAAAAAATCAGTTTTGAATCATGAAAAATAAAATCAATGTCGGCAAATGTCAAATCTTCCATTTGAAGAGTTTGTTTCAAAACGCAATATATGCATATTACACATTTTGAGTAAACTTTTTTTGAGTAAAAATCATGCACATTACTGCGCAAAAGTTTTAAGACCATTCAAAACAATCCCATGAAGTGTAGACGGTCACAAAAATGATATGAAAGGAAAGGTTTCTAATCACTGACAAATGGACTATCAAAGACAGTCAGCTGTCTAAAAATAAGGTGCAGTGTCCTGCAGTTTAACAGCTTCAGAGATAATTGGCTGTAAGGTTGTTTCAAGCATATCCACAGTTTTTCTGCAGACTTCACTTGCTTCATTTCACTTGAAACTGCAGTTTGACTTGCTATATCTTTTGTCTTTTCTAGGAAATCCAGACAGCCTTCATATTGCTGGACTCAGGGCTCAATCAATGCAATATTATCTGTGCGAACTAACTTTCTAGACCTGCACCCCCAGGATCCAGTGCCTGCCCCTGTCTGTCCTGGTCAAAGAAAAATAAACTACACCTTTGAACTTTACTCCTGCCTCGCAGCCTTTTTCCTCTGCCTTTGAGTCCACAAACCCCTAGCCATAACAAAATGAGTAATTTTCTTGTACATTTTGATTTGGTATAACAAGTTATAACACCTACCCACACATTGGTAAATAAAAAATAAGGGGAAAAAAATCTAGTTATGGAATTTGAATGCATTTTGTTTACGCACTAACAATACACCTAAAGACCAGGAAAAAAGTAAGCCTCTACTTAATAGTAGTGATGGCAGTTATGAAACCAAATATATTCAAAATTTCAGAGTTCGACATGGGATTACAACATTGTTTCAGAATAGTTAATGTATACAGGTAGATTTAAATTGATAAAGGTGGTGATATCACTAATCCAGTTTAAAAACAACTTAACCATGTTTCGTTCAGGAGAATCAGAACTGATGACGTTAAAAACTTGAGGTTTTTAGTAAAAGTAAATATTTCATCCTCAGTGCTGTGCAGTACAGGCAGAAACATTGTTTCAAAACATTACTAAACAGTGGATCTAAGTAGCCATGTCTAGCATTTTACCTTGTCTGGTGTACAGTAGACCAGGTCCAGACAGTCCTAAATCCAGTATTTGTAAAGGTGGAGTTGGTTGCAGATGAGGGTACATTGATAGGCCCGCTGACATCTCATCAAATGTTTTCTCAGCATTAACCTGAAAACTACAAAAAAATGTTGTTTTAGTTCAAGATGAAGTGTCTCAGTTCAAACGCCAAATTATGTATCCAACTGTAAGAACACGCCTCCAACCCTCCAGCTCACCAGGCTATTTAGACCCGGACTGCATTCCTCACTCCCATAATCATTGCCTGCATCTGTTTGTCATTTCCACTGTGTGGTAGTGTTGCTATATTAGACTGATTCCTTGTGAAGTCTCGTAAGCCGCATACCTGTGTTGTGTTCATAGTCTTGTGTAGACGTATTTCCACGCATATTGCCTGTCTAACTCTACAACCCCAATTCCAAAATAGTTGGGGCGAAGTATAAATTGTGAATAAAATCAAAATGCACGACTTTCAGATCACAAGCCAATATGTTATTAACAATAGAACATAAATAACATTTCAAATGTTGAAAGTGAGACATTTTACAGTTTCATCCACAAAATGAGCTTATTTCAATTTTTCTGGCTGCAATAGGTCTTTAAAAAGTTGGGACACAGGCAAAAAAAGAGCTGAAAAAGCAATTAAGATATAAGAGAATCAGCTGAAAGAACATTTAGCGAATAATTAAGTTAATTGGCATCAGCTGTGTAACATGATTGGCTATAAAAGGGATGTCTTAGAGGCTGAGTCTCTAAGAAGTAATGATGGCCAGAGGCTCTCAAACCCGTGAAGGCTTGCAAAAAATTGTGGAATACTTTAAAAACAATGTTCCTCAATGTCAAATTGCAAAGGCTTTGAAGGTCTCATCATAGACAGTGCATAACATCATCAAAAGATTCAGAAAAATTGGAAAAATCTCTGTGCGTAAGGGACAAGGCCGAAGACCTTTACTGGATGCCCGTAATCTTCAGGCCCTCAGACACCACTGCATCACTCACAAGCATGATTCTGTCCAAAACTTCCAATGCAACACTCGGGTTTATTGCAACACGTAATTTTCTTACGATAAATTTAACAATACATTACAAATATTAAAATTCAAATCAAAAACACAATTTTAGAGTCAGGAATGAAGAACAGAGCTTTCCTGGTTTCCAATTCATTGCATCAGTTGAAGGCGCAATTCTGGATCACCGAAGTCAGTATCTTGTAAGGCCTCCTCTGGCGTCACACACAGCCTGGATTTTGCGATGCATGGAGTCAATCAAATGCCGAATTTCAGCCTGTGTGATGCGGTCCCATTCCTCCTGGAGTGCTTGACACAACTGTTCTGGATCACGCCTTCTTACCCGGCGATTCAGAATATCCCATAGATGTTCTATTGGGTTTAAATCTGGGGAAAATGCAGGCCAATCAAGACACTGAACATTATTCTGCCTCAGGTAGTCCTGACAGACTCTGGCGACATGTGGTCTTGCGTTATCCTGTTGCAGAGTTAGGCGATAGCGAAGGAGGAGTGGAACTGCGACAGGGGTAAGGATGTCGTCACGGTAATGGGCTGCACTGAGGTTTCCATCGATGAAAAGGAGGTCCGTCTTGTGTCAACTGCTTATTCCAGCCCAAACATCACACTGGGTCCACCCCAGCGGTCTCGCTGCAGGATGGTAGCATCAGTATAACGTTCCCGTCGCCTACGCCATACACGCAGTCTTCTGTCAGACACACTCAACTTGAACCTCGATTCATCGGAGAAGAGCACCCTGTTCCACCTGAGAGCATTCCAGCCCAAATGTGCCCTTGACCATCGCAGACGGACGCGGCGACTAGCAGGAGTCAACACCAAACCACGGCGGGGACGTCGGTTGTGCAAGTCGGCTTCACGCAGGTGGTTGCGTACGGTTTGGTCGCTAATCCAGCTCTGGTGACGACCTCTGGTCTGAGCAGCAATGACTGTAGCTGGCAAGAAGCGATTGCGCAGGTGCTAGAGGCGATTAGGACGATCCTGCTGAGGGGTGGTGACACGTGATCTGGGGGCATGTGGTCGATCACCGGTGCTTCCTGTTTCATTATACCGGCTCCAGAGACGTTCCTTGCAACCCGTATTTGCGACATTCCACCAGTGAGCATACCAACGGCTCGCTCTCGCTGATTTTGACCTAGGCGCGGCATGGTCACGCGTTGACCCAGGATAATGCAAAGAAATATTTAAGTTGCCCATTGCTACGGCAATTAATTGACCAAATTCTCGAAGGATTGGTCAATGAGTTCTACTCAACCTGACGGGACAGGAAAATTCTATACAATGTGCAATCAAGCGGAATGAGCTGCCCACATGACAAAACCATAACAATTTTCTGAGCTTTTAAGTTATAGTTGATGTATCATGGCACAAAACCAATATCCCATTTTATGTACACCTAGTATTTCAAAATTGTATGTGTTGCGTTGGAAGTTTTGGTCAGTATACTATTAGTCCCCTTAAAATTATTTAATTTGTTTGAGTTGTGTTTCACAAGGCCTGAATGTTAAATAATAAACACTTTTTTTCAGTCATATCTGCAATTTTTATTTGATTTGATGCTAAAAGCTTGATAAAGATCATCTAAGTGTGGTGATCCCATCATTTTTGCCAGGGTTTGTATAACATAATTTGCTCACCAGTTTAATATCAGCTGTTTCACATCACCTAATTATTGCAAATTGTCACATCTTTATTAGCCTAGTCATAAGTTGTCCACACGCTAACTTGAGTCTGTAGGAGTACCCAGGTTTGAGAGTATATTTTCAATTTACAACGTAATTCACAATTTAGAGCATCATATAATGTGTTGTGGAGTCTTCAGCATTGTAGAGAGTGAAAATTTTTTTTAAATCACTTCCTTTTCATTTTATTTGCATGTTCCATAATGTGCCAACTTTTCCAGAATTGTACATATTCTCATGTAGCTTCACAATCCATAATTGGATAACCATCCATCCATTATGTGACCTTTTTACTCCTGATTATGGTTGCGGGGAGCCTATCCCAACAGCCCATGGGTAAGAAACAGGAATACATTCTACACAGTTTGCCTGTCCACTGCAGAGCACTCACAGACTGGTCACCCGTGCACTTCTTCAAATGGGCAACTTGGAGTCTCAATGAGCCTAAAATGCATGTCTTATGATTGTGGGATTAGCAAGAGAAAACCCACACAAACACAAGGAGAACACGTTGCCTCCACATAGGAAGGCCCAGGGCGGACGGAAACCCATGTTGAGGAAACCGTTGCATACATCTCAAGGTTAGAAAGGATAAAGTACAACATTGTCTTCCTGTAGATCTAGTCGTTATGGTTTTAACATTATTTTGCCAGAATTGATTCTTCTGTAGCCTCCTTAGTAAGACTTCAGTTAATACAACCCCATTTCCGAAATATTTGGGACAAAATGTAAATTGTGAATAAAATCAAAACGCAATGACTTTCAAGTCACACGAGCCAGTATTTTATTCACAATAGAACAGAGATATGGCAAATGTTGAAACTGAGAAATTTTCCAATTTTGTCCACAAAATGAGCTCATTTCAAATTTGATGGTTGCTACAGGTCTCAAAAAAGTTGGGACAGGGGCCTGTTTACTATGGTGTTGCATCCCCTCTTCTTTTTGACACAGAGTGGAGGCATCTGGGCATTGAGGAGACAAGTTTCTTAAGTTTAGCCAATGGAATTTGCTCCAACTCTTGTTTAATAAAGGTTCCAGCTGCTGGAGAGTTTTGGGTCTCCTTTGACGGACTTTTCGTCTAATTACGCCAAATGTCCTCAATCAGTGAAAGACCAGGACTGCAGGCAGGCCAGTTCAGCACACGGACTCTTCTACTACGAAGCCATGCTGTTGTAATTGCTGCAGCATGTGGTTTTGCATTATCCTACTGAAATACACAAGGCCTTCCCTGGAATAGATGCCATCTGTAGGGGAGCATATGTTGCTCTTAAACCTTATAATACCTTTCATCATTCATGGTGCTTTTTAAAACTTGCAAGTGTCCCACACCATATGCACTAATGCATCCCCATACCATCAGAGATGTTGGCTTTTGAACTGAACACTGAAAACAGGAGGGGTGGTCTTTCTACTCTTTAGCCCGGAGGATACAACGCCCATGATTTTCAACAATAATGTCAAATTTGCACTCATCTGACCACAGGACACTTTGCTACAGTCCATTTTAAATGAGCATCAGCCCACAGAACATGGCGGCGCTACTGGATCATGCTCAACAATGGCTTCCTTTTTGCATGATAGAGTTTTAGGTGGCATCTGTGGATGGCAAGGCGGACTGTGTTTACAGACAGTGGTTTCTTGAAGTATTCCTGGGCCCATTTAGTAATGTCAATGACAGAATCATGCCGGTGAGTGATGCAGTGGCATCTGAGGGCCCGAAGATCATGGGCATCCCGTAAAGGTCTTTGACCTTGTCCCTTATGCACAGAGATTTTTCCAGTTTCTCTGAATCTTTTGATGATGTTATGCACTGTCGATGATGAGACTTTCAAAGCCTTTGCAAATTGACGTTGAGGAACATTGTTTTAAAATTATTCCACAATTTTTTTTTGCAAGCTTTCACAGGTTGGAGAGCCTCTGGCCATCTCTACTTCTGATAGACTCAGCCTCTCAAAGACATCCCTTCTATAGCTAATCATGTTACACACCTGATGCCAGTTAAATTAACTACTTGCTAAATGTTCTTTCAGCTGATAGTCTTATATGTTAAAGGGGAATTCTGGTGTGAAATTGACTTGGGGTGTTTTGAAACATGATAACAAGTACTAACCTTTGTCAAATACCCCACCTCCGTACACACGCAACATTTCAAAATACATGACTTTTTAGCCGAAGCTCCCAACAGGCTTACAATAGTAGTGAATCGGGCATAAAGTTGCCATGCAAAGAAATCGCTATTTTTTTCATCATTAACAAGGCTCAAAGTAGCTCCACACTTCATAGGTAGAATTCCAATGGCCCTGAGATTTAAAACAAGGCACTGAGAACTTTGAAAATGCACCGGTAGTTCATTAAAAAAGACTATTTATGCAAACAGTACCTTGAGGTAGTTTCCAGGTGCCTCCATGTTGAAAGTCACGATAAGTCTATTGACGAGCACGAATGAATAGGAAGGATAGGGGAACAGATTGCAATCTATTCTTTCGTGCTCGTCAATCGTCATACTGTGACTTTCAAGATAGAGGCGACTGGAAACTACCTCAAGATGCTGTTTGCATAAATAATCTTTTTTAATAAGCTACCAGTGCATTTTCAAAGTTCTCAGTGCCTCGTTTTAAATGTCAGGGCCCTCGGAATTCTACCAATGAAGTGTGGAGCTACTTTGAGCCTTGTTAATGATGAAAAAAATTGCAATTTCTTTGCATGGCAACGATACGCCCAATTCACTACTATTGTAAGCCTGTTGGGAGCTTCGGATAAAAGTCCATTAATTTTGAAATGTTGCGTGCGTACAAAGGAGGGGTATTCGACAAAAGTACTCATTATCATGTTTCAATACACCCCAAGTCAATTTCACATCGGAATTCTTCTTTACTGCTTTTTCAGCCCTTCTTTGCCTATGTCCCAACTTTTTTGAGACCTGTTGCAGCCAGAAAATTTGAAATAAGCTCATTTTGTGGATAAAAATGTAAAATGTCTCAGTTTCAACATTTGAAATGTGATCCATGTTCTATTGTAAATAACTTATTGGCTCATGTGATCTGAAAGTCATTGCATTTTGATTTTATTCACAATTTACACTTTGTTCCATCTATTTCGGAATTGGGGTTGTAGATCTAACTTGGGGTAAGTCATCAAGGAAAAGGGACAACTTTGGAAGTTAAAATGTCAAAAAAGTAAATCAAAGTATATCAGAGGCAGTCATCCTCCTCTTAGGCAAAAACGTACTTGCAGTCAGAACCACAGGAAATCCACACTGAGAAGCTGCTTGACAGAGGAAGACTCAATAAAATCCTCTCGATGTCGGTTGCTCTCTTGATCGATGTTTCCTTGAGCCTCTCTTCACTGCAGCCGGGAATTTTTTGTCCACCTTCCACAGTTAAACAAACAACATAACAAGAATCAACAAGAGAAATCTGACCAGGAGTAACCCAAGAACGTGTGTGTGTGAAAAAATGACTCATTTAGTTCTTATTTTCTCAGTTTACCTAAGAATGGTTCGGTTGGATGAGATAGAATGATGAACAAAAGGTCAACTGCAGAATTTTGACAGTAATTTTTTCGTACGTATATCCAAATCAGGAGAACAGGGTACAAATTCCAGCACTGTTCACGTGGACCCAACCCTGCACACCAATGTTAATATAGATGCGAGGGTATCTATATCCAAATCAATTTTTAGTTATATCACTTTATACATTTTTGGGCTGGGCCGAGCAGCAGCCAGGCCACTATAAACGCGAATGTCGCTGAGTGAGTACCTGACTGACTGACTGGCTGACTGAGTGATCAAGTTCAACGATTGCCTGGCCGACAGGGAAGAAGTTCAGTGATTGGTCAGCTGGCGGGGAAGAACTTCAACAATTGGTTGGTCGACAATTGGCCGGCTGGCTGGCTGGGTGTTCACTTCACATAGGTATTTACTGGTCTGTGTATTTGCATTTTCCAGATATGGGTCTCGGAATTTCGGCTTTGAGACATTGCAACAGAAACTGAATACTCTGCTGTTGTTGGATCTTGGATTTGAGAGATTGCAGCAGAAACAGAAATTAAAAAGTGGAAATGAACGCGCCACAGACATTTTTGCATGTGATTATCCCGTCCTTTCTTGTTTTGTCTTTCAGATCAGTTGGTAACGTTACGTGAAACATCCTTCAGTCCAATATAGGAACGTAAACGATGTTATGGAAAATTGATAAATACTATTACTCTGACTATAGCTGGACAATTTATGTACATGGTGGAAGTGGCGCCGGCACCATTATGTTTCAGTATTTTCAAGAATACCGGTATGATGCCCCGACTGGTTTCCAAATTACCTTATACCCTTACGAGTTCATGAGTTGGTTCGCTTGAATGGAAGCAGTTGTGGTGGCCGCTTTCATGAGAGCGACTTTAACTGACACCAATGAAAACAAGAAATATAAGAAAATATTAAGTTTAAAAGATCGCGCCAAGCTGGATTCGACACCCGATTGAGGTAGCTTCTTCTGTCTTCTCCACTAAGTTGTTGTACTCATTACGCCACTGCAACACGACCAGCATTTGAATCCAGTCTAGCAATTGACTGCAATCATCAGGCATTAATGTACTGTAAAATTAAAACACATTTTTGTACATATAGAACGTTCGCAATGTCCAATTTTTGACGCCAATGAATGTTTCTTGATGATATTGGTCGCCATTATACAAAAATTAATGCGTATTTTCTTCTAATGAACAGCAAAAGGTGGATTAAATATTAATATAGCGGATGCATATACTGTATTTGTCCCAGCTAGAATCCCGGTCTTTTAACTTTTTTTAAAAATTAAATTCGATTTTGTTGCATTACCAGCACAATCCGACCATTATTAGGCTAATCTTCTTTCGCGCTGGATTGGTTTGGTTTGTTTCACTTCTCCATTCTTGTTATCTCTGGTACTGACTGTGATATTCCATTGAGTCAGAGGAATGTAACACATCGTACCAATCTAGCGCGAAAGAATAATAGCAATGCTCGGAATGTACCAATCTAGCGTGAAAGAATAATAACAATGCTCGGAATGTGTTTTTAATTTCCCTATTCAATCTCGCAACCGATACCACAGTTAATAAGCATGGAAGACAATATTTTGCAGCCGGTACCAGGATTATTTCCTTAATCTTCCTATTGAATCTCGCTACCGGTATGAAAGAAAACGGGTACAATGAAGGGACTTGGGATACATTGTAATATTAGCCATGTGACAAAGTGCATTACCTGGTAACTATCGTTCATGCATTCTTTCCTGAACTCTAGTATTTTATTTCATTTTTCAAAACATTGTTTATATCATGTTTGACTGTCTACCATATTTGAGTTAAAATTGACCTAAATTACTCACTTCGCAACACACTTTTTTTACCCGTAGCGAATGAAATAAATAACAAACAATTTGCTATTTGGGGGCACTATAAAATTCCAGAACATTCATCTTTCTCAGCCAATTCTCATGATCTTGGTGTCAACTACAAGGCCTTTTCAAGAGCTTTCAGTAGGTCATAAAGTCATTAAAATTCATTGCATTTCAATTTTTTTGTCACATAGTTTAACATGTTCAACCATCACCAATATCGCCTAATGCTTTATGTAAATACATGGCAACTCCTTCACTCGAACATATTTATTAAGTGCTGTTACTCGAAACTGTGGATTCTTTGTCCTTATACCATGGTCTGGGTGAATACTCCTTTCTATTTGGCTGGCATGTATGGATTAAA
Source organism: Gymnothorax reevesii (assembly GCA_029721435.1). Taxonomy (NCBI): domain Eukaryota; kingdom Metazoa; phylum Chordata; class Actinopteri; order Anguilliformes; family Muraenidae; genus Gymnothorax; species Gymnothorax reevesii. Next base: position 13,504,887 of record CM056576.1, read on the forward strand.
ACTGGAACCGCACAGGTAGTTCGGCTACGGTAGTTTCACCAGCCGAATTTCATCCACTAGCCAACCTGTAACCTCAGCAACGTTAGAGCACTGGCATTTGGCTGGGTATAACAGAAACCTAGCTGCTCATTTATCTCCAGTAAATTTGGCAGCGTCATATAAGTTGCGTCCTGCGGGGCGGTTAACAGCGATAACTGCAGCGATAATGACTGTGAATATTATAGCAGCAAAGTAATCAGGCTTTATTCATTAAACGATTGTAATTATGTACGATTACAAAGGAAGCAAACGTGTCCACTTCATGTATCTGCTGCTGCTGACAGTTCAACTGTCGCTGGCTCTACAGAAACCATCATAAATTCATTGTAATTGCGGGCAGAAAGTTAGCTACAGTCTGCATAATCGCGCTGTGGTGTTATGCAAATCATCGCCTGGTAAACGGATGTTAGAGTGTGCAAAAAATTATTTCTCCGTGAACGTAAAATGAACTAAGATATCTGGTCCATTTAGCTTGGCCTATTGTATTGGGTATGAGAAGGCGCGGCGCCTGTTTAATGATTAGCAGCTCATTTTTTTACATGCAAAACTTTCCCAAAAATTTCTGAATGCACGATTTGATATTGCTGGCAAATGACCATGGTATAAGCATGATAATCAACTCGTAGGTGTGCATTACATGGTTTAAACGCATTTCGCGGAGGCAACCACCCTCCACTTTGCGTTGGGTGTTTATTTGCCTCCGCGTTGTGCCTCAAAATCGTATAATGCACACCTACGAATTGATTATCCCTGACATGACATGCCCAAAGAAAACATGGGAGGAAAAAAGGAAACCTTGAAGTGCGTTCTTACACCCTCACTATATAGGAACTGCCATGTGTTCACGAAAGTGACGTCTCGTCCCCGATTAACACAACTGTAATGATAACTTTATTGTTTCACAACGATTCATTAACATACATCAATACTTTAACTGCTATCTACATCTGCCGCTGCTGTCTCTCTGAAATTAACATTCACCAAATCAATATCTTCTACCCTTACTCTAGCTCTTTGTCCATTCAAATGTATAACTTGCTTTTGATAGGTTTTCCTTACTCAGGACCCCTTCCCCCCACCTCCCACTCCCACGTCCTCACACACTCTCCCTCTCATTCACTCCCATTCCCTCACTCTCACACTCTCACTCTCACACTCCCCGACTCTCCTCACCCACTTTGTCAATAATTTATCGGCAACAGCTCATTACTAAACTTGCACTTCATATAATTGCATGAGCTTTGCCCCATTTAGCACCCTGTTCTTGGGCCCACATTCTCATACAGCACTTGGTGGGCCAGCCATATACTAGGTTGCACCTAGTCTTGTTGAATCACCTAATTGGACAATTGGTTGTTCAGATGTTCCTAAACCAAGTGCGAGTTATTACCTCATTATTTAATTTACAGGTAAGCAGATAAAGGGCCAAGAGTTGATTTCAAGTATGGCACTAGCATTTTGCATTAGGATTCTGTTGCTGTTGTCACTGGCAGCGAAGCAAGTTAAGCAAGCCATGATAAAATGCAATTGTTAAACTAAACAAACATCAAACAGGAATGGCCAACACAACTATGCGTTATGTTCTTGAGAAGAATGGACTGATTAGCTCAGAATAGAAAAGGGCTCAGATGATCATGGAAAAAACTTCAGGAAATGAGAGAAGAATTATTAACAGTTAGCTAGATCAATAACACCTTCCAGGAGGGCCTTCTATCTACAGAATGTCACAGTCAACAATCAAAAATTGCTTCACCAGAGTAAGTGCAGAGGGTGTATCTGGGATTTAAATCATTGCTAAGCCCCAAAAACAGGATGACAAAATTAGCGATTTAAAAAAAAAAAACCTCAAAAAAATCCGGTGCAGTAACAGCATCCTAAAGACAGGTGAGACAACGATCATCTGGCTCCCCTCTATTACTTGATGATGTAACTGCAAATAAACCCAGTAGCATGAACTTTAAGACTATTTTATCTGCTCTGATTCAGCCAAATGCTTCAAAACTTACAGCACATCACATTGTACATTGACTATGGGTCAAAGCTTACTTGTGTGGCCCAAGACTTTAGGGTGAAGAAATGCAATGCCACACGCACACGCACATGCACACGCACACGCACACGCACACACACACACACACACACACACACACACACACACACACACACGCACACGCACACGCACACGCATTGTTATTGTACCATTAAAAAACAAGGTGGAAGCAGACATTAAATTATTGGACCATTGTAGCGTGAGAGGACGGAAAAACTATAGAATATATAGAATATATAGAACTATAGAATTCCCTGTGAGGAAGGTATAAAGATTTAATGTGAAAAATATAATGTCAGTTCTTCCTGCGCAACAAGAGCTTGGCTTTGTACTGGTTCATATAGCTGAATTAAGTGAAATTTTCTGAGGTGTCTGTTTCTCTCCAATTGTTTGAGGATGGGGGGACTTCAAAATATGAAAACATTTCTGAATGGGAACCACAACATAAGTTGGGCAGTGTTCCCACTCCTCTCCCCAGGGAATACCAACCCAGATCAAAGTATTTCTTGAGCTTCATCTCAAGCTCACCTGATGTGGTCATGATTAGTAGCATCAAGTATCCTTCAGGTTGAACACAACAAATACCTCAATCTGGCCAGTATGCCTCATTGACAGGGTTTGGAAACACTGAATTAGGGCTTTGCCAGCAGTGCCCATGTGTTTAAAAAAGCATCGAAGTCACATGACCAGGGGATCATTCCCAGAATATATGAAATACATAATATAGTGGAGAGTAAGCACACAAAAGACCATCACAGTCATTTTCAATTTGCAGTAGTAAAGCAAAAAAAAAAAATAATGGAAACCCTGTTTACTGGAAAGAAATACATCAGTATATGTTTTCTCCGTAATAATGCCCCCCCCCCCCCACAAAAAAAAAAAAATAATAATAATGATTTTCTCACCCTTTATTTTGTCAAGAACGTATGCACGGTCAAAAACTGTGTGTATCCCAGGAATGCGAACAGGATCACAGAGGTGTTTTCCGGTTCCCGCACAGTTCAAGCTTATTGTTGCATAGATCTCAATTTTCTCATCCTAAAAAAGTTCAATAAAGAGATTTAGAATTATTAGTCACAAAGTGATAAAAATATTTATTTTTCAATTGCACAGTGTATTTGGGATCATGCTGAGTGCAGATTGACTGAGTGAATATGGGCAGTACTATAGTCCCAAGATATTAAGGAAGTCTAGGCAGTTTTGAATAAAATGGTAAATGTATTCAAAACCATATTTCAGAGGGAATAAATGTTACTACAATCAAATGTGAAAATTATTATTGGAAACACTGCCAAAAGTGCATGTAACTGTAAGCTGACAGCATTCAAAGGAGCACTTTTTCAGGAGATCGTCAAAATTTAGCTAATCTTCACTTTTGTCATTGAGGCACTTCAAAATCTCACATCATCCAAGCTAAAGTCATATCCTAGATTCTCACTCCATGTTTTTGACCAAATCTTGAGAGTATTGCTGTAATAAGTAGAAAAACGTTGTGAAAATAACTGTGCATTAGAACACACATGAAAAACCCTGGCAGAAAATAATATTACGTCCTTTGAGCTGTGAGACAGCCCAAGCAAATATTCAAATGTCCAGATCTTTCAGCATAACCAGGTATTCTGTGCTGTGTGCCTGCAAGTCAATTTCATCACATACTTACGGCATAGAAAATTACACTGACTGCGCCTACTACACTACTGTTTGTGAAAATAACAACTTCTGACACATGTACACAGGTGCTTGAGATATAACTTTGGAATATGTGACAGACCCAATGCACTGACCCGGGTTGACCGTTAGCTTGCCATTGACTAGGCATTATCAGTATACATTATTCCCATACATGTAGGCTAGTAAGGGCCTGCTACACCTAGGAGGCTGTAATCGCCTTATGTAATTAATGTAATAATTATTATATAATAATGTATATATGTGCCCTAATCAGGGGTGCCACTAGCAATTTTGGGCCCTATGACTGGAAATCGATTTGGGCCCAACTCGGACTGGTTGGTCCAAGTGCAAGATGATTTATTTTCATTAGTGTACGATAAAGATGAAAAAGCTGCGGGTTCCGATGATTGGCCAGCGGTCAGTAGAATTTTATTTTGTCGATTGCAGCAAATGTTCAAAATACTGATTCAGAAACTAACTGGTAACGCATCCCGAATATACTCCAGTGATGAATATATGCTTATCAGAGCAATGCCTCAAATAGGAGTCTGTGTCACGAACAGTCTACAGTCACGGAGCAGACTGTGTTTCTGGGGCTAATAACGTCGGACATCGTTCTCACTCTCCAGATGCGTTTCCATAGAACACCCCTAGAAATGCGCAAATTCTAAAAAGCAAAATAAAAAATTGGTATTGAAAACACAGCCTGATATCATGAAATTTGCTCTCTGATCTGCAGTATTAGTCACCGAAGCCAAGGCTAATAAATAGATTATTGAACTTCTGCAGCAGACCAGCTAGTGTACTTTTAATTTCGCGGATTGTGGAGCACTTACATCGATATTGTAAGACGAGCATTTACAAATTTGCCGTGTGCACAACTCAGCTGAGTGAGCCAAGGTTGAATGCTTTTCCATTCTCATCGATGCATGAGTATATGGGGGGGTATTCAGAGATTATTCTTAAAAAGTTGGAAATTAACAAACAAACAACAAATTCATTTTAAATCAATCGAGTTATTACAAAAATTAAAATATTAAATTAAAGTGTCCATATATTTTATTTCCAAATGTTAAAAATACTAACAGTCTCCTCTGTGGGGCCCCTGTGAATGCTGGGCCCCTAGAATCGTCCATGGTCACCCCCCCCCCTTACGGCACTTCTGGCCCTAATGTGACGGACCCTCAGCTCACATGACTCCATTAACAAAAATAAATAACAGAAGAACAACAATTACACGCTGCTATGCATTTGCACAAGGTTGGAAGCTTGGAAGTAAGTTTACTAAGACAGGTATTTTGTGGGAAATAATGAAAAGTTACTTGCTAGCAGTGTTAGTATGGACAGTTGCATTAGGCGCGCAATGTTAGAACTACTACTAGGTCTAGTAGGTCCCTCCTAGCCTATATGTAAGAGAGAGATGTTTGCTGATAGTGCCTATTCAGCAGCCCGATAACTGTCAAATCGGGTGATACACCCAACTTAATAGCTTGAACAAATGCTGGATGAAATGCAGGGGTGATCAAAAGGTTTGAAACACATCCATGAGTAGGAGCTTTGTTAAACTCACAATTCTGCTTTCGTTGAGACACGTTCTGATATAAATTGATACAATTCTGGGCTGATTTTTTTATTTTTTTTTATTTTTACAGGTATAGTTATGTGGTTCTCAGCAACTATCTCATGATGTTCAATCTTTCCTTCCTCGCCTTGCGCATGCAAATAAATTTTATTTTGCTTTTGCTGTCTTTTTTTTTTGCAAAAGTTGTCATAGCATAAGAGACAGTTTCCGTTGACACCTTTAATAATTTTGCAGCTTTTCTGACTTGAAACACGTGCAATTCAGGCAACAAATACAAAGCCCTTTTGCAACCCCTTTAATGTTGTCATCATGCTTGCTCAGCAAAGTGCCGCTGGCTTGACCTTTTCTAAAGCAAATCCATGCGGGAAAATGACATTCAAAATAAACTCAATGATGAGTCCTACAGGAAAGCAAATTAAGCATAAGACACCTCTCTTTGAATTGAAGGCAGTGTTTGTATAGCCTATAGCTCAGTTGACAAAATGTGGAAAAATTTGCCCGATATTATTTGGGTTTGGCATAGCTAATATCACCAGGCCAACTCATAAAATTTCATGAGAGAGAGAGAGAGACATGATTTAATATAACAATAGGTAGTTGTTATTCTCTTTCATCCCTTTGTTTGGATTCAATATCGATCACATATACCCGATACCTACCTTAGGGTCTGGCAAAATCAGGCTTGTACCTGAGTGCAGCAACTCAGTGTACACTTGCCAAAAATATTCATAAACATGTTAAATTTGCTTGTAAACAGCTTGCTCTTGGGAAAATGGGAAAATAACCTCTGTCAGTGCCTACCAATGCTCAATGCCCATGCGTCGTTTTACACTGACTCGCCAACAGACTGAGGAGAAACGAGGATCCAGACTGACGGACCGATGGAGCTTTTCTCATTTCATAGTATGATGCCATGAGTATCTTAGCCAATTAACAATAAGGAATTTTTCAGGGAATATAATTTACCTTGGATTGTGACATCAGGTAAGCCCAGCAAACATTTGAATACTCAAAAACCTCAACATCTTCAATGATGTGAGGACCTGTTGTTTTGGCTAGGCTGGGTAACAGCTCTCTGAAGAGTAAATACAGCCCTTCAACAATTGCAATCTGAAAAAAATGAAAATAGAAGGACAAATGGTTAACAGCTGAATGACACAACAATGAATTCACGTACCGAACAGATATTTAGCTTCAAAAATACAAAAATTCATTTCAATATTATATGCCTGAACAGTTGATTAGATATGTATTTTTGCATTGGCCGCTAAATATCATAGCAGCCAGTAATCAGCTTTGGATCATTCCAACCAGCAGAGGCTTGGTAATTTCTTTGGCTGCATAATTAATCAATGTGCATGATTATTTTTGCCAAGTGCAAAGTCCATGGGTAGTCTCTTGTATGTAAGCCATTGAGGAGATTAGTATTAGTATACCCACTAATGGAAAGCATAAGTGGATATTTGTTTGCGTCTCAAAAAAAAAAAAAAAAAAAAAAAACAATTTTGAAAAGTAATTTTGTTAGTGGCATGGGACTGTCTCCATCTTCACTCATGCATGCAGTCATGCTCTCATGTGTTACATAAGCATGTTTGTTGTGTCTTCCATGGTGAATAATACGCATTACCTTTTGGTTCCGGGTCCCAAATACACCCCTGGACACCAGCTGATGCAAAGCTTGGGCTAATGCATTGCATCCAGTCAGTTTCCGAATGTATGCTATTACTCTCTGCAGTTTAACTCCCGAATCGGATTTGAACTGTAGGACAGAAAAAGTGCATAACAACAACAATAAGACCAATTTATTACTTTCAGTAATTTTGCAGCTGTGATGTATCACCCATCATTTCCTTCTAAACATGCAGGAAATGCAATCGCATGCCATTCCCTCAATGCCCATGCCAAAGAGAAATTTAGAGTTTCCAGTCAGCCTAAAATGCATGTCTTTGGCCTGTGGGAGGAGACTGGTGCCCCCCAGTAGCGAAAACTACTGTAAATCTCTGATATTACATTGGAATACATGTATTTATATTTTAGATTTCCTAAGAAACACATGTTCATCGTGTTTTAGAGTTAACATTGCGTAGAGGAGGCCATCTTATTTGACTACATAGTCATCCAAAGATTCGTGGGGTGGTATGGCTCAGGAGGTACACTGGGTCGTGTAGAAATCAAAAGGTTCCCAGCTCTTCCAGAGAGCATTTTGAAGTGTCCTTGAGCAAGTCACTGAAGCCTAAACTGCTGCTGATATACTGGTTGGCACCTTCAATGGTAGCTCTTGCCATCAGGGTGACTGTAAGGCATACGTTGAAAAGCGAATTGAGTTGGATGACTAGAAAATTGATATATGAATGCAGTCCATTTGAACCATTTCGTTACAATTGATGTACAGTGAAACTGATGTATGAAACACCTATTCCAGAGCAAACGGCTGTGTCCCAGAGCGCAGCATCTTCTCTCAAGACTAGGAAATGAGTATGCATGAAAAAATCCAGTTTTAGCTGGATTAAGTCAATGCATCCTAAGTGCTTGGCTGCCTAGTTACCACCATGACTGTACAAAATGTCTGACAAAGTTTAGTGGTGAGATGAATCAGTTCAAAATTTTTTTGAGGAGAGAAACTAATATTCAGAAATCTCAGAAAACTGAAATATGCTGAATGAAAACAATTCAGAAATAACATGTCAGCAATAAAAATGAGTCGCATGTTGGAATTTTGCGCATAATATTAAGAATGAGAAAAAAAGGATCATAACTTACGATGATGTAGAAAGTTGAAAGGAAAACACTCATGCCCTTCTGAGTTTGTTTTACGGAAGGGGTAATGTCATTCATGAAGAATACTGCATCAGTCATGTACGTACTTTCAAATGAAGACAAGGAGAAATGAACAACAGACTGGTTGTCAATCTCAAGATTTTTCAAGGACTCTCCATATCCCCCTTCTTCATCTCTGTCAGGAAAATATTACATGTGAATGTTAAATATTTTCATTAAATATAGATGCCTTATTTTAATACTCATTCATTTTTTGGTGAAAATGACATTAAATGCACATTGATTAATACAGAATGGCAAAATGATAAAACACATAAAAACGAAGATACTTGGTTGAGACACATTACTATGACCACCTCCTACTTTTGATGTCAACTGAGTGTAGCCAATGAAATGAAGGCATGTGCCGTGACCTAGCTTGGCGGGAATATAAGGTGTACTGTAGGTATTCTGCAAACATATCGCTCGTTGCTGTCATGTACCACGTACACCAATAGATGCTGATTGTTTTGCCTGGGGCAAATGGGCTCTTCCAGCAAGACAATGCAACGTGTCACACAGCTAGAAATGTCTGACAGTGGTTGGAAGAGCACGACCAAGATTTCTGAATACTTCCCTGGCCCCCCAATTCCCCAGACTTGAACTCAGTCGAGCATCTGTGGGACCACCTCAATCGTCATGTTCAACCACACACCCTCCGGCAGCTGTCAGATGCATTGCAGTCAGCATGGCTCCAGATACCTGTGACAACCTTCCAGCACCTTACTGAGACTCTCCCAGCCCATTCAGCTGCTGTTCATGCTGCACAGGGTGGTTATTCTGGATATTACCTGGTGGTCATAATAATGTGACTTGACCGTGTAGAAGCAAAGTGAATCGCAGCCACCTAACATGCAAGACATGAGCAGGTATTCCACTTTCTGTGGACAGCCTTTGTCTCAGGTCTTTCAGCGTGTCTTTCTCCAGGTCCACTTGAATCTCATAGTCTCCCTGCAGAGTTAAATATTGGTTTGGAGTTAAAATCCAAATGGATTGGACAATGGGTGCTCAAGGGTAATTATGGTTACTAAATATCTATGCAAGTTATTTGATGTTCTTTCCCAAAGACCAAACCATAAATTTCTTGGTTAAAATCAATTCATTATAGTCAAGTCCACAAATACTTGGTCAGCGACATAATTTTGGCTTGGTACGCCTCCACAATGGATTTGAAATGTATTTTTCGAGAACACAGTTACAAAAATAAGATCAGAGCATAACAAAACATTCAAATCCTGAGGTAACGATCACTACTGATAACACAAAGCACAGGTATAGTACAGTGACTCAAAGATTTTTCCGATCACGCTGTATGCAATACATAAATGGATTATCACAACCTCGTCTGCCATCCATTAGTGGAAGTGGGTGTTCTCTGTATGTTCAAACATTTGCAAGCGTTATGCCATAACCACAAATAGGTGAGCGACAAAGAGCGGCAATCAGTCAAAAAAAGAAGGATCAACTTCAAAACTGAAGGGTCTACGGCCGCCCTGTGTCAGGGCTCTGATATACGCACAAGAGGAAGGTGCACACCTATTTGACTTTGCTTACTTTTGTTAAGGTGATCGCCATTATTTTGTGGACATCAATAAAGTATTTTATTGTTTGCATTATTTATTACATTAACAAAACTGCTTAACGTCTTTGATGACATTGAATCCTTGAAAAAAAAAACTAATGCATGCAATGCATGCAAGGTGTTTGCTAAAGCAACAACAACAGAGTTCAAAATCATATATGCAACTTTTTTGCTATATACTATGCCAGTGTATAATGTATAACTCAAGCTACTCCACTCAGTCGTTTAGAGGGTTTTAGCCAGCATAGGTCAAAAATCATGTCTTGCACTGCACATGACTTCAGGTGGGACATTACAAAGCTGGGCCTCAGGTAGAGAATTTCTTTGTACAACCTCCAACTGACCACATTTGAGGCTACCTAGCCTCATGTAGCAAACAGCCTCATGTAGCGAACATTTCCAGCCACGCGGCTGAATGCAAGTGTATGAAATAGGGTATTTGCGTCCATGACCACAATTTACTGGACATTACTGCTAAAATGACACCTGCCGGGTATAATGTTAATGTTAGAGGACCCACCTGCATGGTGCCAATTAAAAACATCTCAGTACAATTTTGGCTATTAAAGCACGGCCACATGTCTTGAACTCTTAAGTCCTCACCAGTGTACCTTGAGTCGCTTGATAACTTAAATGCCTACAATATAACTGATTTCCTTTCAAAATTTCAACTTGAAATTGTTAAACTAGAATCTATTTTTACTCGTAAAAACATACGTCTCCCCCCTGCCCCCCTTCCCTGCCTAACCCACTGGACGGATGGACAGACGAACAGACAGGCAGGGACATACCAAAAGGCACCACTTCCGGACCGGAGTAGTAAGTATCCAAAGTTTTGTTAAGATCATGCAAACGTTTTTGGAATACGCTCCGGAAACGAAGTGGGAACGCCGATGCCAACGCGAATGCGAACGGGAACCAAGCCTAAAACAATACGTATCCCCTCTCCCTCCCGGGGGAGACATAATAACCTAAAAGACAAATACATTTTTCTAAAGTTGACGCTCAAGAAATAGAACAGAGGCAAAAAATGAAAAAGCAAAATGAATTCTGGCACAAACTCCAATTCCAATGAAGTTGGGACATAGTGTAAAACGTGAATTAAAACAGAATGCAATGATTTTGCAAATCTCATAAACCCACATTTTATTCACAATAGAACATAGACAACATATCAGATGTTGAAAATGAGACATTTTACCACTTGATGAAAAACATTGGCTGATTTTGAATCTGATAGCAGCAACAAATCTCAAAAAAGTTGGGACAGGGCCATGTTTACCACTGTGTAGCATCCCCTGTTCTAACAACATTCTATAAATGATTGGGAAGTGAGGAGACCAACTCCTGGAGTTTTGGAAGATGGATGTTGTCCCACTCTTGTCTGATGTAGGATTCTAGCTGCTCAACAGTCCTGGGTCTTCTAAGCCTGATTTTTATTTTATGATGCACCAGATGTTTTCTATCGGTGAAAAGTCTGGACCGCCGGCAGACCATTTCAGCACCCGGACTCTTCTATAGCAAAGCCATGCTATTGTAATGGATGCAGTATGTGGGTTAGCATTGTCATGCTGAAATATGCAAGGCCTTCCCTGAAAGAGAAGTTGTTGTAAAACCTTTATATCCTTTTCAGAATTGATGATCCCTATCCAGATGCGTAGGCGGCCAATGCATAGGCACTAATGCAACCCCATACCATCAGAGGTGCAAGCTCTTGAACTCAGCGCTGACAACAAGCTGGATGGTCTCTCTCCTCTTTAGTCTGCATGACACGGCGTCCGTGGTTTCCAAAATGGATTTCAAATTTTTATTCATCTGACAACTGAACAGTTTTACATTTTGCCTCAGACTATTTTAAATTAGCTCTTGTCCAAGAGAAGACGGAAGCATTTCTGGATTGTGTTCACATATGGCTTCTTCTTTGCATGATATAGCTTTAGCTTGCATTAGTACATTGCATGGCGCACTGTGTTCACAGACAATGATTTCTGGAAGCGTTCCTGAGCCCTTGCAGAGAATTCCAATGCAGAATTATACCTGTTTTTAATGCAGTGCTGCCTAAGGGCGTGAAGATCATGAGCATCCAATATTCGACCTTCGACCTTGTCCCTTGCGTACAGAGTTTTCTCAATTCTCTAAATCTATTGATGATATTATTTACTGTAGATGGCGGGATATTCAAAATCTTCGCAATTTTACAATGAGGAACAAATTTCTGAAATTGTTCCACAATTTTTAGACTCAGATTTTTGCAGATTGGTGAGCCTCTGCCCATCTTTACTTCTGAGAGACTCTAAAATGCTCTTTTTATACCCAGTTATGTTACTGACCTGTTACCAATTAACCTAATTAGCTGTAAAATTCTTCTCCAGCTGTTTTTTATTAGTAAATTTTACTTTTCCAGCCTGTTGTTGCCCCTATCCCAACTTTTTTGAGATTTGTTGCAGCCATCAAATTCAAAATGAGCTAATATTTTTCAAGAAATGGTAAAATTTCTGTCTATGTTCTATTGTGAATAACATGAGGGTTTATGAGATTTGCAAATCATTGCATTCTGTTTTTATTCATGTTTTACACACATCCCAACTTCATTTGGAATTTGGGTTTGTATATGGAATGTTTGATTTCCATTATCGACCGGTATAGCAGAGACGGAGTTCCGCTGTACATCAGATGAAATAACTTACGCTAACCAATTTCAGGGTTTGGACAGGCATTTCAGGACCATATTTGAACATTTACAGGACCAACTTGGCTGGCAATACCAAACCTTCTGCTCGGCAGAAACAAATGGCATCCTCTCGTAGTTCACTTGTTTGCCGCTATTTTACTTTCAATGTATACAGCACCACAAACCAAAGTGCACTGCCATGGAGTATGAATCTGGGTGTGCGCTAGCCATTTGCCACGTCGCCATTGGAGAAACAAATCCATCTGTGTCGAAAGATAACTTGTTGCTCTACGTCACAGTGGCAAAATCTTTCCGGCAAAGCTTTTATTGTAAATAAATATATTCAACCCGAGCGCATCACGCAGTTGCCAGATTCCCCTCTCTGAGCAGGGCGCGAATTTGACAACTCTGATTAGTCACTTTCAACACGTTTACACCCTCACGACCTCTTTCTACCTTGATAAACAGCTTCTGTTAATACCCCCATCGCACCAAACTAGTCCTTACTACGTTCTTGAAAATGTTGCCGAACGAGCTCAAACTGTGTGTGAACGGAATGGACATTGTAGCAACTTTTTACGGTCTTTTTACGAACCTCATGGATGGGCTCGGACAGGAAGTGTGTTCCAGAACTTCGAGCCTGCTCAAAATTTCCTAGTGGCCATCCCGTTCCGCAATTAGACGCCCACAGAACACGGCGGCGCTTCTGGATCATGCTCAACAATGGCTTCCTTTTTGCACAATAGAGTTTTAGGTGGCATTTGTGGATGGCACGGCGGACTGTGTTTACAGACAGTGGTATCTTGAAGTATTCCTGGTCCATTTAGTAATGTCAATGAAAATCATGCCGTTGAGTGATGCAGTGGCGTCTGAGGGCCCGAAGATCACAGGCATCCAATAAAGGTCTTCGGCCTCGTCTCTTACGCACAGAGATTTTTCCAGTTTCTCTGGATCTTTTGATGATGTTATGCACCGTTAATGATGAGACCTTCAAAGCCTTTGCACTTTGATGTTGAGGATATTGTTTTTAAAGTATTCCACAATTTTTTCTTAGGCCTTCATAGGTTGGAGAGCCTCTGGCCATCTTTACTTCTGAGAGACTCAGCCTCTCTAAGACATACCTTTTATAGCCAATCACGTTATACACCTGATGAGTTAACTTAATTACTTGCTAATTGTTCTTTCAGCTGATTCTCTTATACATTAATTGCTTTTTCAGCCCTTTTTTGCCTGTGTCCCAACTTTTCTGAGACCTGTTGCAGCCATAAAATTTAAAATAAGCTCATTTTGTGAATAAAATTGTAAAATGTCTCAAAATTTGAAATGTAATCTATGTTCCATTTTAAATAACATATTGGCTCATGTGATCGAAAAGTCATTGCACTTTGATTGAACTATTTCGGAATTGGGGTTGTTTACCAAGGACATCGTCTTGTAAAGAAACTAAGTAAAAATATATAGTTATATGTGGGTAAAAAAAATATTGCTCCTTGCAGTAAGACCCTTAGAAAATTCAAGGATTCGTATGCACCAGACTCTAATTATAGTTAATTCAGCTCATATTACCCCGCAGCCCTTATGAGCTGATTGGGTATTGTCATATTGTCTGGGCGGACAGGTGGGCAGCGGCCTCATAATTTTTCCTAATCTCTGAAAGTGTTGGTCACAGGACCTTCAAATTTGGTTTGCAGGTTCCTTGTGAGAGGCTGGTGAGCAACGTAAGGTCATTAGAGCAAATGATCCTTGATTTTGTCACAGTGACCTTGAAGTAAAAATTTTATCCAGGCCATATTTTTCCAAAGTATTAACCACAGCAGCATCAGCAGGTTCCTTGTGAGGGGTAAGTACACCAATAAATTAAGGGCTGTGGGGTTCTCTCGGTGCTCTGCGTTGGCTTGTTTCGGTAGTTGGAAAGGGCATGGATTATCATGTCTGTCAATCATTTTTATGGAAACTTTTGAGAAGATCGAGATTGGTAGCTGAAGATTATTTTGCTGAGTTGAACATTTTACTGAAGTCAAACGCGTGTCTGTACTTTGAAAGGTGTCTCCAGCAAACTGAACCATCACGGCTTCTTGCAAAGGGAAACCTGCCCACACAGTGGCACTAGAACAGCGAATAACATCACCGTATCTCTTGACAAATGCATTATTGACATGAGACTTGCCTTGAGCATGATGTGACACCGCACTGTGTCATCCCCAGGGATTTCACTGGTTTCCATTTTGAGGTTTACTGGAGCACTCCGAAGATTCTCTTTAAATGTAAAAATGGCATACAGCTCACTTCCATTTTCAATGTGCCTGTCCTTTAAACTCCCTGGTGAAAGAGGGTGTACAATATTTGTCAGCTGATGAATATCCAATAATCAAGACTTGCTGATTTTCGTATGGTTATTTGGGAGAATCTATTCATTTCCATTCTAAGAATTCAGGAAGTATTACTGCAGCAATTATTTTGCATCAACTTCCAGTGGACTCACATGTATTGAAGAACGGATCATCAGTAAGAGGCATTCCATCCATTGTATAAAGACACACGGCTTTGTCATTGCCAATCTGTTCCTGAAAACCAATCCGAAGCATCAAATCCTCTAGCGTGTTCTGAGACGGGTCCATGTCTGCGTTCAAGGAAAAATTAATATATAACTGGCAAACCCAGAAATAAATTACTCGAGTATGAAACAGCCAAAATTCTTGGGACACATTTCTGTTGCTTTAATTACGGACAAGCCAGAGCAAAAAGAGCATTCCCCAGTGTTTAATATTAAATTATTTGATATTAAACAAATAATAGAAGCATGCCTCTTTTTATTTAGAAATTTGCATGCCTATCCATAACAGTCAACCTACCTTGCAGAATTGTAAATGCATTCAACAGCATTTGCGCAAACAAGCAAGTTCAAAGTACTCCGCCTTTTTTTTTTTTTTTACTGAACATTACGTCAATATAGCTGGCAGCCCTGAATATGTGTACGAAACCCTAGCAATAAACTAAACATGGGGAATTTCACTTGGACGAGAAGGTGGGGAATGTCATGCCTAATCAGATGCTCAGATGCAATATTAAGGCATTTAAGTGCTGTCCCACGCAGTTTGTGATTATGTAAGGAGTCTCCTCTTGCCAGTGGAGTTTGTCTCTGTTTTTTAGTTGAAACACCACTGAATACACCCGCAGATCCCACTATATATTGGAAGCCACTGAAAAAAAATGCTCTGAATTGACAGTATGATGGTTCAATAGAATTATCATTTAAAAATTTGTCCATCTGATTGCCATCAGTTTTAATTTCATTCTGAATAGTATTGTCAGTTGCTTTTTACCTCTATCAATTTTTGAGAGTTGCTCAAGGTATAATTTCGCAGGACAATTGACAGGAAATTCTCTTACTGCTGAGCTCTTTAGCCTCCGAACAC
Source organism: Gymnothorax reevesii (assembly GCA_029721435.1). Classification (NCBI taxonomy): domain Eukaryota; kingdom Metazoa; phylum Chordata; class Actinopteri; order Anguilliformes; family Muraenidae; genus Gymnothorax; species Gymnothorax reevesii. The sequence continues at coordinate 13,520,715 of CM056576.1, forward strand.
TTCGGAAATCTGTATGTCAGGCGGAATTCCTCCATCGACTTTGTTACCATACATCCAAGCTTTTCAATACGTGCTTTCATTTTTTCAAATTTTTTCTTCTCTACGTGACTAAAACCTGAGGAGAAAAGGATGGGGGGCATTTTTTTGATCAGACAAAGCAACACTGAAAAAAAAAAAAACACTGATATTTCCACAGAGACCAAATTTATCCATTCATATTATTTAGAATTATTCAGTGCATAACCACAAATATACCTGTATACACAAACATGTAGTATGCATGTCATATTCTTTTATCAATCCACGTTTTTAGATGTTTATTAGTCAGTTCTTAAGATATCAGCTCAAAATGATGTCCAAATTTGGCTGACATCTTATTGAACCTAGTTTTTCTTTGCCCATTTACCTTTTAACCTCCACCAAAGAGGTTATGCTTTCTCCCCCATCTGTCTGTGTTTGTTAGTCTGTTAACTCAAACTCAAGTTAAAAACAGACTGGCACAGTATTTGAAAGGATGGTGGGTTATAGTCTAAGGAAGCATTGATTCAGATTTGGAAGTGATTTGGAACATTCTGGATCTGGAGGAAGCTAAAATATATTATGGTGTGACAGAGGTATGCGCTCCAGCGAGTGACCTTCTAGTCTCCCCATATACTACCTGATCCGGGCCCAGTTTTTTTTTTTTTTTTTTTTAAATCATTCAATCATTTGAGCTCACACTTCACTTTCTGTCCATAAAATGGACAAAAAAGGAGGAAAAAGTAAAATAAAATGGACACACTTTATAAATCTCATGAAATGAGACACACCTACTCCAGTCCATGTTTCATGCTTTGGAACACAACTCAAAATGAACTAATATTACATAGTGATTGCTTATGCAGTCATTGCGTGAGAAATACTTATTGGACAATTCTGTGAAATGGCAGGTAAATTTCTTCAACTTACTAGCCACAATGTATAAATAAAATAATACAAATATAGCTGTTTGTGCGAATTTATCCGTCCAATCAACTGAAATATTTATTTGTATTTCATAGTCTCACATGTGAGCAGAAACCAGCAGCTCCGGTTTTTTCTTGCAAGCTATTTCAGATTCTGGCAATGTCACAAAATGTCATGTCTCGGCCTCCAAGACTAACCAATGCTAGAGTTAGTATACTAATAATGAGTAGGTAACCACAGAGAAAATTTCCATTGCATCAGTAGAGTCAACAGCACACAAGAGGTCAGCAAATGTCTGTGACCTTATCTTACAGCTTTGTGGGACAGGCTACATGAGAGGCAGGGTTATATGGTTAATCCTGAAGTAGTCGGACTCGGCATAACAAATCACACAATACGATTTTTCGAAGAGCACAAAGAAGAGTACTTCTCAAGGCTGTTTCGTGGAACAGAAAATGGCAAACATTGTGCAGTATTTAATAAACTTGTCGGGCTTTTGCTTTCAGTTCAGGAGATAAATGGGTACCTACTTAAAGTCGTCAGGTCTTCATCATCAATACTGTCAATGAAGTCTCTCTCATCCTTCACGCCAATTTCAATAAATGCATTGTAGAAACGTTCCAGTCGGAACTCTTGAAGCAGTGAGAAAATCTTCTCCATCTAAGATAGAAAATGCATAAAAATGGTGAGTGTAACAAATATTGAAAATTAAGTTTAAGAAATTAAGTTTAGAAAATTGCTCTGAACATGTACATATCTGAATGCATAAGTGAGTAATAAAATTACAGTTACCGAACATTGCAATGTTTCAGGTTTTGTAATTACCTCAGGCTGCAATTGTGTAAATCAGAGCATTTAGTTATTTTACTTTTTAGCAAGTTGTGTCATTTTGGTTAGTCCACTTTCAATAGTTGCTCAAAAAAAACTTCTATGTTTAAGCAAACTTCTGAGTTGCATCAATTCGATATATTATTTTTAACAATATCTTTGTACATTATTCTTGTTTAGGAGTCATTAACCTTCATTTGGTTTAGTTTGTAGAGACATTACCTTTGAGGAGGAAATTGCTTCACGTTGAGTGCTGAACTGGGGATTTTATTTTTACTTTCTATTCCTGGAGAGGGTGGGGCAAGTCTGCCACAGAAACAAGTCTGGTAATTTCCAATGAAGTCCTTCCTTATGAGTAACCTGGCAGGTTTACTCACCTGAGTAATATGAGTTGTTCCACGCTCACACTACTAGTATTAGCAATCTGGGCATATAAACCCCTCTGTGGAGATATAGACATCGGCGTTCGTAAATTCTTAGATTTACTTCCTAAATACTTCTGTAATTGAATTTCCAAATGTCTTGCTTCACTGAAATAATTTTACAGTCTCTGTGACACATGCTGAGGTATAAAGCATAAATAGGCTCTTGCACAACAGGAAAAATTGGCATTATTTGCATTCTACGCAAAGGGGTTAATGACAGATTTTCCAAATAAGACATGCACTGCGGCAGCTGCAGGCAGAATTGTGACCGTACAGCATCTGATATACCATATTGGCTTCAGTTGCGATGAATCCAATGATTTATCAATCTGGATGAGGGATGCTCACTGAGACTCCAAAAGCGAGTTATTAATTCAAAGAATGATTTTTACTGAACAAAACATTACAAACAAATATGGCACGTGGACCAACAGAAACTTCAAATAAACAAATAATGCAGGAGAAAAGGGTGGCACAAGGCCAACAAAAAAATCCACTTAAAAAGCTGAAACGTTCAGACTGAAAAAACTGCAGGATTAAGGAGGCCACAAAGCCAACAAGAAAACTACACTCAATGGCCCTCAATAAATTTTACGCTCCTCCTGGTAACTCATGACTGACTTGGTGTATGATCACCAAATTTGCTGGGGATGATGTACACAAACTAAATCACCAAAATAATTTCGGTATTATTATGACCTCATGATTTGATCTTATTGCCCAAAACTGTCATGATAGGGTAATCTCTTACAAATTTAAGGTATAAAGCTCATGTTGGGATCCTGCATTTCAGCCATTCTTTTGTCTGCTCCATGTTTAAGTTCTGTGCCTGGCTTGCCATGTATGCCTTTTGTGTTTAAGTGACCACTGCCTGCCTCTGACCATCCCTAGGATTATGTATTGGGTTTTGGTTGTTTGTTTTCATGTTTTATTATTTTTCTTGTTTTGTTATTATTTACGTCTTTGCCATGTTTCATAGCCTTGCCATGTTTCATAGTCTTGTTTTTGGTTCTAGTCCTGCACTTCGTTTTCCCCTGTCTTGTCTGGTGTAGGTCTTTGCCCACGGTCCCTTGTCTGACGTGCCACTCATTCGGGTGATTTCCTGGTTTCTGGGATTTCAATCTTTCTTCATATCTCGTTTTCTTCCTTCCTCTCTCTTTATGCTATCTACTAACCCTACTAACAGTTTATTGTTTTCGATAATTACTAACCCCGATTAACATTGTATATTCATACTAACTGACTAACTTGCACTCGGGATTGTATAGCTGCACATACTAATAGACTAACGATCTCTCAGCATTCGCCCAATCTGTATCTCCGCCCTCCTTGCCTATCACTAATTATCTCTACTGCAGTTTCCATTTATATCTCAGGCTTTCTCTTTTCTTTAGACTATACACTTTAGTACTCCTTAACCGGAGCTGTTATTCGTTCATAGGAATGTCTCGTTATCCCTGTCTGCGTTTCGGCATTCGCCAAATTCATGTAATTAGTTTTCCTCATGTGTCACTCCCATGTCATTGATTACACCTGTTTACCCTAGTCATGTGTTCACCCCGGATGTGTATATAAGGTGTCTGCACTTTTAGTTCCTTGTCAGATCGTCTTTACTCCTTTGTCTTGTGCTACGTTCCTCGCCTTGCTCACTGTGATATTTTCTTTCTGACTGGATTGCCCGACACTTGTTTTTTGGTTTGCCCTTTTGGATCTGATTGCCTTCGTGAGTTTTGACCTATTTTTGCCCGACCACGTCTATTGTCTTTGCTGCCCTGGTATTTGGATTCGGACTGTTTACGGCTTATGAGTTTGTCTCTCCACCAAACCCACGCCTGTGTACCGAACCATTTTTGCCTGACCTTGAGTTTTGTTATTGGTGCCCTGGTTACAGTTTTGGACTTTGCCCTTTGGATTCTGTTTGTGGATTGTGGACATTGTACTGTTGCCAGCTCTGTTGGGGGGTTTCCCCCTTCAGAAATAAAGCCTCCATTTTGCATTTATCTGGTTTTCGCTCTTGGCTCATTTCGTAAAACCTCACATTACGATCTGACCATGACGGAGCCAGCGTCAGACCAGTCTCTGCAGGAGGCAGTGCACCAGCAGGGCACTCAGTTGGAGTTTCAGGAACGTCAGCTCCGTGCTCTGATGCAGCACATGCAAACCATGAGCCTCCAGATGGCGGACCTCGCTCGCTCAGTACAGGAGGCGCAGCAACTACAGTCACCCCAGCCTACCGCCTATACTCCTCCTGCTCCCGCTTCCGCTCCGCCCCTACCCAGCTGCGAGCCACGTCTACCACCGCCGGAGAGGTACGACGGGAACCCGGGAGCATGTCGGGCGTTTCTCACCCAGTGCGAGCTCATCTTCAGCCTGCAGCCTTCGTCCTTCCCCACCGAAAGAGCGCGAGTTGCTTTCATTATCACGCAACTGACGGGAAGAGCTAAGCAGTGGGCTACAGCGGCTTGGGAAGCTGATCTCCCCTGTGTACAGACTTTTCGTCTACTGGGTGAAGAGATGAGGCGGATCTTTGATCGCACCAAGTTGGGTCACGAGGCAGGACGAGAGATCCTGCACATGCGACAAGGTGGGCGTCCCGTAGCCGACTACGCCATTGATTTTCAGACGTTGGCCACCAACAGCAGATGGGGACAGAGAGCTCTGTACGATGCCTTCTTCGACGGATTATCGGAAGCACTTAAGGATGAGCTAGTGTCGCGGGATTTACCGGAGAACTTGGACGACCTTGTCGACCTGGCTATTCGCGTGGATTCGCGATTGGAGGAGCGCCGACGCCTCGCTTCCCGCAGACGACCATATCCAGCTCCCCAGAGTACTCCGCCTCGATCACCCCCTACTGGCAGCCGCTCCCCTGAGCCTGAACCCATGCAATTGGGACGTACGCGCATTCCTGTGGAGGAGAGGGATCGCCGCCGCCGTGATGGGGCCTGCTTTTACTGTGGCAAGGGAGGACACCTTATCGCTCAGTGCCCTAACAGGGAAAAAAAAAAGAAGAGAAGAGGTCCTCCTGGTGCCCGCATAGCGACAGTAATAGGGGTGACGCCGGGACAGGAAACTAACAATCGCACATGTGTTCCTGTAACTTTGGAATGGGGGGGCGAGAGCAGATCCACCGAGGCTCTCGTGGACACCGGAGCGGAGGAAAACTTAATTGATGTGGAGCTGGCCCGGAAATGGGGCGTTCCCACAGAGAAGATCTTCCCTGATCGAGTGGCCAATTCGCTCAGCGGCCAGAGGATTGGCCAAATAACCCATACGACCAGCCCCGTCAAACTCAAGGTGTCAGGAAACCACCACGAAACCATTCAGTTCCTCCTGTTACACTCTCCCCATGCTCCTATCGTCCTGGGCCATCCATGGATGGCCAAACACCTACCAGAGATCGACTGGCGCAAGAATGAAATTAAGGGATGGAGCCCCAACTGCTCCCTGACATGCCTCCGCAACGCCCTCGACCCTCTACACAACCCATCTCCTCCGGAGATTCCAGACCTGGAAAAGGTTCCTCTTGAATTCCATGACCTCAAGGAGGTGTTCTCAAAGTCTCGGGCCACCAGCTTACCACCTCACCGACCCTATGACTGCACCATAAACCTGAAGCCAGGTACTATGCCCCCTAGAGGCCGACTCTACTCACTCTCCAGACCAGAAAACCAAGCTATGGAGAAGTATCTCTCAGAGTCTCTCGCTGCTGGCCTTATACGCCCGTCATCATCCCCTGCTGGTGCGGGTTTTTTCTTCGTAGCCAAGAAGGATGGATCATTAAGACCCTGTATTGATTACCGGGGCCTCAACGAGATAACTATCAAGAACCGCTACCCACTTCCCCTCATGAACACCGCTTTTGATCTCCTGCAAGGAGCCAAGATCTTCACTAAGCTCGACCTCCGGAATGCATACCACTTAGTGCGAATCAGAGAGGGGGACGAATGGAAGACCGCCTTTAACACTCCCACGGGGCACTGGGAATATTTGGTTCTTCCTTTCGGGCTTACCAACGCTCCAGCAGTGTTTCAAAACCTCGTCAATGACGTCTTAAGAGACATGTTAAACAAGTTTGTTTTTGTCTATCTTGACGATATTCTGATTTTTTTCTGAATCCCAGGAGGACCATGTTCAGCATGTTCGTCAAGTGCTCCGTCGCCTCTTGGAGAACCGCCTTTTCGTAAAGGCCGAGAAGTGTGAGTTTTTTGTTGAAACCACCACCTTTTTGGGTTACATTATTTCTCCTGGCACCATTCGCATGGACCCAGTAAAGGTGGAGGCAGTTACCAAGTGGCCCCGACCAGAGGACCGTAAGTCACTCCAACGTTTCCTAGGATTTGCCAACTTCTACCGGCGGTTCATCAGGAACTATAGTTCTGTTGCGGCTCCTCTTACTGCTCTCACCTCCTCCAAATTCAAGTTTCGTTGGTCGGAGAAAGCAGAGGACGCCTTTAAAGAATTAAAGACCAGATTCACATCTGCACCCATCCTCACTATTCCCAACCCAGAGCTCCAGTTCATCGTCGAGGTGGACGCCTCCAATATTGGAGCTGGAGCCATTCTGTCTCAGAGGTCCACGGAGGATGGGAAAATCCATCCATGTGCCTTCTTCTCTCGCCGCCTCAGCTCAGCGGAGAGAAATTACGACATCGGCAACCGGGAGCTGTTGGCGGTGAAGTTGGCCTTGGAAGAATGGAGGCAATGGCTGGAAGGATCCAAGGTTCCCTTTATTGTCTGGACTGACCACAAGAATTTGGAGTACCTGCAGACAGCCAAAAGACTCAATCCGCGGCAAGCCAGGTGGGCGTTATTCTTCTCCCGCTTTAACTTCCACATTGCCTACCGGCCTGGAAGTAAGAATGTGAAGCCTGATGCCCTATCCCGATGTTTTGAGATCCAGGAGGAGGAACTTAACAAGGATACTATCCTCCCTAAGGAAGCGTTTTTCAATGCCATATGTTTTGACATAGAGAGAGAGGTTAAGAATGCCCAGACCAATGCTGCTACCCCTAGTGCGTGTCCCACTAACTGCTTATTTGTTCCAGCTGCCCTGCGCCCCAAGGTCCTGGAATGGGGACACGCATCTAGACTGTCCTGCCACCCTGGGATTCGCCGCACTAAGAGCTTCATCCTCCAGAGGTTTTGGTGGCCAGAACTTAGCCAAGATGTCCAGGGTTTCGTTACAGCTTGCTCGGTCTGTGCCCAGGCTAAGTCCTCTCACCAACCACCACAAGGTTTACTCCAGCCCCTTCCGACACCACATCGTCCCTGGTCCCACATTGCACTAGACTTCATCACAGGTCTTCCCCCATCCAACCACCACACCACCATTCTCACTATTGTTGACAGATTTTCCAAAGCCGTTCACTTAGTTCCCCTCACTAAACTTCCCTCCGCTCAAGACACCACCAATCTGGTCATTCAACATGTCATTAGGCTTCATGGCATACCCACCGACATCACTTCTGATCGTGGTCCCCAGTTCACAGCACTTTTTTGGAAAGCGTTTTTTAAAGCCCTAGGCACGTCAGTCAGTTTATCCTCAGGTTTCCATCCCCAGACCAATGGCCAGACCGAGCGAGCTAACCAATGTGTGGAAAGTGTTCTGCGTTGTCTCTGCATTAGGAACCCCTCCTCCTGGAGTTATCAGTTGCCATGGGTAGAGTACGCCTTGAACAGCCACACCTCTGCTGCCTCCGGCGTCTCCCCCTTCAAGGCCTGCCTGGGCTACCAGCCTCCGTTGTTCCCGTCCCAGGAGGAGGAGGTAGCTGTTCCATCTGCCAGCGAGTTCGTCCGTAGGTGCAGACGCACCTGGGTCACCACCCGCCAGGTCCTGCTCAGATCGGTCGCCCGGATGAAGGAACTGGCCGACAAGAAACGCACAGCGGCTCCGGCGTACCGACCTGGGCAACGGGTCTGGCTGTCTTCTAGGGACATCCCCCTCAGAGGTAACGGGGGTAAGCTTTTCCCCAAATACCTGGGCCCTTTCACTATCGAGAGGGTCCTTAGTCCCACTGCCATTCGCCTCCGTCTCCCCCTATCCATGCGACGTATACACCCAACTTTCCATGTGTCACAAGTAAAACCTGCTGTAACCCACCACCTGTCCTCTGGACCTGATCCCCCTCCACCCGCCCGGATCATCGACGGAGGCGAAGCCTACACGGTCCGTGCCCTCCTGGACTCTCGTCGACGAGGCAGAGGTCTACAGTACCTCGTCGACTGGGAGGGTTACGGACCAGAACACCGCAGTTGGGTTCCTGCCCGACACATCCTGGATAAGACTTTAATAAGAGACTTTCATGCTGCATCACGTTATTCGAGGTGAACGCCAGGAGGCGTTCGTTGGGGGGGGGGGTTCTGTTGGGATCCTGCATTTCAGCCATTCTTTTGTCTGCTCCATGTTTAAGTTCTGTGCCTGGCTTGCCATGTATGCCTTTTGTGTTTAAGTGACCACTGCCTGCCTCTGACCATCCCTAGGATTATGTATTGGGTTTTGGTTGTTTGTTTTCATGTTTTATTATTTTTCTTGTTTTGTTATTATTTACGTCTTTGCCATGTTTCATAGCCTTGCCATGTTTCATAGTCTTGTTTTTGGTTCTAGTCCTGCACTTCGTTTTCCCCTGTCTTGTCTGGTGTAGGTCTTTGCCCACGGTCCCTTGTCTGACGTGCCACTCATTCGGGTGATTTCCTGGTTTCTGGGATTTCAATCTTTCTTCATATCTCGTTTTCTTCCTTCCTCTCTCTTTATGCTATCTACTAACCCTACTAACAGTTTATTGTTTTCGATAATTACTAACCCCGATTAACATTGTATATTCATACTAACTGACTAACTTGCACTCGGGATTGTATAGCTGCACATACTAATAGACTAACGATCTCTCAGCATTCGCCCAATCTGTATCTCCGCCCTCCTTGCCTATCACTAATTATCTCTACTGCAGTTTCCATTTATATCTCAGGCTTTCTCTTTTCTTTAGACTATACACTTTAGTACTCCTTAACCGGAGCTGTTATTCGTTCATAGGAATGTCTCGTTATCCCTGTCTGCGTTTCGGCATTCGCCAAATTCATGTAATTAGTTTTCCTCATGTGTCACTCCCATGTCATTGATTACACCTGTTTACCCTAGTCATGTGTTCACCCCGGATGTGTATATAAGGTGTCTGCACTTTTAGTTCCTTGTCAGATCGTCTTTACTCCTTTGTCTTGTGCTACGTTCCTCGCCTTGCTCACTGTGATATTTTCTTTCTGACTGGATTGCCCGACACTTGTTTTTTGGTTTGCCCTTTTGGATCTGATTGCCTTCGTGAGTTTTGACCTATTTTTGCCCGACCACGTCTATTGTCTTTGCTGCCCTGGTATTTGGATTCGGACTGTTTACGGCTTATGAGTTTGTCTCTCCACCAAACCCACGCCTGTGTACCGAACCATTTTTGCCTGACCTTGAGTTTTGTTATTGGTGCCCTGGTTACAGTTTTGGACTTTGCCCTTTGGATTCTGTTTGTGGATTGTGGACATTGTACTGTTGCCAGCTCTGTTGGGGGGTTTCCCCCTTCAGAAATAAAGCCTCCATTTTGCATTTATCTGGTTTTCGCTCTTGGCTCATTTCGTAAAACCTCACATTACGATCTGACCATGACGGAGCCAGCGTCAGACCAGTCTCTGCAGGAGGCAGTGCACCAGCAGGGCACTCAGTTGGAGTTTCAGGAACGTCAGCTCCGTGCTCTGATGCAGCACATGCAAACCATGAGCCTCCAGATGGCGGACCTCGCTCGCTCAGTACAGGAGGCGCAGCAACTACAGTCACCCCAGCCTACCGCCTATACTCCTCCTGCTCCCGCTTCCGCTCCGCCCCTACCCAGCTGCGAGCCACGTCTACCACCGCCGGAGAGGTACGACGGGAACCCGGGAGCATGTCGGGCGTTTCTCACCCAGTGCGAGCTCATCTTCAGCCTGCAGCCTTCGTCCTTCCCCACCGAAAGAGCGCGAGTTGCTTTCATTATCACGCAACTGACGGGAAGAGCTAAGCAGTGGGCTACAGCGGCTTGGGAAGCTGATCTCCCCTGTGTACAGACTTTTCGTCTACTGGGTGAAGAGATGAGGCGGATCTTTGATCGCACCAAGTTGGGTCACGAGGCAGGACGAGAGATCCTGCACATGCGACAAGGTGGGCGTCCCGTAGCCGACTACGCCATTGATTTTCAGACGTTGGCCACCAACAGCAGATGGGGACAGAGAGCTCTGTACGATGCCTTCTTCGACGGATTATCGGAAGCACTTAAGGATGAGCTAGTGTCGCGGGATTTACCGGAGAACTTGGACGACCTTGTCGACCTGGCTATTCGCGTGGATTCGCGATTGGAGGAGCGCCGACGCCTCGCTTCCCGCAGACGACCATATCCAGCTCCCCAGAGTACTCCGCCTCGATCACCCCCTACTGGCAGCCGCTCCCCTGAGCCTGAACCCATGCAATTGGGACGTACGCGCATTCCTGTGGAGGAGAGGGATCGCCGCCGCCGTGATGGGGCCTGCTTTTACTGTGGCAAGGGAGGACACCTTATCGCTCAGTGCCCTAACAGGGAAAAAAAAAAGAAGAGAAGAGGTCCTCCTGGTGCCCGCATAGCGACAGTAATAGGGGTGACGCCGGGACAGGAAACTAACAATCGCACATGTGTTCCTGTAACTTTGGAATGGGGGGGCGAGAGCAGATCCACCGAGGCTCTCGTGGACACCGGAGCGGAGGAAAACTTAATTGATGTGGAGCTGGCCCGGAAATGGGGCGTTCCCACAGAGAAGATCTTCCCTGATCGAGTGGCCAATTCGCTCAGCGGCCAGAGGATTGGCCAAATAACCCATACGACCAGCCCCGTCAAACTCAAGGTGTCAGGAAACCACCACGAAACCATTCAGTTCCTCCTGTTACACTCTCCCCATGCTCCTATCGTCCTGGGCCATCCATGGATGGCCAAACACCTACCAGAGATCGACTGGCGCAAGAATGAAATTAAGGGATGGAGCCCCAACTGCTCCCTGACATGCCTCCGCAACGCCCTCGACCCTCTACACAACCCATCTCCTCCGGAGATTCCAGACCTGGAAAAGGTTCCTCTTGAATTCCATGACCTCAAGGAGGTGTTCTCAAAGTCTCGGGCCACCAGCTTACCACCTCACCGACCCTATGACTGCACCATAAACCTGAAGCCAGGTACTATGCCCCCTAGAGGCCGACTCTACTCACTCTCCAGACCAGAAAACCAAGCTATGGAGAAGTATCTCTCAGAGTCTCTCGCTGCTGGCCTTATACGCCCGTCATCATCCCCTGCTGGTGCGGGTTTTTTCTTCGTAGCCAAGAAGGATGGATCATTAAGACCCTGTATTGATTACCGGGGCCTCAACGAGATAACTATCAAGAACCGCTACCCACTTCCCCTCATGAACACCGCTTTTGATCTCCTGCAAGGAGCCAAGATCTTCACTAAGCTCGACCTCCGGAATGCATACCACTTAGTGCGAATCAGAGAGGGGGACGAATGGAAGACCGCCTTTAACACTCCCACGGGGCACTGGGAATATTTGGTTCTTCCTTTCGGGCTTACCAACGCTCCAGCAGTGTTTCAAAACCTCGTCAATGACGTCTTAAGAGACATGTTAAACAAGTTTGTTTTTGTCTATCTTGACGATATTCTGATTTTTTCTGAATCCCAGGAGGACCATGTTCAGCATGTTCGTCAAGTGCTCCGTCGCCTCTTGGAGAACCGCCTTTTCGTAAAGGCCGAGAAGTGTGAGTTTTTTGTTGAAACCACCACCTTTTTGGGTTACATTATTTCTCCTGGCACCATTCGCATGGACCCAGTAAAGGTGGAGGCAGTTACCAAGTGGCCCCGACCAGAGGACCGTAAGTCACTCCAACGTTTCCTAGGATTTGCCAACTTCTACCGGCGGTTCATCAGGAACTATAGTTCTGTTGCGGCTCCTCTTACTGCTCTCACCTCCTCCAAATTCAAGTTTCGTTGGTCGGAGAAAGCAGAGGACGCCTTTAAAGAATTAAAGACCAGATTCACATCTGCACCCATCCTCACTATTCCCAACCCAGAGCTCCAGTTCATCGTCGAGGTGGACGCCTCCAATATTGGAGCTGGAGCCATTCTGTCTCAGAGGTCCACGGAGGATGGGAAAATCCATCCATGTGCCTTCTTCTCTCGCCGCCTCAGCTCAGCGGAGAGAAATTACGACATCGGCAACCGGGAGCTGTTGGCGGTGAAGTTGGCCTTGGAAGAATGGAGGCAATGGCTGGAAGGATCCAAGGTTCCCTTTATTGTCTGGACTGACCACAAGAATTTGGAGTACCTGCAGACAGCCAAAAGACTCAATCCGCGGCAAGCCAGGTGGGCGTTTATTCTTCTCTTGCTTTAACTTCCACATTGCCTACCGGCCTGGAAGTAAGAATGTGAAGCCTGATGCCCTATCCCGATGTTTTGAGATCCAGGAGGAGGAACTTAACAAGGATACTATCCTCCCTAAGGAAGCGTTTTTCAATGCCATATGTTTTGACATAGAGAGAGAGGTTAAGAATGCCCAGACCAATGCTGCTACCCCTAGTGCGTGTCCCACTAACTGCTTATTTGTTCCAGCTGCCCTGCGCCCCAAGGTCCTGGAATGGGGACACGCATCTAGACTGTCCTGCCACCCTGGGATTCGCCGCACTAAGAGCTTCATCCTCCAGAGGTTTTGGTGGCCAGAACTTAGCCAAGATGTCCAGGGTTTCGTTACAGCTTGCTCGGTCTGTGCCCAGGCTAAGTCCTCTCACCAACCACCACAAGGTTTACTCCAGCCCCTTCCGACACCACATCGTCCCTGGTCCCACATTGCACTAGACTTCATCACAGGTCTTCCCCCATCCAACCACCACACCACCATTCTCACTATTGTTGACAGATTTTCCAAAGCCGTTCACTTAGTTCCCCTCACTAAACTTCCCTCCGCTCAAGACACCACCAATCTGGTCATTCAACATGTCATTAGGCTTCATGGCATACCCACCGACATCACTTCTGATCGTGGTCCCCAGTTCACAGCACTTTTTTGGAAAGCGTTTTTTAAAGCCCTAGGCACGTCAGTCAGTTTATCCTCAGGTTTCCATCCCCAGACCAATGGCCAGACCGAGCGAGCTAACCAATGTGTGGAAAGTGTTCTGCGTTGTCTCTGCATTAGGAACCCCTCCTCCTGGAGTTATCAGTTGCCATGGGTAGAGTACGCCTTGAACAGCCACACCTCTGCTGCCTCCGGCGTCTCCCCCTTCAAGGCCTGCCTGGGCTACCAGCCTCCGTTGTTCCCGTCCCAGGAGGAGGAGGTAGCTGTTCCATCTGCCAGCGAGTTCGTCCGTAGGTGCAGACGCACCTGGGTCACCACCCGCCAGGTCCTGCTCAGATCGGTCGCCCGGATGAAGGAACTGGCCGACAAGAAACGCACAGCGGCTCCGGCGTACCGACCTGGGCAACGGGTCTGGCTGTCTTCTAGGGACATCCCCCTCAGAGGTAACGGGGGTAAGCTTTTCCCCAAATACCTGGGCCCTTTCACTATCGAGAGGGTCCTTAGTCCCACTGCCATTCGCCTCCGTCTCCCCCTATCCATGCGACGTATACACCCAACTTTCCATGTGTCACAAGTAAAACCTGCTGTAACCCACCACCTGTCCTCTGGACCTGATCCCCCTCCACCCGCCCGGATCATCGACGGAGGCGAAGCCTACACGGTCCGTGCCCTCCTGGACTCTCGTCGACGAGGCAGAGGTCTACAGTACCTCGTCGACTGGGAGGGTTACGGACCAGAACACCGCAGTTGGGTTCCTGCCCGACACATCCTGGATAAGACTTTAATAAGAGACTTTCATGCTGCATCACGTTATTCGAGGTGAACGCCAGGAGGCGTTCGTTGGGGGGGGGGGTTCTGTTGGGATCCTGCATTTCAGCCATTCTTTTGTCTGCTCCATGTTTAAGTTCTGTGCCTGGCTTGCCATGTATGCCTTTTGTGTTTAAGTGACCACTGCCTGCCTCTGACCATCCCTAGGATTATGTATTGGGTTTTGGTTGTTTGTTTTCATGTTTTATTATTTTTCTTGTTTTGTTATTATTTACGTCTTTGCCATGTTTCATAGCCTTGCCATGTTTCATAGTCTTGTTTTTGGTTCTAGTCCTGCACTTCGTTTTCCCCTGTCTTGTCTGGTGTAGGTCTTTGCCCACGGTCCCTTGTCTGACGTGCCACTCATTCGGGTGATTTCCTGGTTTCTGGGATTTCAATCTTTCTTCATATCTCGTTTTCTTCCTTCCTCTCTCTTTATGCTATCTACTAACCCTACTAACAGTTTATTGTTTTCGATAATTACTAACCCCGATTAACATTGTATATTCATACTAACTGACTAACTTGCACTCGGGATTGTATAGCTGCACATACTAATAGACTAACGATCTCTCAGCATTCGCCCAATCTGTATCTCCGCCCTCCTTGCCTATCACTAATTATCTCTACTGCAGTTTCCATTTATATCTCAGGCTTTCTCTTTTCTTTAGACTATACACTTTAGTACTCCTTAACCGGAGCTGTTATTCGTTCATAGGAATGTCTCGTTATCCCTGTCTGCGTTTCGGCATTCGCCAAATTCATGTAATTAGTTTTCCTCATGTGTCACTCCCATGTCATTGATTACACCTGTTTACCCTAGTCATGTGTTCACCCCGGATGTGTATATAAGGTGTCTGCACTTTTAGTTCCTTGTCAGATCGTCTTTACTCCTTTGTCTTGTGCTACGTTCCTCGCCTTGCTCACTGTGATATTTTCTTTCTGACTGGATTGCCCGACACTTGTTTTTTGGTTTGCCCTTTTGGATCTGATTGCCTTCGTGAGTTTTGACCTATTTTTGCCCGACCACGTCTATTGTCTTTGCTGCCCTGGTATTTGGATTCGGACTGTTTACGGCTTATGAGTTTGTCTCTCCACCAAACCCACGCCTGTGTACCGAACCATTTTTGCCTGACCTTGAGTTTTGTTATTGGTGCCCTGGTTACAGTTTTGGACTTTGCCCTTTGGATTCTGTTTGTGGATTGTGGACATTGTACTGTTGCCAGCTCTGTTGGGGGGTTTCCCCCTTCAGAAATAAAGCCTCCATTTTGCATTTATCTGGTTTTCGCTCTTGGCTCATTTCGTAAAACCTCACAGCTCAATTGTAACAGATGGTGTGTTCTAGAAAACTTAAATGTCTGCAAAGATATCGGTTGTCATTGGCAACAGCAACAACGTCAAAATTATGTCTTTAAAATGACGTCACAGCATAGATATTGCAAAACGGGTTTAATGGCTTAAAACATATGATAGTCAACTGGTAAAGGAACAATCAATAGTACACTTGTTTGGCAATGAACTACAAATCACTATCATATTTTGGCCCTTTAAATTCCATGACGTTATCAAATTAGCATAAATTAATTCAACTTAACAAGGCTGACATTAAATTGCGTAAGATATTGTAAATATAATGGAATATGTTTAAAAGAAAAATTGGAAACTACATCGATAAAACGGGAAGCTGAAATTTTTTGTCTTGTCTTATTGGTAAAAAATTGTTCCCGGACAAGTTTTAGGAAAAGTCGGCAAGTTTGGTGATCCTAGCTCTAGCTCAAGGCGTTCAGAAATTATATGACATTTGTTATGGCCCCAATTTATTAAGACGTATCGGACAGCAAGGGATGACAGACAAAAATTGTAAAACTTTAACAGATTTAACAAAACACAGCACTGACCAAGATTGAAACAAAAGAGAAAATGAGATATTCACAGTCCCCTGGTAATTGAGACGGGGTTGCTATGTTGCGATGTCCTGGGACAGGAAAATACTCCAACACAGGCAAAAATCCACAAAAAGCGTCACAGGTCTTGAAAAGAGTGACAGGTCTGGTCAAATGTATCCTTCCACAATTTCTCCTTGCAATTTCTCCTACTACTTTACTCTCTGTTTTTATCCTTATATAGTCTTTTCCAGCCCCCTCCCACCTTCCAAACTTTTTTCAATCCTCTGGGACTTTCCCCTCTCAGACATGCCCAGGACATGCCCAAAACCTAGCTCCAGACTGGCTGAACAAAAAAAAAATGTCAGTACTGCCATCTAGTGGCTTGTCGCCCCCCCACATTACACATAAAAATTGGCGCAGCCATAAAAAGCCCCCCCCCACCCCAGGTTTAGATAGGGCTAACTGAGTGCTTGCTTCAACAAAGCAGCACACTCTATTCTTACTTCTTCTTCTTCCGCCTATATTTTGCTGCCTAACTCCTCCTACACCGTTTAAGCTACTGATTCCGTTCAAATTTTAAAAAATTCTGCTCTACGTTGCATCTGTACAGATTTTAGATTTTTTTTTAGTTTTTGAGATATTTTAATTCTATTTAATCAAGTCATTTTTGTGCTGATTCATTAGATTCAGCACAGGGGAGCAGCAATAAGCCTGTGCTTCGTCATGCCTGCCAAATCAAGAGAAGAGCCTGTTGGCCTTATTCAGAAGTGTTTGGCCTATTTAAAACCATATCAATGCTTGTAACACTGTTAAAGACTAATGTTAAGGTTGGATAATGTAAGGCTAACAAAACTTAGCAATTGCCAGTCGTTAATACCGGCTCGCAGCCATTGGTCCATCATAATATATGCCTATTGCCATTGCTTGGAAGGGTTGACGTTTGCTGATATATTAGCATTAGGGTTGGTCAATCACTCTGCTACGTTAACGGCTAGTACAGTCAGCTGGACAGTTACTCAGCTATCATAAGACTAGCCGATCAGCTGTCAGGCTAATAGCTAACCACCTGCTCGTGTTTATAGTAGGCCAAATCAGTTTTCAAGCGTGCTTGGTTTATTCAAGACATATGCTTCGAAATTGTGTCTTGAAGGGTTAGCAGATAACATCTTGTGTTTTTTGCGAGCTAGCAACTCAAATGACCTTGATGCTATTACAAGTGTGAATATGTGAGCAATGCTAGTGCTGCATAATGGGACAAATTAGCATCCCAATAATATTTACAGGCTTTGACCTGCCTAATCTTGCTTTGCCAGAGTCAATGAAGGAGACACGTTGATAGGAACAAATTGAGTTCAGTTTGGGAGAATAGTGCAATAGTTAGTCCAATAGTTCAAATAGCACAACCCAACAGCTGTGCTCATCTTATAGTGCCTGCACTAGGGCTTGATCTAACAACCCTCTGAGTCTGACATGAACCAAAGGACTGCAGGTTGAACATGGGGAGAATATTGCAGCTCCTTGCAAAGAGGATCCAGTATTGGACTCAAACCCTGACGTAAAGCCAGCCATTGTGTGATCATGCTGCCCTGGGGTCACAGTGTAAGGGGTCACAACCCCTGATAGTAGTCTCAAGAGACCAAGGAATCGTGGGTTGGAAGATCTCTAGGTCAAACTGAGATATTTTTTGAGGTGCATTAAAATTTGTTAGCACAACAGGACTTAGCGCTCTTATATCGGATGGATATAGTTAGAATTACATCAGCAGATAAAAATATGTCAGTACGCTCCTAAATGTTTCAACATGGAAACACTTGTGCTCTTTTAAAAAACCTTGTAAACATAATGTCCTCACAAATTGCAAATTATAAAAATTGCAAAAAAATTGCAGGATACTGCTCATTGGAGCACATCAAGCTCTTTATTGTTCTTGGAATGTAAACCTTTATCCATCAGAGGCGTAACTGGAGAAAGAATAGAACCCAAAGACAAACAGCACTGTCCCCTGACATCACAATATCCGGCAACACATTTTAAAAGATGCAAATGGCAAGCCTCTTTGACTCGGCACGTCTTCAATCTATAACTCGTCATCCCAAAAACTCAGGTTTCCTTTAAAACTATAGGGGCAGTTCTGAGGTATTGTCAACCAAATGTCCCCTTCATGACAGACACTAAACTTAACTTTAATACACCTACAGAATTTTGTTTGGGGGACGGTATTGTGTCTATAGGAGAAATTTTGTTAAAATACCTCGGAATTGCCCATGTATAAAGAAGAAATTCAAACACATTGAATTAATATAGCTGCAGAGTGCAAGTAAGAATCACTGTTTTTTTATGTAATTGAAAAGATGGTTGGCTGACACTTCAAAATTTCTCTTCTTTTGACCATTCAGTGTGCTTTCCGTATGTGACCCTGATTCGAACAGGTCTGCAAGCTGTCATTCTTATAGATGACTGTAGTGAGCTAACATCGCTCGCGACGGCCAATTTTTGCGGTAATTCCAGGAACGATCTCTGAATCACTCTTGTGGTAAACTAACGTGATGAATGATGACATCATCACTCTTCGTCTTCTGGTGTGATGTTGAAGTAGATGAAGCTGCCCTTTGACCTACCCACTGCTCTTTTGATCGCGTAATAGCCAGAACACACACACGCACACACACACGCGCACACACACACACACATGCATACTAATACATACACCCCAGGTACGTGCTCTCAGGATTGTTAGCGACTGGTAGCGATTGGTAGCTATCCACAGTGCAAGTCCCTTGTGACCTGTTCCTGAGTGCATTATAACTCATAACATTTGCATTTTCTGAATAATAAAAATTTATATGAACCTTGGAATGATCAAGATGTGATAAGGGGTGGTACTGAAAAAAGTTAAACTTTCTGTAAACTAAATTCCATCCATTTTAGCTTTTAGCATATTATTAGTAATTATGATGGAAGGTTATTTAAGACTTATGAGAGAGTTTTTTTTGGGGATGGCACTTGATTTATTTTAGTTTACCTTTACAAAACTTCTATTCATTTGAGGTGGAAAACATTGTTTCTTAAGCATAGAAAGCCAACACTGAATGCAAAGTATTGGCCAAACTGGATTAATATGAGTGGGAGTGGGGAACGGCCTAATGATCGACATGTCTTGTAAAAAGCAACTCAAATTTTTGCTGTTTTATGGGCATTTGAAGTTCATAATCAATAACCAATAGCGCTGGCACAGGCGGACACACACAAATACCGATATTAACACAAAATTGTACATCCCTTTCCCATTCACACTGACACACGCATGCACAAACGCACCCTTACAGATGCACACACCCACACACACACACATACACGTTTGTTCTCATGTTCTGTGGGGACATTCCATAGACTTCCATATATTCCTTAACCCCTTTCCCTGGCTTTAACCCTCAACGGTACATATCTAACCCAAACCCCAAACCTTAACCTAACCCTAATTTTATCCCAACCCTAACCTTAATCCCTAACCCTAAAATAGCTTTTTTTTTCTTTTTTTTGCGGAGACATGAAAATGTCCCCACAAGTACAAAGAAATCTGATGTTCCATGCCTTGATGTCTTGTGGGGATATTTGGTCCCCACAAGGGTAGGTAAACATGGTGTACACACACACACACATAGGCACATACAAAAACCACACATATGATCTCCGCTTGGCTTACATCTGCCCGAGATAATTATTTCAAGGAAATGAAATGTATTCAGATTTCAGGCCGTACACCCATTCTAATTAAACTTAAGCCAATCACTCTAATTTCTCTGACAATTCGCTAGTACGATGCTTCCTAGCCGAAGGTTTTTACTTGTCTCGTATGAGAAACCATTGGAACCTATGAGTGTATTAATAGTGTGTCTTTTGCATTCTGTGTGCCTGTGCTTTGTGCCTAAGTATTTTATATATCTATTTGTAATAGTATAATATGTTTTTTTTTTTTTCTTTCTGTCTTATATGGACTACGAGTCTGCAATAAAGATAAAGATTAAATGCACTTGATGGTAAAATTTGGTCCTGGGGCATGTCACTTAGTGAGGCAACTTGTCTGTCTTTCGGTCTGTCTTTTTTTCCACTTAATGTGACTTTAGATACAGTTTTAAAGGCCAGACATTTTAAGACGACAAGGCCCAGCCCGACAGCCCAATGACTTTGCTTGCTATAGATTAAATTTCTCTACCTATCTAGTGATACTGTGTACAACCATTTCTCTGTTGAGGCAGGGAGATACAAAAAAATGAAAAGCACCTATAAATAATGAAATGCTGGTAACGTTATGCTTTTGTTGAGACTTGTGAAGATATGAATTGATTCCATTATGTGGTGATTCACTGAGCTGCAGTTCTATGGCCATTAGCAAACATTTTAATATGTATCCACAGGTCCCTGCCAGGGAGCATTGGCTTATAATTTTTGCTGTTTTCATAGCTGACGCACCTGCTAATCAACCATTTGGCCCCTCTGAGACTCTGTTCTTCCTGATTTGGACACTCATCTTGCTTTGGAGACTTGCTTTACAAAATATTACTGGTTATATCTCTTTTAAGCAGGCATGCTTTGCTAATGAGCTGTTAAGTGAATGTGAATAAATTGTTGCTATGCAGATGCCTCCACAACCAATACTTAAATTCAAAGGTAAAATCTATCTTGCTATAGTGAATTTTCCAGAGGGGGACTATGTTGACAGAATGATATAAGTATTCACAGTCAGTGTGAGAGCAATTTAGCCATTTAAATTTCTTTTTAATTGCCTCCATTTTTTAATCTTAATTTACTCTAATGGTATTTAAAGAAAAATGATAAGGAACACTTATAAAGAACTAATAATTGTTGTAAAGGGATGCTCTGTGCCCACCCAAATTTAATTTCTGGCTACGCCACTGGGCTCAAATCAGAGTTTGATTGATGCCTACCGCGACTGCATCTGGCTTATTGGAAATTAAACAACAAGCTTTGGGAATCATTTTAACGTAATTTTATCGAACAGACCCTGCGATGGGATGTTTATTTGTGCAATTAGTGATAAAATGGGCTGAGCACCAGCAGAGAGGCCTGCCATAAGAAAGATCATTGTTTGTTTTCATTAAGGCTGTAGGCTCTGTTCCATGGCGGGGGGTTTGAACCAGGTCCCTGCCTTCGGTTCCATACTTGGACGGGTAGGGATTTCCCAGAACAGAGCCATATCGCCAAACTCAATACATGCTTATATGCCGGTGTGCTTTCAATAAATTTTATCTGTTTGACAAAACGGTCCCATTAGAAATATATGTAAATAAGTTTGAATAATCGGAAGGATTCTGGTTCTTTTTATCATGATCGCATTTAAAACAGGACAGTCTGTGGGACCACACACTTACCAGCCGATCAAATGTCTTCACCTGGTCATTTCCAGCAAAGAACAACCTGAATCGAAGACGTTCAGTACGGACGCGGGATTAATCAATTTTCTCTCTAAGCTAACGTGTCAACATTACGTGGTCGTATCAACTTAGCAAGCCGAGCTTTGGTGAGTAATGTTCGTTCGCTCAATAACAGTCGCTATTATGTGTTATATGCCTGAACTGACTTCCACGAAATCGATGAATGGTGCGCTTTGACTGGTGGACTGCGTTCACAAGTGAACAACAGCACCATCTGATGGACTAGCGAAGTACACGTCACACCTTCACAGTAAATGCCCCTGACCCATTTCTGCGGTACTGAGCCCTGATCGAATATAATGCGCGCATGAGGTCGAGTGCTTCAACATTCCCCGACGGTCATTAGTGAATATACATTTAAACATGTTTTACACTATTTTAAAGGTCCTATAAACTCAGTATCCTTGAGGCAATTTCTTGGTCCTCAACAAAAGGAAGTTGTCCAGTTTAAATTTAAAAACAAGCAGTGAGTGTTTGCTGCAATTAGGCGTGATAAAAAATAAATAAATAAATAAATCGCTAACTAGTCTAAAGCAGTCAGCAGAGATGCCAAGTCTCATGCATTCGGCGTAGGTCTCACGCATTTTTTAGGCTTATTCACCATAGTCCGCAATTATGCATTTAATGCTTAATGAGATTCTCACGCGGAATTACAATCCTTGTGCACTGAGGTTTCCGTTTAACTTGCGTAAATGTGGACCTCATCACAAGTAACATGGAAAGCGATGTTGACTCCGGCCCACCTGTCCTGCATGCTTTAGATTTCTCTCTGCTTCAGCACAGGTGATTCAAATGATCAGCTCGTTAATCACCCCCTAAAGCTGATTGATGACAGCCTGATCATTTGAATCACCTGTGCTGGTGCAGGGAGAAATCTAAAACATGCAGGACAGGTGGGCCTCCAGGAGAGGATGGGGAACACTGCCTTACCTGACTGCTTGACCTCGGCCATAAGGCACTGCTGGAGCTATCAATTTAATGGATTTAGCGCCCCTTTGTGGCGGCTTACTGATTTCTTTTTTAAACTAAGTTGTATTTCCTTTTTGGTGGCTGTATTGTTTCATCAGTCCATCTTAAAACCATCTGCATTGATGCATGATTATGTATCAACCAAAAACTGTCTATCCATTGGATGATAAACCAAATATCTCTTCTTATCGTGAAACAGCAATCTATCCGTTGTTATAGTTGACTTTGCAAGAATCATAGCTGTTACTCAGTTGAAATCTTTTGAAATTTGCATTTAAATGCCATTGAAATGTCTAGTGGCAACATCTGTGTGATACTCATTTGAGTGATTCTTCCATTCAAAATGATGCAGGTTAAGGGGTCCCTACAGCTGCACTGGATTTAGCTCAGCTGCTGCAAACATTAATAAGCTGCAATTAAATTGTCTTACTCCTTTCCTGCAGGTATGAAAAATAATCATCAAAAAAAAAAGACAAAATTGAGTGGAATGGGATAGCACTGCTGCCTCGCAGGTTACGGGCTCAAATTCGACGTGGGGCCTTTTTTTGTGCAGTTTACATGTTCTCCTCATGCACGCGAGGGTTTCCTCAAGGTTTTCCACTTTCCTTCCACAATCCAAATCCACAATTAGCTTGTCAGGCTAATTTGATACTTTAAATTTTCCACAGGTGTGAGTGAAGGATGTGTAAAAGATGGCAGTGCCCTGTGATGAATTAGCAAGCCGTCCAGGATGTGCCCCTGACTTTCGCCCAAAGTCAGCATGGATAGGCTCCAGCTCCCCTGAAAGAAGCAGTTTTCGATAAAGAACGGATTAATAACTTAACCCGATCATGAAAAGCATTATCATATTAAAATCTACAATAAATTTGAAATATCATTTTAGCCAAAAAATATTTACAAATTTCAAAATCAGAAATTTCCTTTAGCCTCTGGCATGAAAATGACATGCCCAAAATGAAATGACAATATCTCTGCACCAAATTGGTCCATTTGAATAATCTTGGTATCATAATAAAGGTAACACCTTGGGGATTTTTTACATGGTCCAAAAATCAGTGTACATGTCACTGTGTCAGTGTAAATTAAGATGGAACTCTGATTAAATGAAGCATTTTTTTTTGCACCAAACAAAGGTTTAATTTTATTTGTCATAAAATTATTCAGTTGCCACCTGAAACCACTAAAAAATTACAACACAGAACCTCACCATTATCTGTGCCAAAGTTTATTCTAACCAAGTGAATCGGAGCAAAATTAGCAAGGTTTTTGTTCGGGAATATCTAGGTGGCTTCTCCAAGCTTACACTGTGTGCCGTTCCATATTTCTTAGATTCCAAACTGTAAAACTCATTTAATTTCACTTACATGTCATAGTTTCCATCCAAATACAACCTATTTTTAATTTTTAGAATTTGAAAAATTTTTTAGTTATTATTTCTGCCAGTCCCATAGCCTAGAGCAGTGATTCCCAAAGTGTGGGCCGCGGCCCCCTGGTGGGCCGTGGTGGTACTGCAGGTGGGCCGTGAGAGGCCGTTAAAAATATGATTCATTTTTGCAAATATGATTTTTATTGTAAAATATTTATTGCACGATTCTAAAAAATATTTAGAAGTAATAACCTATTGAGTGTTATTGACCTCACAATATTTTAGGAACCTTATATAGTTTATGATCGGAACATAGCTTTCTGGTCATCATGACCAGGGGTCATAATCGGAGGACCACGTACTGTGTTCGATAATTAATTCTGTCTTGTGAGTACACCACAGATTAAAACTTTGGGCTTCCTTTATCCCCCTGCTTTCATTTCAATTCTGAATCTTTATAATAATAATAATAATAACAAATAAAAAACAACAACAACAATTATTGTTGTTGTTGTTTTTTTAATTTAATTTAATTTATTTTATTTTCTTAACAACAACAACAACAATTATTGTTGCTGTTAAGTGTTCTGAGAATGCATAATTTCGTTTATGTACTGTTTATAGGACAAAGGTGGGCCGCGGACATTTTTTTGATTTTCAAGTGGGCCCTGATTTGGAAAAGTTTGGGAACCCCTGGCCTAGAGAATTTCCCATTGAAAGATAATACATACAAAGAAAATGAAGACTCCACTGGAGCAGGTTTATTTTTAATAAAAGCAAATAAATAAAATTAGAAATGCAAAGGTAATGCAAAAAAAAGTAAAAAGAACAGAAACCCCACCAATTATTTATACAAGAAAAATGCTATTATTGCCAAAGTAATTACATAGCGAGGCCAAGAATTGCGCCCTGATGGTGCAGGATGCAATGCTTCACTCTAACCACAAGGCTACATCAGATATTTGTGATATTTGCATGAAATTGAGTGTTCTGTTGTACTCTCAGTATTCACACGGAATGGCTCAAAGATTCTGTCAGCAAACCACTTTGAAAACGACTGTTGAATATTTAGCAGATAATTATAAAGAAAATACCACAAACAAACCTGGTTAAGCATTTATATTGTGACGCTATTTAAGCACATGCGAATGGTCCATGGACTCGGTTAGATGCACTGGGAACGCAAGGCTCTAGCTCAGTCTAGCTTTGCGCAATTAAGGTGGTTTAGAGCTCATTGGAAACATCAGGATTCATAGAATCAAATGGCTACTGGCAAAGTCTTACTGACAGCATCACAAGTTGATCACAGAGAGAAAAATACATTGCAAGCAAGCTGAATGCTAAGGAGCCGAGATCTTCAATGCAAGCAATGCCCAGGAAAAAAAAAACATGCTTGGAGACTGGGAGATCTAGTTTCTTTATAACACAGTCAATTGGGCTAACAATAGCAAGCGCAGATTTACCCTCAAAGTTTTTTATTACAAAATATCAAAGGTAAGAATTTTTTTTCCTCATCTCTGTAGAATTTAAAGTGTATGCCTACTGTTCTTTGAGTTTGGTGTCGTTTTAAAATGACAGGGCTCATATTGTTGGATTCTGCGCACTTTCCTCTTTCATTTGAGGTATCGTTTGTATGCATAGTGCAAATTCAGTAGAAATGCTACCAACAAAGCACTGATATGGTTTTATTCTATGTTTTGCTACATGGTTATTTATTTGCTTGGTGCTTAAATTGTGTTTGGTTGAGGTATAAATGGTCTACATCAGTTTTTTTTTGCCAATTTCTTCACGTAAAGTGGATGAGCTGCATGATGATGTTGCGATTAGGAAACATGCTGTATTTATTATGTGTAACTACCGGCCCACGGTACCAGGAGCGTTCGGATTTAAGGGTAAGTACCAAATCAATGATTTTTTTTTTTCAGTTGTGCTTTGACACATTTGCAGAAAGCAGTCAATGAAAGTCTGGGACCCAACCTGCCAACTTGCCCCCTCCCTCGCTTGCCTGTAGCACTTTTTTTTTTTTGCTTTAAGACCTTCAGGGTGCACAGACAGCATCAATGTCACTGAGCGACATTTGTCCTCCCAAAACATTCCAGGGGGTAAGGGCTGTTAATGCTCATTCAGAAACATCAGGCCTCAGAATAGCGCAGGCAACCAATTATACCTTTCGGTTGAGTAGTCTCCTGGGCTATATAGTTCCTGGCTTCTGGGCTTTGTAGTCTCCATGGCATTGTAGTGTCATTGGGCTTGTAGTCACCTAAGTGAGGAAGGTTTGGATTTTGTTGATGTTGAGAGGGAGAAACCTGCATTTATTTAGTCTAACTGAATCCCCATTAGATGTACCATAGGCAATAGTGGCTCTTTTAGCACTAAAATAAAATGTAGCCAAAGACACCCTTCTCATCCTCTTGTGTCATTGCAAGGTCCTCCCCCCCTTATAAGAGAAACACTACAATGCTATCTGTAGTGACTGAGACAGCAATCTATGGAGTAAAAATTTGTTCGAACAAATATGAGTTGTGTCTTATCCCTGTGAAGCCTCGGCTTCACAGCTTTGAAATAAAACTCCGATCTGACCCTTCATGTCAACGACCCCAAACATTGCCTGCTGGTTGAGCAGAATTGAAGGGCATCTGAGGCTTTGAAGACAGCAGTGACTCTCTAGACTGAAACCGTACTTATGGCCGAAGAGGCTGTAACTAAAGGAGATAGAGGTTCGGCTGATTGCAGATTGAGAGTTTCAGGAACAAAATGAAAGGTAATTTGCTGGGCTCAGAGAGGGCTTTCTGAAGGAGAGCAGTGCCACAGGCCTTCTTGAGTGCGGCCTTATGGGTTCTGAGGGTCAAATGGAGCAGTTTATCAGAGAGGAGATTAAATTAGTGATGCCCTTAGAAATGAACCAGTGGTAAGAGGTGAAAGGGTCAGGAGCCAAGAGTGAAATATGGGAAATCCATAGTGGGAGAGGAGAGGAATGAGGCAGGAGGAGCCATTTTAAGAAGCGTTAGAAACTGGATGGGAAAACGTCCAAAAAACTACGCCGGAGGCGGTACAATCCCGTAATGGAAAAGCAACCCCAAAAAAAGTATCTGGTGCTGAGTAGATTAGAGTAGAGTAGAGCCGGAACCATGTTGTGGAAAAGTACCATAACAACCTGCGTTGGACTCAAAAGAAAAGACCACAGCCTGATTTCTCCAATTGCCACACCTCTGAAATAGCTTTAGACACAGTATGTCAATAAGCATAGAACAAATAGCCATCAAGAAAAACACGGTGGCTCATTGCATGCCGATACTACTATATTAATAGGAAAATATTAATTACATACTCTACAACATGAGCATATTTTAAGCTTAAATACTTGCAGCGATCCCCCCAGCAGGTTTCACGGGAAGACACCGGTCTGTGCATAATTATGCGCGAGGCACAGTAGTGTCACATGACTGATTATTTAAATCTCCAGACACGCCAACAGGATTGGTCAGGGTCTACTGTCAGTTAGTGTTCTATGTTCATATGCATTTGAAAGGTAACAATTACATGACTATACATTTAAGTGATGGTGAGCTAACGTTAGCCTACCGGTACACATTATCATTGCAAGTATTCGATGAAGCCAAAGCATGCATAAAAAACGATCTAATTTAGTCAGTTTAGCACAATACTCGTCCTTTTCCCGTTTTTTCTTTCTCTTTTGGGTGCCGCTTTTTTGTTTGGGCTTATTAAACATTATGCTGCTATGCTAAGTTTATCATTTACTCCAAATAGAACACTTGCGTCTTGCTGAAGAGAAATTGATGCGACGTCAATGCAAGTTATAACAAATGACAGGGAACAAGGTCATTAGATAAAATAGCATTTCTCAGCAGGCCCGGCGCTAGAACAGGGAGTTTGGAGGGTGGCACAGACACGTCCCTTTATAACAATTAGGATAGTCCTGGCTAGTTCTCAATTATTTTCCTTTATTGACGCGTTTTCCAGTTATCATAATCGGAAACTGAAGACACGGTTTCTCTCCATATGCGATCAAACAGCGATGAAATCATTGGGTAAATTCAGTAGAACTGAGGATTTGGGGTGGGCAAAATATCTGTTTTAAACAATTATTAGTCCTGACCTGTTCTCAGTCATTTTCATGATTGACAAAAGGTTCACCCCGAGAGGCTCCACACTTAACAGGTGTTACTTGTTCTCCCCGATTAGGCAAAACAACAATCATTCATCTGGACGCGTATTTGCTGAATTTAAATCAACTTATTCAAAATTGCATACCAATGCAAATAGCTTGGGCCACAACCTTTTTATAGCCTATTTCACTGCCGAGGGCCACTTTTTTTCACTCAATACCGAGAGTAATTTTGAATAACGTTGACAAGACACAGCCGGGGACGAGGGAGCACGCAATATGCAAACCAATCAAAGAGACGTTACAACTAATCACCACCTACGATGCTACATAGGAAGAGACACAGAATGCATCCACACCAGGGTTCTGACCACAACATTAACAACACATTTTTGGTGAATTCGATTGCTAATTGAGACAGCAAATCTGACTGCAGCATACTTCAAAAATGGCGTAAGAGGGGAAATTTAGGACTAATAAAAATGTGACAAATGACAACCAAAAGGTGACGTGAAACAGGCGATGTTTAGCAGCTTAGCTAATCATGTGAGACTAAAGGGAGACTCTAAAAAAGCCCTAATATATAATCCAACACTTCGAAATCCATGTTTGCCGAAGAGAAATCGTTCGGATTGCGGGCATCTCACGCCCTATAATTGGTGCATAATTCAAAGATGGAAGGAATCTGCTTGAATCTCACTGCAAGGCTGAAAACTGTCCTGAATGTGCTTGATCTCCAAGTCATCAGATGCCACAGTCTTAAGAACTATTAAGCTACTCTGAATGATATTACAACATGGGCTTGGAAATACTTTGGCAAACATATGTTAGTCAATACCAATCAGCATTGCAACCACGGGTGAAGATTAAAACTTTACTGTGCAAACTCAAAGTCATCCATCAACAGTGTCCAAGAACGCCACAGACTTTTTTTGGGCTTGGTGTTGACTGAGGTGGACTGTAGCACCGCGTGTTTTGTTATTTTAAAAGTCAACATTTGAAGTGTCTTCAGAAAAACAAAAAAAAAAGACATAAATTGCTATGCTTTTCAGACCAAGGACAAGGACAATCCAAACTGTTATCTGCATCAGGTCCAGAAGCTTTCATCACCATCTCTCATGGTATGGGGATGTGTCAGTACACATAACATTGGCACATTTGCGAGGTACCATTAATGTGTGTGTGCGCGCGCGCGCGCGTGTGTGTGTGTGCTTGTTTGCGTATGTGCATACGCATGTAATCATTTATTTTAATCCAATGTTAATGACTACAGTATCCTACTTTACATTAAGTTAGTTACATTACTTTTTTTGGCTTTTCATTTAGCAGACCCTGTCAACTAAGGCATCTAAAGCATTGGATACACAAGTGTGCACCAAATAATGACTGGAACAAACACAAACTCAGGTTAGACTAAAAATAATCCCTTCATAGTGTCACAGCTATTCATAGCCGTGAACTTCAGGTTTAGCATATATAATGAAGCAGTGTGGTTATGTCTTAAACTTGAATTTAGGGATGATTGCAAGTAAAACTATTTCAAGATCAGGACAAGATAAGACATGAAAGTACTGGATGAAAAGAAATAGCCACTTCACAGAGATGGGTACTTTGAAGGGGAAGTCAACATGTTGGTTAATAATTAAGGGAAAGTCTAATGGCATGCATTTGAGCTTGTTACAGCTTAAACAAGAAGACTTGACTGAGATCACTGAACAAGCCAAACAGGACGGATTCTGAGACAAAATCATTCATTACGTTTGATGTCTTCAATATTCAAGTTGTAACAATGGAGTATTCATGACACTTCTCGCAGGCCCAAGTGTAATACTGCTGGGCCCGGTCCTGCACAAATTCACCAGGATCCCTGCTCCTCACCCGTCTCCTCTACACCCCTAATAAATTCCCGAACTCATGTGACAGTCAGCGTTAGTGCCCAATCGAAAAATGTATCTCTTTGAATGGGCGTGGTTAAATTCGGGCACAACCAACGATATCGTTGCTCACGGAAAGGCCTGGATTAATCACATATATTATTCCATAAAGGCGGGACTTCCTTCAAGTGTCGTCGTTGGATGGTTTCTGCCTGCCTTTAGGTGACACGTAACTGAAATTATTAGGTAGCATGTTGGCCTTTCCAGGAATACCTGAGGCAATGAATATTTTTTTAATGTCTGTTGTTGCCGACGCTTTGCATTTCTAAATACCATTGTCTTCTTTACTTCTTTGTTTGGGGGACGCTGACAAGACTGCTAGACTTCAGTTCTGTCTTTTCTTTCTTTGCTGCTGATGGAACGCAACTTCGCTCCGAAGTTTTTGGACATAACTGTAAAATAGGTCACAATCAATTTTAGACGCCACGTTTTTACTGCAGTATATATTTGCATGTTTTTGTGCTTTTAGTTTCCTGATTGGTCTGGAGTGATGCTTCGGATAAAGTAAAGTTTTTGGAGGAAGGAAAAAAACTTTTAGTTAAAGAAGAGGAAAGTTTTCGTTGCTTCCGAGCGGGGCTGCTGCGTGAAGTGAGCCGGTCCGCGCTGGCTGCAGGGGTGGAAGCGCGAGTGAACATGGGCACCGGAGTGTGCTCCCGGAGACAGAAGCGGATCTTTCAGTCGCTGATCCTGGTGACTTTGGTCTGCGGGACCGTGTATGCAGGCATGATATCCTACGAAATGCACAAGCAGCTGAAGCGGACGGAGTCGATGGCTGCGAAATATCTGCAGCATCAGGAGTCTCTGTCGGCGCAGCTTCAAGGTAACCGCATGTCTTAGCAGACGTATTATTGCCCGTCCCGCGGCTGTCCTTTGGGTGCTTACTGTAGCCAATAGATATGAAATTAGGAGATGCAACAGTTTTTTTTTTGATCATGTGGCATTTGGGGTAGCGCTAGGCTCTCATACGAACTCATCCTATTCTGCAAGTGTTTCGATTGTGGAAGTCGGGCTGTTCTTTCCTGTCTGTCTGATTTGGTCGCCACGTCTCACGAACGCACCCCCCACCTCGACAGGACTTCAATGGGACAATACTGTAACTGTCACGTGCGCCTTAGTTGTGCATGTCTATAACAGGACCGTATTGGAATTCATAAGTAGATCTGGACGCATGTAATGGTCAGTTTTTTGGTGTGCGAATTGCAGGTAACATTTAATACGATCCTTACTGTAAAAAGAATCGTCGCCTGAGGACATGTTGATTAAATCTCGGGCTTTTGTCAGGTATGCAGCATGGCACTGCTCAGGTTACCTCAGAAAGTCGCATTGCTGCGATCTTTATGTCGGCAGCCGTACTGGTACCTGGGGTGATGTTTATTAGGTAACTTTATTATGTAATGTGATAGGTGTAAACGTTTTAATTTTGCTCGACTTTATTCTGGTAGAATGTGATTGAGTTGCGTTTGCGCTTTTATCGTCTGTTCGTGCATTGTGGTTAGTATTTGGAGTATTTTTTGTGGTAGGCGTTAGGATATCTGTACACAGTGGGTATTGGTAAATTGACGCTTAATACCCCGTGTATAAGTTCTGTCTCATACTTGTAATATTAGTATTATAATGTTTGTAAACTGAGTGTTGCTATAACTTGGTGTGTAGTAGGATTTTTCTCATTTGTACGTATGGGTATGAGTGGGCGACATTATTGTGGACTGAAGTGGACTTCCTCACTTTGCCCTGCCAGGTGTTTGAGTGAATACTATTATCAGAAAGACGTACCCTGCTTTCGTGTACTTAGCTTCTGCTTCCATGCTTTTGTGACACGCCCCCTTCCTCAACCTGCAAGATCACCTTTTAGCAAGAGAAGCCACTATAACCACTATTCAGCCGCGGGGCTGAAGCTAAGTAGGTGTGGGCTTGGTTAGTACTTGGATGGGAGACCACGTGGGAATACAATTTGCTGCTGGAAGAGGTGTTGGTGGCCAGTAGGTTGCGATCTTATCCCCATCTCTTGGGTGACACCTTAAACTGAGCTCCTGACTTGCTGTGGTTGTTAAAGGTCCTATGACACTCTTCGATAAGAGTAGGGGGTTCCCCTGTGTCATGGCTAAAGTTTCAACCTGCCATCTGATCATCCCCTGATCTAATTGTTGACCAAATTGTCCTCTCAACCCCCAGGGCTCCCTTGAAAAAGAGATTTCAATCTCTACGGGACTTCCCTGGTTAAAAATAAGGTGAAGTAGATCTGAATGATCGGAATTTCTAGATTGTTGAAGTGACCTCATTCTTAAATGCATTAGAAATAAACCCAGGCACCATAAATGATGCATTTAGAATTTCTGACACTGCAAACATTGGAAAATTCTTATCATTTGGCCTGTCTTCCAATGTCACCTCATGTTATCAAGTGCTGACCAACCTGGAATCCTTGGCCAAATCTCAAAGCGTAGGCTGCATCCTTCCAAGGCTGCATTTTTTGGGGGTTGTACCTGAATTCCATCCACCAAACTGACATTTTGGGTAAGGGACAAAGTAAATTTAGGGTTAGGCTTAGGGCTAGGTTTAGGGTTAAGGGTTAGGGGTTAGAGTTAAGGTTAAGGTTAGGGAAACCAGTGACAACTTGTTTCAACTAAAGCTGTTTAATGGAAATGAAATGACGTCATATTAGTTTGGCGGATGAAATTAAATGACGACCCCTAAAAATGCAGCCTTCGAAGGATGCAGCCTACGCTTTGAGATTCACCCTTTATACCTCGGTAGTGCGGCACTCTCCCTAAGTCCAGAAGTACGCAAAGTACTTTTGAGGTGGTGTCGCTGGTAGAATGTTTTCTATCTTCTCTCAATTCTTTCCCAATGTCCTTTGGTGGCATCCATTCTGGAGAGTTCCGGAAAAAGGTTCTAGTGGACCTATTATTGATGGCTGCAGTTTCAGGGGGTTTTGAACGATGGAAATTCGGTCTTGATACACAGTACACCTCTAACCCTTCTCTACGCAAGGGCCTATTCTGCCAGTCCCAGAGGAGGGATCCTAAAAGCCCGTTATGGTTTCTGATCTGCACTGTTTTACGAGCGGCAAAAGCACTGTGCGATGGGCGGGATGGCGGTAATCTCCGTAATGGAAGCGCTTGTGGCTCCCCAGAGATCCGCAGCTCTCGGAACGACGACTCGGTGTCCCCAGAGCTATGGGTTTACGGATGTGCGCCGATCAAAGGGACACTGGAGTGCTCTCAGAGAACCTTTTTCCGGAACTCTCCAGAATGGATGCCACCAAAGGACATTGGAAAAGAATTGAGAGGCTTAGAATTGACATTTGATGGAGCGCAGAACTGCCTCCAACCATTTTTATTATTTTTGTTTGAAAACAAATATTCCGGGTTCAGCACAAACCTCATGTTATTTGATTTTTTTCTTGAACTATTAATTACATGTATAATAACAATATTGTTTAGCTGAAGTTTTTATCTGAAGCAGCTTTCTGTTGATTACACCAGTGGTTCTTGAGGTCAGTGCTGGGGCCCCCCTGTGTGTGCTGGTTTTTGTCCCAACCTCAATGGCATTTGCAGTATTTTAACTAGCTGTTAATAAAATATGCTTTATTAATAGCTAGTTAAACATCTGGGGTTTCAACGGTGGGTGAGACAAAGAGAGTAAACAGTGGAGACCCCCAGACTGATGCTGAGAGCCACTTGTTCAGATTATGTAGGGGCTAATATCCCCAGAGCAGCATGGATGCCAATGATAACCAGGGGAATTATTTGTATTACTGGACGAATCATGAGTCGGGGATACTATGGACCAGCGATTGTTACGCTGCATTTTCCGTGCCGGCTGAGATCTCATGAGAGCGCTCTACAGGTCACAGGACCTTATGGAGTCTTTTCGTATTTTGCACGGACCTTGTGTGTTGTAAGGTGACTAAGCCTATCGATTTTGGGAGTGATTGCTTTCAGGACAGGGGTGGCCAACCCTGGTTCTGGAGTAGCTGCAGTTTCAGCTGTTTTTTGATGTTACTCAGTCTTGATTCATGAGTTAAAGCAGATTACTAACTGAACTTATCTCACCTGGTGTCTTGGGTAAAAATTGGGTGGAGAAAACCAAAACCAGCAGACACCGCGGCTCTCTAGGACCAGGATTGGCCATCCCTGCTTAAAGGCGTCCGAGGATATACGTCAACCTGCGGGTGACTGACTGTCTAGTTGTCACTGCGCTGGTACTTGAATCAGCAGCATCAGTCCAGCAAGCTTTCCATGAGACCATTGGTTGCTCCTGTTTAATGTGATCTCTTGGCATGTTATGGTTGTGCCAAAGAGTAGTAACTCGGTAGCAATTATAGCATTGCTGGAATGTGTAGTCACATCAACTAACTGCTGATTAAGCCTTCACTCTGCATTCGGCTACTCCCTAAATCCAGAAAAACAGGTAGGCCTGTGTGGGGGGTCGAATGAAAATTTAGTTGGCTGAGTCTAATGGCTCTGCCAGGAGTTTAAAGTATGGTAACTGTCCCCCCTTCATATTCTTTTGTGTCCCGTTAAACGGGCATGAGCTGTGTTACCGAGGGGAATATGCACTGGTAACAAAAATATTATTAAATCTAAGCTCTAGTTAAGTCGTGAAATCCATGACGAATTGTGATATGCATTGGAGAGTTCAGCTCTGTTAATATATTCAGCTATCAAGATGTTCAAGTTGACTTTTTCAGAATAATTTTGTCTCGACTATAGGTATGAAATTGAATGCACTAGCTACCTTAGCATTGGCCAGTTAAGCTAGCTTGCTTTGCTAATACCTTACATATACTTTTCTGCTTGTTTTTCTTAAAAAAAAAAAATGGGCGGTTCCCAAGATGAATTTGAAGTGTTTAGGTCCTGGAAATCTGATGTGTCATAGGTTTTCATTTCAATCCTAACTTGGCACGTCTGATTCTACCATTCAGTGTAACTTCGATCACGACTGCTAAAATGGGGCTCGCTACAAGACAGCTGTTGCTGGGTTTGTGCTGTTGTAGGACTGGGGTGAAAAAGTACAGGATGGTTGAGCTCCCAGAACAGGCCCTGGCAGCCTTCAGGCAGAAGCCAACTGTTTTATTTGTGGGTCGCCAGCTGCTACTGTCTCGAGAGGGAAATCTACCCCGCGTCTAACTGAAGCCCGCAGCTTTATAGCCGTCTTTCACAGGAGCACGATGGAGATCATTTGAGCCCATCATCGGCTCCATCATCTCCCATAATAGCCCGCCCGGGGCACTTTTATAGTTTATTAATAACCTGCTTGGATAATTCCCTTTCACACTCCATAAAAACATCTTCTAGTCATGGCCTTTGTAATGGACCGTAATCAAATTTTGTTTATTTATGTTTCTTTTTTGTTGTATTTGCTGCATATGATCAAAGTTAGAAATGTGAGAGGTGTTGCTCTTTGAGTCAGTGCCTGCAACTCAAGACAGGGCCACTTATGGACACTTGATCTGCCCATGAAAGGGGCTTTTAGGGGTAATTTATCTGTTTGCGCTGAGTTCCTGCCTCGCACCGGTCCACAGGGCAGAGCAGTATTGATTGGCTGGGACTGGCCACTGCTATGGCGATATGTGAGAGGTGTGATTTCATTGGTGCTTAGCCGTGAGAGCATGGGTGTGTTTTCCTTATCTCTGAGACGGCTGTAAGAAGGCCACTGGGCATGCTCCGTTCAGTGTGTGTAGTTGGGAGAATTTCACAAGTATTTAGGCCGCAATGACACAATTTTTAAAGGATGTAATGCCTATACTGTATTTTCTGTCTGGATGTGATTACCCTCAGATGAAAGTATAGCTTGTTTTAACTTATATGTGCAAGCTTTTGTGTTTGAGCGTGTTTTACTATACTTGTGGGCTGCTGTGATACCCCATAAGCATAGTTAAGTCTGAAAACCAGTCGTGTGGGGACA
The DNA here is from genome assembly GCA_029721435.1 of Gymnothorax reevesii. Taxonomy (NCBI): domain Eukaryota; kingdom Metazoa; phylum Chordata; class Actinopteri; order Anguilliformes; family Muraenidae; genus Gymnothorax; species Gymnothorax reevesii. Next base: position 13,556,464 of record CM056576.1, read on the forward strand.
TTTTTAGGGTCCCTCTTGGGCAGAGGCTCTCAATGGCCGTTTTTGGCCCGAACCGTTCGAGGGACTCCCCCAGAGGAACTGCCCTTCGGGGAGTTCCCAGGAAAACTATACACCTTTAACCCTTTCAGCACTAACGGGACTTGTATGTCCCAGCAGTATTTATCAGTGGACATTTTTTCCCACCAGTATTGTGTCGATTTCTGACAGGTCTACAATGACAATTGATAAAATAATTTTTTAAGTCACAAAAATGACATATATAGTTTATGATTCATATTCTGATGCATATTTCTGTTTTCAGTATTGAACTAGTGAAGGGCTTTTTTTCTGTTGGCTTTTGCACAGCCAGAAGGAATCCCCTGAAGCGATGTAATCATAATATGCTTGAGTCACTCAGAGTTCCTCTGGTGCTGTGAAAGTACTTACTCTGAAGTTGGAGCTGAAAAAGATCCTCAAAATGGAGTTCTAAGAACTACGATCGTTTACAGTACCTACGATGCGGATACAATAAAACGGAGGGTTCTTGGCAATAAGCTCTTAGAACTGTGAAAATGCTCCTTTGGCCTGAAAATGCCGAATTTTGATCCTGGGGGCCGACTGTGTATGTTGGTTTTCGTTCCAACTACAATGTCTGTTTTTAACAAGCTGTTATTTTGTCTAAATTTGGTGTATGTCCTGTTTCAGGCAGTTATTTACCTTGTAAAGCTATACCTTGAGAGAATTATCAATAAGTCACCCGAGGACGAGGCTTGGGTTTTGCGTTACTGTTAGGCTTTTGGTTTAGTTTACGTTCAAGCTGTAGTTGTATGGTTTGGTATTCAAATTCTGCTCAAAGTGAATGTTACCTTTCAGTTAAATGAAGGTTGAAATTTGGGTTATTTTAGCAAGTTTTTTGGTTGGGGTGGGACAAGATTAGGGTTGAGTTTATAGTTTGGAGTCATGGGAGTAGGATTTTGGCTCTAAAGCGCTCGCTTGCTTTCCTCGCAAGTATAGTGAAACCAGTGTGTGCTATATGCACAAGCAGTGTTGTGCTTAAAAAAAAATAAAAAGTTAACAACCAGGTGCCAAAATTGGCACCAGCCACCAGCCACCAGCTGGTAAAATATGCTGGTGGGAGCCGCCAAGCTGTCACGGAATTACAGTCCCATTACATTTTGGGTTGTAACTCCACAACTAAATAAGATAAGATTAAGAACGATATCTCATATTGAAAGTATTAACTTGTTCTTAAATATTATTAAGTGAAAATATATTTTTTAAGAAATTTTCATTGAAGAAGCAAGCAAAAACTACTCCGTCACGGAATTACACAAAATTGATGTGGTTTTTTTAATGTTGTGTTTAACTACCCAGAAAGTGATGTTCCTGTCATATTGAAGTTTCATAACTTAACTATGTTCATATTTAAGGTGTTTTTTGTTAAAACTGTAAGTTATAGAAACAAATATTGACTTTAACCCTGCTTTATGGGCAAGAAATTTCAAAAAGTCAATGTCACGGAATTACAAGAGGCAAATTGTCACGGAATGACAGCAATAGTATTAATTAGTTTCAATGTATTTATTTAGATATATTATACATATATACATAATTATTTACATTTTTACTGTTTACCGATATATTACAATGAGTTTTCCACTTATAATGACCAATCATAATACATACTTCAAAATTTTTTTTAATCTCCATGTCAACATTGGCTTGGCGGCCGCCTGGTGGCTGGTGGATTGGCTTCACTCACCAGCCAAAAAAATAATGGTAACCTATTAAGTGGCTGGTAGAATTTGAACATTCACAGGCCATTTGGCTGATGGTCAAAAAAGTTAATTTTGCACCCTGCTAACCACAGTCTAATGTCATCAGGTCCGGGGTTGTGTTCTGGTCCCTGTGCTGAGGTCTGAATTGCGCTGATCTCCGTTCATACCGAGCGCGCTGAGCTTGTGCCTCATGTCCTCAGCCTGTCTTTTGTCTCTGTGTTTTTGAGTAGACTGTGTTGCTTGTGTGGCATCAAGGACTTTTTGCTGTCTTCGTGGTGAATGCCGGGCCTGTTGTCTGAGGATTAGCATCTGTGGCACGTGGTCTCTGCAGTGTAGACAATGTTGTACTGAGTATGTGCACGGTAGACTGTGATGGGCTCCACTGTGTACAGCAGACTGTCCTGTAAATGACTACGTTTTCAGTGACTGCCAGTCCAGTGGGGAATTTCACCTCTGAGTGTGACCTTGTGTGTCTGTCTGCATATTTGTGCGACTGTGTGTTTTGTCTGTTAGTATGTACGCACAGGTTTGTTTCTCTGCTCTTGTTTGTATTTTGTGTGCGTGTGTGTGTGTGTGTGTGTGTGTGTGTGTGTGTTCTGTCTGTTTCAGGGTCTGTATGTGCGTGTTTTGTCTGTGTGTGTGTGTCTGTGTGTGTCTGTGTGTGTGTGTCTGTGTGTCTGTGTGTGTCTGTGTGTGTCTGTGTGCGTGTTCACATATTATAACTGCCAGTTACTGTGAGAATTGTTGTTTACGCACTAATTGTGTCTTCATTGCTCTCTTGTCGCGTAACTGAGCTGCATACACTGTCATTGTTTCCACCCCTCAGACCTCAGATCTAGAATTACCCGATCAGCCCTCCTTGCGGTAACCAGTGTTTGGTGGAACCTGTGCATTTGGATTTATGCTGGATGGCCGCGGTCTCATTTAACGGCCACCTAATCATATAAAATCATTGCTGGTTGTCCCACAATTCTAGAATTAAGCTGCCATAATGTGGAGGTACAGTTACACCAGGGCTACCCATTCTGAAGTATAATGCTGTGCTTGGACAGCCCTTGTGTTGGGCCAAGAAGTTCCACAGTAAAAGTTAACTTTTATTGCATTGAATTCGAACTAACTCTGAGTACACTGCCCCAAATTCATGCAATTGACTGATGCTGAGTTAGCCTTGTAGTTTGTGTTAGTGTTGCTGTGTCCGTGCACCATTGGTTGCTCCTGTTTAATGTGATATCTTGGCATGTTATCAGGCAGTATTATACCCATAATGTAGAGGATTCTATCCAGATGTCCGTGAAGGCATCCACTGACTGTAGCTGAACTTCGGAAGAGTGTTTTTTGGTGGTGGGAAGACAATTTTTGGGGGTGTCTTGCTGAATCATTTATGGCCAGAGTGTGTGCGGTACTATCAATAAGGCCAAATAGTCCACTGGTTGTACAAAAGTAAGATATGGTGACTCTAAATGCTCACGATTTAACCGCAAAACAGGTCCTTTTTTTTTTTTTTAACAAATGGCGCAGTAGCTTCAATCGATGATGTTCAAGGAAAAAAACAACCTATTGTGTCTACAGTTTCTTGCGCAAAATGATTGACTGTTTTAGACTGTATTTTACTGTTGTTGTTTTTGACTTGGGTTGACTTTGCTGATGAAAAGGTGACACTGGAGCTAGCCGCAGGTGGTGCTAGTGAGCATTGTAGTCTCTTAACGACGCCATGAACAAAGGTGACTCTTGTAACCATCCGTTGTAACTTGGCATCTCTGATTACGAGTTCATGGTTTGTTGAGCCAGCTCGCGCAAAGAAAGCCAGCTAATGTGGAAGTTTTTTTTCTAATGCATTAGAGCTTTGCTGTCTCTAACGATCAGTTTTATCATCAATTAATCTGTAGGCCACTTTCTTGTTTAATCAATTGGTTGTTTGGTCCATAACATCTTCTAAAATGGTGAAAAATGTTGATCTCAGTTTTCCACAGCCCAAGGTGACATTCACAAATGTCTTGTTTTGTCCCAGCTTACAGTCCTCAACCCGTTTTGTTTTCTATCAAACCGGACTGTATTCAGATTTAAGAAGCTGGATTCAAAGAAATGTTGTTATTAAGAATGACTCTGACAGATTAATCGATTATCAGAGTAGTCGACGACCAGTTGATTAATTGACAAATCGTGGCAGCTCTAGAATATGCTCCTTGGGTTATATGCAGGATGAAGATGATGCTGTTATAAAAAATGTGTTGTAATTGGTGCTGTGCATTGACTGTTTCTCTCTCTCTCTCTCTCTCTCCCCCCTATCCTCCCTTCTTTCAGTGGTTTACGAACACCGGTCTAGACTGGAAAAATCACTACAGAAGGAGAGACTGGAGCACAAGAAGGCCAAAGAGGGTAGAGTTAGAGTCATACTGCTGTAAACACTGTGGCGGTTTGTCAGCAGGAACAAAGGCCAGCGGTAACCTCACCTTTCACTGCTTAATAACCTATAACTCTCGTAGTTTACTTCTCCTGATTAGCAACAGTTGCTCAGACTAACTAGGAGAACCGATGACAGTCATATTTTTGATAGCATTGTGATACATTACTCCACAAAGTTATAAAGCGTTTTCTTCCGCATAGAAATGACCATGTAAAAGATCAATGTCTTCATAATTTCTGCGCTCGTGTAGCTTGTGAAACAGCACAGATTTTCGTAAATTAGTTTGCGATGCTCAGTCAGCAATAAGCCCCGCAAATGCGTTCTGTATTCTGAATGTAGTTATGGCTAAAGGGCGTTGTTGGGTATGATGCACAGCTGAGTGATGGCGAAAATAAATGCAGCAAAGTCAGCAAAAGTCTTGGATTTTTTGCATTTATATTTCCACCCTAACAACGTTGTATCAGCAATATAAATGTCGGTAAAAGTCATTTATCTTTTCAGTATCATTTCTTATTATAGATCATGGATTGGTCTTGATCATTCAGTCGATAAACTGTTTGAGTGTTAATCAGGCGAACTTGAACGAGAACAGCTTGAGGACAATCGAGCGGTAAAGGGTGAGGTTACTGAAGCCCCTGCGGACATGTGACCGCATGCCGCTGTGTAAACATGACATCCTCGCTGCGTATATATGCCCTTAAATGCAAAGCTATCGCTTTAATGTCTGGTTGCAGATTACCAGGTCTACAAGCTCGAGTCCCAGCAGACGCTGAACAAGGAGAAGGTGTGTTTGTTTATTTGCGGCACTGTCCTCAGTGCACTGACTGAAAAGACTTCAAAAATTATTTTAAATGGAAGTTTTGAAGTATATGTCAGTATATATGTATTACAAGACTGTCTCTGAGTATGTTTATTTTATTTTGTATATTGATTTAAAATAAATGCTTTAGTTATAATTATTTGAGTTTTTTTTTTAACTTGTTTTCCTCCAAATAGCAGGAATACAGTAACCGGTTCAATGCCCTGCATGTCCAACACCAGCTGTTGAAGGTACATCACAGCATGACTCCTTCAGATACACAGTTTTGGGGAAAAGATGAATTGTGAAGGTGTTCGATTCCATTTTTTAATAGACTTTTCTTGTACCTTGACTTGCTTCTCTTGTATATGTAGTTCATACTAATACACACACATACACCCACAAGAACGCGCTAGCTCATTCACTCGCCACCTAATTTGCTGCTAACATCCGCATCACTCGCAGTCCTTGTTTTTAATAATTCACATTTTTTATCACTCGCTCGCTTTTTCACAGCGACACGTACTCCCTCTCATACGCTCATCTTCCTCTTCTCTCTCTCTCTCTCTCTCTCTCTCTCTCTCTCTCTCTCTCTCCCTCAGAACCAGCACGACGACCTGAAGAAGCAGTTTTACGATCTGCAGGAGCACCACCAGAATCAGGAAGAGGAGCACAGCAGGGTGGTGGACGAGCATCGGGATCAGATCCAGCGCGTCCAACAGACCAGGGAGGAGGAGGCGTCACGACTCAAAGGTGCTGAGATGGGGAGCCCGTTCTGTGTGCGTGTGTGTGTGTGCGTTACCCCATTACATTACATTACATTACATTACAGGTACTTAGCAGACGCTCTTATCCAGAGCGACGTACAAAAGTGCATAAGAACAGTACAAAAGTGCAGACCTCCTAGGAGACAAGTAAAAGTGCTAACAGTAAGTGACAGAACACGTTCCATTGTTACAGATCTAGACTATTAACAAAAAGGCAAGGTCAAAGGCAAGTGAACAAAAATGGCAACAAGGCAGAGGCAAGTGCAACAAAGAGCAATAAAATAAGTGCAATAGATCAAGTGCAACAAAGGGGCAGGAAAATCAAGTAAACTGACAAGAGTGCAACAAAATGAAGGGAAACCAAATCAAGTGATACAGTCAGGAAGTAAACAGAATAAAGTGCAACAAATCAAAAGGATGTAGGGACAGGAATCAAGGCAGTGGAGTAGGGGAGAGGTGGAGCCTGAAGAGGTGGGTTTTCAGGCGGCGCTTGAAGATGCTCAAGGATTCTGCCGTTCTGACCTCGATAGGTAGATCATTCCACCAACGAGGTGCCAGAACAGACAGCAGCCTTGAGCGGGAAGGGGAGGAGCGGAGAGGGGGAGGAGCCAGGCGACCGGAAGTGGCAGAGCGGAGTGCTCTGGCAGGGGTGTAGGACCTGAACAGTCTCTGGATGTAGGCTGGAGCAGTCTTGTTGACTCCCTGATAGGCTAGCACCAAAGTCTTGAATTTGATGCGAGCAGCAACAGGGAGCCAGTGGAGCTTTGTGAGCAGGGGGGTGACGTGGGAGTGTCTTGGGAGGTTGTGGACCAGACGAGCTGCAGCGTTCTGGATGAGCTGCAGGGGTCTGATACCCCCCTGTTCTCTCACAGAGATTCTGTAACCAATAACCTGTGTGTGTGTGTGTGTGTGTGTGTGTGTGTGTGCGCGTGTGTGCGCGCGCGCGTGTTTGTGAATGTGTGTGTTGCTTTGTGACAGCGTGTGTATAACCTGTGTGTGTTCTGTCTCGCAGAGAGTGTGTTTAACCTGCGAGAGGAGAACAGGCAGCTGCGGAAGGCCCATCAGGACGTGCACTCTCAACTCCTGGATGTGCGGGTGAGACGTCGCCCAGTTGAGGGGTTAGGGGAGTGTTGGGGCGTAGTTTATTGTGAATAGGGGTTGGGTAGAGATGTGTGGAAGGTGAAGATACAGCATGTTGGGTTTGAGATAGTCTGTGGGCGAGTGGTCAGGCTTGGGGTGTATTGGGGAGGAGTTTCAGGATTTGTGGGAGTGGAGTTATGGATGTAGGGGTGGAGTTGCACGATATCTGTGGGAAGTGTTTTGCTCTGTTGGGGTGGAGTTAGGGGGATGTGTATCTGTGGAGTTATGGAGTGTACGGGTGGGGATACAGGATGTGTAGGGGTGGAGTTATGGTGTGTACTGGTGGGGATACAGGATGTGTTGGGGTGGAGTTATGGGATGTGTAGGGGTGATGTTTGGAGATGTGTATGGGTTGGGTTATGGTTTGTAGGGGTGGGGCTGCAAATGCATTGGTTTGGAGTTTGGGGTATGTCTGGGTGGAGTTTTGGTGTGTAGGGGTAGTGATACAGGATGTGTAGGGGTGGAGTTATGGTGTGTACTGGTGGGGATACAGGATGTGTTGGGGTGGAGTTATGGGATCTGTTGGGGTGATGTTTGGAGATGTGTATGGGTTGGGTTATGGTTTGTAGGGGTGGGGCTGCAAATGCATTGGTTTGGAGTTTGGGGTATGTCAGGGTGGAGTTATGGTGTGTAGGGGTAGAGATACAGTATGTGTAGGGGTGGAGTCATGGTGTGTATGGGTGGGGATACAGGATTTGTAGGGGTGGAGTTATGGGATGTGTAGGGGTGATGTTTGGAGATGTGTATGGGTTGGGTTATGGTTTGTAGGGGTGGGGCTGCAAATGCATTGGTTTGGAGTTTGGGGTATGTCGGGGTGGAGTTATGGTGCGTAGGGGTGGAGCTACGAATACGCTGGTTTGGAGTTTTGGGTGTGTGGGGGTGGAGTTACATGATGTGTTGGGGTGGAGTTATGCCGTTTTTGGGGTGGAGTTATGGTGAGCAGGGGTGGGGTTTGGAATGCACTGGTTTGGAGTTTCGGTGTGTGGGTGTGGTGTTCCTGGATGTGCGGAGACCTTATATCTCACTGCACCCTCGTAAATGCACATGACTAATAGTTTCATTGACTTTTTTCTATGTTTATGTGTGTTAATTTTTTTTATGACTTAAATAACTCGATGCCTTAATGATTAATTTCCAGTGCTCAGTCAGTGTCTACAGGTCTGTGGGTCGATTGACCTCTTGTCTCGTGTTGTCGCTCGCAGCAACAGCACAAAGACCTGAAGACGTCTCACGACAGGCTGACGCTGACCCTGCAGGACCACAAGAACGCACTGGCTGTCGCCCAGGTCAGGGGATGACTTCATCACGGAGGGTGGGGGGGAGGGGCGGCGAGCGGCGGGGGGGTGATGGAGTTATACTGAGATCTTCATTCACTGCTGCAGTTCGGTGAACGAGGAACTAACTCTGCATTCCAGTCATTACAGAGAGAACACTACACACGCTCTCTATCTCTCTCACTCTCCCTCTCCCCCGCTCCCTCTCTCTCTCTCACTCTCCCTCTCCCCCGCTCCCCCTCTCTCTCTCTCTCTCTCCCTTCCTCTTTCTCCCTTACTCTCTTGCTTCCTCTCTCTCTCTCTCTCTCTCTCTCTCTCTGGCTGGTTTAAACCCAGAGTTCTGAATTGGCCACAAGGGCCTGCCATTGCATTGAGGCGACTGTCCTCAACTGCAGACACATTCCTTGACTAATCAAATGGAAAACCATGGGCTGGGCATGAGCGAGAGGGGCAGTGGAACAGGATTTCCAGAACTTTCCTGTTACATGCAGAGCGGACCAGGCTTGGTCCAGTGCTCAGCTCTGTGTGTGCTGTGACTGGGTTTTTATGTATATATTTAGAGTTGTCCTATACCAGCTACAGAAAGCAGGTGAATTATCAGTGTTTGTGCATGCGTGCATATGTGTGTGTGTGTGTGTGTGTGTGTGTGTTTGTGCATGTGTGTGTTTATGTCTGCAAGCATGTGTGTGTGTGTGTGTGTGTCTGAGCGCAAATGTGGTTAAAATCTAACTGGTAGCCATGTGGTCTCCTCCCTGTAGATGGCTGCCATTGTGTTGTCATTGCCTGTGCGTTGACCCTTGACCCCTAACTTCCTGGAGCATGGCACTGATGTGGATTGGCTGTGAAGTGTGTTTTGGGGAAAGGAGGCTGAAACTAACCCCATCCTTCACCCCTAACTCTGTCCACCTTCTCCCCAATCCTGCATGCTGATTCTCCGTAGGTTATCTCTCTCTTTCTCTCTCCTCCTTTAAAGCATAGAAACACCACTTTTTTTCGTACAATGATCAGTCTTAATTGTAGACTGCATGTCTGTTGCGTAGAATGACGCTGTACACTTCCAGTGGCTTATAACTGAATATAACCATACTAACAACTGAAAATTCTCATAAAATTGAATATAAATATATCCACCAAGACACTGCTTCTTGAACCTATAAACTTGGTCACCATGTTTTGTGAGAGTTGGTGCTTGTTTTTGGTTTACAAATCTGCTTACAAGAAAATTCTATGAAAATCTTCTGTGAAACTTTAAGTAATGTGCTATTGCTGAATATCAAGGCTTTCGTCAAGCAAATCAGACCCGCACATCCCATCGCAAGATCGCAGTAAAATCTACAAATCTTATTTTGTTTGGATTTTGTAAATGTTTGTGTGATTGGCCTTGACTCTATGCATACAATCCAACCAGTCAAAACATATAAGTGACTCCACTCAGTGGAGTAGAAATGGTGATGGGTGATAATATTTATTCATAAATATATATATTTTTTTAAAGGTGCACGCTTATTACACCTCCTTAAAAGAATGTTTTCTAATGACATTGTAGCACTTGGCAGAAACATTGTTGGAATGTTCTATGGTGGCCTCTCCCTGTGTGTGAAGGTCCAGGTTGAGGAACTGAGGTCTCTGAAGGAGTCTGTGAACAGGAGGTCCAATTTGAATGAAGCCCCACATCAGCAGCTCACCCCAGCCCCACCCCTAAACCAAGCGGCTGCTCAGGAGGAGGGGCCACACCAGGAGGAGGGGCCACACCAGGAGGAGGAGCTACGCCAGGAGGAGGAGCCACATCATGATGACAAACCGGTACGAGATCATTGACCTCAGAATCTGGTTATGTCAAGCTATTTTTACTGGACTCCATCGGCCTATAGGCACACTGGCTCAGAGCTTCCATCACACTCTTTTTCTCACATTCTAGAGTTGGCTATCTCCAAATTTAGCCTTGGGCTAGCTGACCTTTCTAGGCCTTACACTGGAGGTTGATGCATGCTGTGCTTCATTCTTTAGTCAGAGCTGTCTAAGCTAATGTTTATTTAAGATGTAAGCTTGGGGCTTAGCTAGTGGTAGCAGCACTCCCTCACGTTCTAATAGGTTGGTAGCACTAAATTTAGCTTTTTGTCAGTTGACCCTGTTTACACTGTGCTGTATTCATTCCTGGTTTATCTCTGGCTCCTGATGTATCCGGAATTTGCACAAGCATTGGTCGATCCTGGGCCAACTATCCGCGCAGACTATATTGAAATTCTTGCTAGGGGATACTTTGTGGACTGATTACAGAAATTTAGTGCCAACCCTTTTCTAAAGCAGTGTTTGCTAGCTCAAGGGTGAACACTGGTATAAAATCTTTCTTAGTCCAGGGATAAGGGCTCTCTTGTCCTTGGGCAAAGAAATCTGTCCACTGACCTGCTCAAAAAACAGGGTTATCACTTCCTTCTCAGGGTTAACACCAGAAATGTGTGTGAATGCTTATGCCGGGTTGGAAAATGCTTGCATGAAAAGACGAAGCGGCAGCTAGCTCTGGCTTGTTTGTGGCCTGAGGTCACTGTAGCCTAAACTGCAGCATGAAGCTGGATTCAGGACAGACGCTCTGGCTTCCGTCCATTTAAAGTCAGGCCCTGCCCACCTGCAGGTCGACCCTCAGAATGCAGCGGGGGATCATGACAGCCCAGCCCAGCCCGAGGTATCCCAGAACGCAGCTGGGAACGAGGCGGAGGAGCCGAGGGAAGAGGAGCAGGGGGAGCGGGGGCACGCCGAGGCCCAGGTGCAGCGGGTGAAGTCGGCGTACGAGCAGCAGCTGGAGCAGCAGCGGTTGGCCGCGCAGCTGGCGGAGGAGCGCAGGCAGCTCCAGCTTCGGCAGGAGGCCCTGCAGCAGCGGATGCTCCGCGGCCAGCGGGAGCGCGAGCAGCGCCTCCTGCAGGAGCAGAGGGAACGGGAGGCGCAGGAGCAGAGGCTGAGGGAGGCGCAGGAGCGAGCGCAGCTCCTGAGGGAGCAGCAGGAGCGGGAGCAGGAGAGGGAGGAGCTGCGGGAGACCGAGCAGCACCAGCGCGACCTGGAGGAGCGAGAGCAGCACCGGCAGGCGCAGGGCGACGAGCAGGAGCGCCGGGAACAGCTCCTGCAGCAGCAGCGGCTCAGGTCAGGGGTCAGGGGTCGGGGGTCGGGGGTCGGGGGTCCAGCTTGGGGTCGAGGTGTAAGATCCAGGTTCTCAACCCCATCGACTCTACAAACCGTAAAATCCGACTGCTGTTTTCAGACCTGTGGAACTTCTGGCCTATTTTACCTTCTAGTGGAGATCCCCAGCGTCCCAGCAATCCCAAATACAGCCTGCTGAATTACAGGGAAATGCTGTTGCCATAAAAACACGGGATTCGGTATTTGAATGTTTCTCCAAACGTAAGTGTGATGTAGATTCAGTGAAGCGCTGCAACCTGCACATACAGAATTAGGTTGAGACATTGTCTTGCATCGTGAAAAAAGGTGTTTTTTCTGACTTTGAAGCTTATTAAGAGTTTAAGGGGTTATGGAGAAGTCATTACAGTTACTGGGATTTGATGACGACTGTGATTCCTCAGTAGGCAGGCGGTGAAGTCTGCTGGACACGGTTCTTTGTGGCAGAGGAATCATACTTGACCCAGTTAGGTGTTTGTGAGCTCTGCGGATCAGAGTAGTGTAAATACGATCTTCAGATTAGTTGAGTCAGGTGTGCTAAATTTGGGTTGGAGTGAAAATCTTTAGGATAATTAGTCTCTTGGAATAGGACTTGGCCTGATTTGGGTCATTTCTTGAACTGTTGATTGGGTCACAAATTCCCAAAATGGTTTGTTAGCCGCGACGTCGCAGGTGTAAATGTTCATAAGTATCCTCATCTTTTAATTCATGATAACTGTGAACCAGCTCCGTTGAGCCTGTTAAGAAAACAAACATTACTTTTTGCGCAGTTGCAAAGGCTCATTGGTGAAATGACTGGCCTATTTCCTGTTTGTCAGTTGCATATCTGTTTACAGAGTTAATAGACATTTTCCTATCTGTATTAAAATTGGCATAAAATATCACTCTGACTTGGAAACATTCTGAACTCATGAACTTTATGAAACGGTACTGATTTGCCAAAGTTTGTTTGCCGTGGTTATTACAAGAAAAGCTCATAGGCATTGTTGTTGCTCATTTCATGGATGATGTGCTGTGACTGCATTGAAAATGTCATGAAAGGAATGAGAATAAAGAAAAATTTGGTCACACTCAAAAATAAACGAAAAAAAAAATAGAAAAGCTGTGTAGTGCTAATGTTCATTGTGGTTTGACATATGGTATGAATATCAAGAGCCATCTTCTATTTGATTACAGTACAGAAAAATGCTAAAACGGGATATTCAGAAAAGGGTTTGGATTTTTTTTTTCTGAGATAATCTTTTGGATTTTTTCCAACCTTAGAATGTCACATGTTCTATATCAGGCCGACCAGAGAAAATTGCAAAGCTGTGAGAAAAGTTTGTCAGATGTCTACCTTTTTCAAATAACCAGCAACACGATATCGAAAACATGCCACATTCCCGCTAAACTTCGCACCACAACACTTTTTGATACATTCTCACCAGGACCAAACTTGTTTAAATCGCACAACCTGTAACAAATCCAAAGATGAACCTACCGCATGCGCACCAATGTGTGAGGTTAGTTGCTGGTTGCTTGAAGAATGAAGACATCTGACAAACTTTAGTTGCAGCTTGGCTGTTTTCTTTGATAGGCCTGTATATGTACACATAGGCAATAACTAATATCTTTGTCCTCATTTTTAGCTGCGACCAAGCAGCTCTATGAACGCGTCTGTCTGTCTGTCTGTCTGTCTGTCTGTCTGTCTGTCTGTCTGTCTGTCTGTCACACCTTTTTGACCATGTTCCTGTTGTCGTATCATGACATTTTCAGGAGTTATTGACCTTTACCAAAGTGATGTCCATGCACAAGGTCGAGGTCAAAGGTCAAGTTCACAGAGGTCACAACCTTGTTTGCGGGTTTTCGCGCTGTAAATCCAGTTAGAATTCATGGATCGCTATGAAATTTTGGAATTGGCTTCTAGGGATAGAGGAGGTGTTCCCTATTGTTTTTCAAGGTCATCTGTCAAATCCCAAGGTCAAATCAGGCAAAAAAGTGTCAAATTTGCCTGATTTGACGGTTTTCGCACCGTAACTCAAGTTCAATTCAATGAATGGCTATAAAATCTTACAACAAGCTTCTTGGTATAGAGGAGGGGTTCCCTATTGATTTTTAAGGTCATCTGTCGAATCCCAAGGTCACACCGGTCAAAAAAGTGTTGATTTTGCCCCGATTTCACAGTTCTTGCACCGTAACTCCACTTCAACTTGATGGATGGCTATTACATCTTAGAACAAGCTTCTTGGTACAGAGGAAGGGTCCCCTATTGATTTTCAAGGTCATTTGCCACTTTCGAGATCACACTTGTACAAGAAACCACCAGTCATGGACACTAGGCCACGTGACGGATGCTAGGCGAGGTCGCAGCTATTAGATCCTTCTGATCTACTTGTTTAAACATTACTGGCTGTGTGTTGGTCTTGTTTAATCAGCAAATAAACGGTTTATTTGTTTATTAGACGAACTTCAACAGGATCAAGTTGAGAGCAATCAGGTGTTAGAAGGTGAGGTTACTGAATCGGTTTTATATATCTGGCGACACACTGACATGCTCACTCGCTGGCTGTGAGCATGTCAGAGCTGAGTCCCTGAAATGAGTCTGTAGTTTGTAGGTTCACTTGTGCATGGTCTGAGTTACGACCTCCACGGGGCATTTTATCTGATCTTTGACTCCTGATCTTGACTTAAATTCTGTTTCTGGAGAATATACCACAAACTCCTTGCGGTGGCCTTTCAGAAATGCTTCTCAGTCCCCCGGCACCTGACAGGCAGGTCGGGGGACTGTTGACATTGACCACGTTCGTCCGTTCGACCATCTGTCCTACGGGCTGTATGTCCGTGCGTACGTCCTTGGGCTGGAGACTTTTGCGGTCTCTTACCGGCTTGTTCTTTTTCTGCATTCAGTTCGCTTGAAGTCTTTCCTCTCTCCTTCAGCCAACAGATTCAGTTCAATCACGTGGATGCAGAGAATGCGGAGGGCGAGGAACACCCCGAAAACGAGGGAGATGAAGGTGAGAGCACTTCCTGGGAAAACTAATGCCAGTCTGTGTTTGTGTGTGCCAAGAGTGATTTTCCAGTTTCACCATTAAAGGTGTGAGATCTTAAATCCCTGATTAGAATGCTCCTAATTGAGCTTCACAGCACTGCCACAACAGTATCTGCTGGTTTTTGAAAGTTGAGTAGTTTCATAATGCTGATTTAGAATTTTGAAAAGGCTTTAATTCCCACTCTTGGAAGGGTTTTAACCGCCCCGTGACTGTGTTTTCCGTCAGGGTTGGTCACCCACTCGCACCCGGTGGAGGGAGAGGAGTCGCACATTGAAGGAGCCGAGTCGCAGCAAGATGAGGAGGTTTGTAGCCCTAACTGCCGTCTGCCATCTTTACTTCTAGAGCCACGGCAGTTTGTACCCCTCAGCTGTGGGGTGTTGTCATCACCCACGGCGTCCGGCTGTCTATATTTGACTCTGTATGATAACTGAAAAACGCCATCACCGTCTTCACGGTTTCTGGTGAGGACATTGGGGTGGAATTACTATACTAGCCTATCGTTTTTGCTCGCGATCCAAAGTCAAATATGGCTGCCAGAGCCGCCATCTTGAATTTACATTCCATGGGATAACTGAAAAACGGCATTACCAATCATCACGATTTTTGGTGAGGACATCATGGTAGAGTTACTCCACAGGCCTATCGATTTCAGTGGCGATCTGAAATCAAGTATGGCTGCCACTGATGCGATTACTCCTGGAGAGGTAAAATTTCAGCAAACTTCATTCCTTAGCTTTGCAATTGACTCTTTGTTAAACCTCTCTTTCAGCAAATGAATTTTCACTGTTGCTGGTGTGGATATTTTAACACGATAGGTACAGACACACACACACACACACACACACACACACACACACACACACACACACTTCAACTAAGCACGGGGCTGAGGGGTCCTGCCAGCGTTGGTGCGGCTATTTTTAACCCTTAATTTCCGATCACAGGTCTTCAGCAACTTTCACTCCCAGCTGTTCCTTGGAATAATTTTTATCAAAATGCTGGTGGTGAAATTTCAGAACTACTGAAAGTCATTGATGGCCTAATGTTTTGTCTTGAAAAAGTACCATAGAGGTTTTGTGGGTTTATTGTTAATATTAATAATGTGTTATGAAAGGTTCACAGGTGATATTATTTTACTGTGTGGACCACTTACATTGGCAGTGGCTTCTAAAGACCTGAGTTATGAAGGTTTGGCAAAACACTGGTGCATTTAGTAGTTTGTCTGCCATATCTTCATATATCAAATGATGAGCTTTTGACCTCTGTGTCCAGAAGCCAGCGGAGGAGGACCTTAACCCAGAGGATGACCCCAACAACCAGGGGGAGGATGAGTTTGAGGAGGCCGAGGAGCACCAGGAGGAGGCAGCGGCTCCAAATCGACCAGCCAATGAGGAGCAGCTGGTGGTGAGAGTGCAAGGAGGGGGAGGGGCTATTGAGAGTGGGTGGGGCTTGTGAGTGGGAAAGACAGGGGCCCGGAAAGGGGAGGACCTGAGGATATCAGAGTCAGAAGGGGGGATTGGCTGGTGATGGAAAGGGGAGGGGCTTATGTTATGAGTCAGAAGGGGGAGGGGCTGGTGGTGGAGATGAGTATCTGTGGTTTCTTTTCAACCAAGCAATTAAAATCCAGAGACCTATGTGTACTAGTAAGTCAGTGATTTGATTTGATTAGTCAAGCTGTAAAATATTGAATTTTCTAGGCCTACCAAGACACTGCAATGCATTACTGTCTACTCTACTGGTGTAGAGCACGAGTTGGCAATGCTAGTTCAAAGGCTTTATACATGTCTTTGTTTTCTGCTCTGTTTGTGATGGACCTTCGAGCTCAGTCAGTGATTTAGCTGTGCCGCTCTTAATATTAGACTGCCTGTTCAGTCATTAAGCCTAATTATTAATATTGCTGAGCAGATAAAAGTTAGCCCCCAGCAAATTTGTCAGCTAGCCTTGTGGTTACAAGGCTAGCTGACGTCGAGTCTTGACACAGCCACTTTGACACTTCATGTTATAACGGTCCTCAACAAACGCGATGACCACCACACTATTCAACGCTGTATTGACCTGTGTTAAGGAGTGTGATGGTGTGCATTTGTGGGGATAAGATGAACCAAAAATTTCTAGCATCTCCTGTAGGGCTACCCTCCCCTTGTGTGGGCTGTCCTAAAACTTCACCGAGATGAGTTAAACGGAGGAACTGTTTTTCTAACGTACAGGCAAGGTTCAGAGGTGATTCCTTGGGCAATGAGGCATGGCTTTTTGCTGGTTTTGGATTCTGAGGGGAAAAAGGATTTACTGGTATTAAGATTGTTTCCTATTTAGTGTTTAACCATGTTTTTGATGCTGTAATCATCAGGAATTGAATAAAAACCCGTCTTTTATATTACATTTCCACTTCCATGAATGCAAAGACTGAACGAGCATTGTTCCTCGAGACCACAGAGGGTAGCTTTGTGTGTGCTTTGAATCGGATAGCAGGAAATTGGTTGCCAAGGTGACTGTTGTTGGGGGGGGGGGGATGTTTCAGATGGCGGGAAATCCTGACCAACAGGAAGATGAGCAGTATGAAGAGGAAGAGGAGGAGGAGGAGGTGAGATATACACACACTCACACACACTCACACACACACACACACACACACACACACACACACACTCGTGTGGACATGCACACATGGACCGGGGTACACACGCACGCGCACGCATATACGCAGGAGCGCACACACCCTTGGACTTCTGTCCTTGTGAGAACATTACTTCCAGTCATTCTCTCTGTGTCTAAGTGGCCTTTCCAATATGTTAAAGCGCATATCCTGGATTAAATTTGTCTGTTTGCCTTTATTGTGCCTTTATACACCAAATCCTGTGGGTTATTTTGCTCAAGGGTGCTCCATGTATAGAACAATTTTTGAAAATTACCAGAAGCGTCTGATAAAATATTGATCCAGATTTGTGACATCACCTGCAGTTCCCCCATATCCAGGGCGCTGAGAGCCCCAGTGCCTGCATGGATCAGTGCGCGGTCACCAACATTTACCGATTGCTGCTAAACAACAGTTACTGTACTTATTGGTGTTACTGCAGCCTCCCACAACACACCTGTTGACCATTCCAGCCAAATAATTCAAATGACGCCCAAAATCGCAAAAACAAACGCCATAAACAATAGCGCAACCTCCTAGTATATCCACTATCAACAGAATGACCAGCGCCGCCTATAGGCTGCAAGAACCGCATGTGACGTCAGAGAAAGTCATTCACCCCGGGAGATTGAAATCGCAAGCTTTTTTCGCCTAAAATACTGATATTAAACCAGGTATATCTGACACGAACCGATGTGTTATATTGGTTAAAATTCATAACGTGACTAAAAATCCTATATAGTATCTCAAGATTGGGTGCATTTTACGTTTTAAATCAGCGAGGACATGCACTTTAATAATAAGCAACACATGCCTAACATAAACCATTTGATTGTATTAATCATATAATTTTGTTTCAGAGTCGTGCAATATCGGAGTTCGAGGCAGATTTTTTAAGATTATTATTTCAATCTATAGCTCCTTATCATCATGTGTTAGAACAACTGTTGGGCTAACAAATTATTTTAGCTGTAATATAGGGACCCGTCAGGGTTGCATCTTCAGTCCACTAATCTTTATAATTTTCATAAATCAGTTGGTAAAATGTTTTGAAACAGGTGGCGATGGGGTTTTGGTTTCTCCTGAATATTCCAATGTGGCTGCACTCTTGTTTGCAGATGGTGTCACAGCTGTGTCTGATGCAGTTGTTCAGTTACAGAGAAAAATATATGTTCTTGAGAAATTTTGTGATGACACCGGTATGAAGTGAAACATTTAAAAAAAAAAAAACAAAGATTATGGTTTTCCGTCGAGGTGGTATACAAAGAAAGTGGTACTTTAACGGGGGAAGAATTGAAGTGGTTAATAATTACAGATATTTGGGAGTTGTATTTACGCCATTTCTTTCTTGGTCCAAGGTGCAGAGCTGTGTCGCTGCACAGGCAAATAAAGCATTGATGTCTTTGTATGGCTATGTAAACTTGGTTTTGTTTCTTTCACTGATGCATTTAAATTATTTGATGCTATGATTTCACCCATTTTGTGTTAGAGATTTGAAGTCTGGGGTTTTAAGTATTCCTTTACAATGTCGAAAAGATACAAATTTTCTTTTGTAAGAGGATATTAAAATTCAGCAATAATACTTGTAATTTTATGGCACTCGGTGAGTGTGGCTGAGTCCCCCTGCTGTACAATTATCTTTTCCGAGTAATTAACTATTGGTGTCGCGTCATCCAGTTTGATAGACACAGATTGCCGTATCAGTCACACATTTTGCTCAAAGACCTGAATGTAGGGCGAGTCACTTGGGAATCTCAGGTTTGAGAGATTTTGTTCCAATTTGGATATGGTGTAACCTCGATCAGCCAAGATATTGGTGATGTGAAACCTTTCATTTCTGCCTTCAAGCAAAGACCGTCTGAATGTTTGTATCAAAATTGGCATTCTGATGTAATGAAGTCAGTATAATGTAAGACTTATAGTCAGTATAAATCCTTGTTAAATATTAAGGTGTGTCTGTTGAAGACATCCCTTTATATTACAATACCATTATCACTAAGTTTAGATGTAACCATTTTAAACTGGCAGTTGAAACTGGAAGGCATGACAATGAGGATTATTGTGAACGATTTTGTATGTTCTGTCACAGTGAAAATAAGTTTTATGTTGAAAGTGAGTATATTGATGGTATGTCCATGTTAAGAAATGAATTTATTCCACCTCATGTTCTGGACATCGCTGTGCTGACACTTTTATAACTAATGAAGTGTAATGACAAGAAGGTTTCATTATGGCGAGGACATTATGTCTTGAAAATTATGGAGTTTAGAAATCAACCATCATAAAAGAACTTGAATCTGTTTATTATCTGCATAAATTTAGTATTTATATCATACATTACCCTGCATTGTGACATCAGTTTACCTGTTTTTACTGTGGGCCAAGGCTTTATATACTTGAATGATGATGATGATGATGATGATGATGATGATGATGATTTTTAAAATTACCAGAAGCGTCTGGAAAAATCCCCAGGGAGTCTTACGCCATATTGATCCAGATTTGTGACGTCACCTGCAGTTCCCCCATATCCAGGGCGCTGAGAGCCCCAGTGTCTGCATGGATCAGTGCGCGGTCACCGACATTTACCGATTGCAGCTAAACAACAGTTACTGTACTTATTGGTGTTACTGCAGCCTCCCACAACACACCTGTTGACCATTCCAGCCAAATACTTCAAATAACGCTCAAAATCGCAAAAATAAGCACCATAAACGATAGCGCAACCTCCTAGTATATCCACTATCAATACAATGACCAGCGCCGCCTATAGGCTGCAAGAACCGCATGTGACGTCAGAGAAAGTTATTTTCTCCTGGAGATTCAAATCGCAAACTTTTTCGCGCCAGACGAATTCTGCCTAAAATGCTGATATTAAACCAGGTATTATATTGGTTAAAATTCATAACGTGACAAAAAATCCTATATAGTATCTCAAAATTGGATGCTTTTTACGTTTTAAATCCGCAAGGATATGCACTACAATAAGCAACACATGCCTAACCTAAACCCTTACCCTACCCTTAAACTATCCCTAATCTAACTTTACTGCTAATCTGAAGTAATAAGTCACCATTTGCCTTATTACTTGTGAGGACACAAGAGAATGTCCTCACTTCCCAAAAATGTCCCCACTCTATAGGAAAGAAAATTTTTTTGGTTCTCACTGTATTGCAAGTACAACAACCCACACACACGCATACGCGCATGCACACACACGCACACACGCACACACACACACACACACACACACTCACACACACACACACACACACACACACACACACACACACACACACACACACACACACACACTCATACACAGCTCCACATGCAGAGTATGTAACAAAAATTTTATTTTGGTCTGGGTGCTTTGGTGCCAGTTTAGGGCTCAACTCCACAGCCTTCCCGTGGGGAGTATCAGTTTCGTTCCGTATTCTCGTGTTACGCCAGCAAGTTCTCCGAAGCGGGTCTAAGATAATGGTTCTGCTGTTCTCCAGGTGCAGGAGGACCTTCCTGATGGTCAGCAGAGAGAGGAGGAAGAGGAGGGGAATGAGGAAGACCCGTATAACGAGGAAAACGGTGAACCCGTGAGTGTCCCAGCTGGGCTGAAGGAGGATTACTGTACCCTCACAACAGCTGGCATTTCCCCTACATTCAGTTCATTTCAATGAAATTTTATTTGTATAGCGCTTGTAAAAAAAGACTTCATCACAAAGTGCTTCATGTGTCAGGCCAATAATAAGAGATTCCCCAGGAGCGAGTCGGAGGCGACAATGGCAGGGAAAAGCTGTCTTATTTGTTAAGGGAAAACAACACTGGAGAGAGGAGAAAGAACACTCTCCTGAGAAGAAAGCCTGGGCAGATCCTGGCTCTGTGAGAGGGGGTGCGTCTGCCGAAGGGGCAGTCTGAGGGGATCACAGAGGATAGGGACAGCGATGCTTAATTCAGGGCCCTGCTAAAACGTCTTTCATTATGGATGGAAGACATTGTGATTCCTGTTCCCGTCCGCATTTGTGTCAGCGTCAGCGTTACGACTTTGTTTCCGGAGCACAACTCCAAAACCGTTTGCATGATCTTCACAAAACTTTGCATACTTGCTACTCAGGTCCTACAGTGGTGCCTTTTGGTATGTCCCTGTCTATCTGTCCATCCAATGGGTTAGGCTGAGAAGGGAGCCGGGGTGGGTGGGGGGTGTATGTTTTCAGGAATAAAAACGCATTATAGTTATTTTTCTAAGTCGGGCTTGCATGAGTCTTTTGGCTGAGAAAAACGTAGTCGATATGAATGAGTGAGCCTAAAGCAACACTATTTGTTTGCTTTCAGATTGTTTTTCCCTCATCGGCTGTCAGTTATCAGGACCTCAGTATTTGTATTCTCATGCAACATTGAGTCGCGCGGACGAGGACTCTTTCGAAACTTTCGAGTCCGTGGGGAAATGCTGGAGTTTCAGCATGTCGAACTTTCACCATAATTCCTGAGCGGGGACAAAAAGGACGAGTGAAAGTTCACTCCACAAGAACATTTGTAACTGTGTATAAAGCTGCCCGCTGTTGAGGGGAGGGTTGACTAGTCTCTGGCTTGGCCTTCTATTTGTGATATTCCTGCTTTAGCCATTATATTGTTCGTCACCATTCCGTGTTCATTATAACCCCGGGCAGCAAACATGTCGTCCACTAGTCCAACCGTAATCGCTCTAGAATGTTGTTTTCTTCTATACCGAAGTTTTTTTGGGTTTTTTTTTTCTTTCCCCTCAATCTTTAATCTTTGTCAGTGTTATGTTCTAGAAGCTGTTGCGGACTGTAGGCTCTTTTAAGCTATTGCCTTGTTGACCTGGCTGTAGAATTTGGTTGAGCTGGTATCATTGAAAACTGGTCCCCCCTCCGCACTACATCCTTTTGACGTCACAAACTCAAGGGAATGTCTGTCTGTTACAGCTAGTGTTAATGGTGACGGCTGTGGTCCAAGCAAATGACAGCTTACATGACCGCAAAATCGAAATGCTCCGATTTAAAAGGGTTGCGCCTACTGTTATATAAGCTATATTCACTGAACAGAGTGATAATTGTAGCCGCTGAACGAAGTCGGGTGGCTAGTATGGATTCATGCTTGTCTCTACCACATCCGCGTCCATAGACATTTCCTTTTGGAGGCTGTACAGGCTGTAATTTGTGACTGATTACTTACATACTGCGCCCTCCATAATTATTGGCACTCCTGGTGAAGATGTGTTAAAAGCCTTAAAATAAATTCAGATTTTATTACAGAAGCATACTCTCGCACTGAAAATTGTAGAAAAATGTAACCTTCAACTCAAGTGAATTTTAAGGGTGAAAAAAAATCCCTGACTAAGAAATAATTATTTTTCATAAAATCACCCGTTCCTCAATTATTGGCACCCCTAACAATTCCTAGGAAATAAATGTAATGACGTTTTTCTGTCATTTCTACAGTAGTTTACACAGTTGATCAGAGTATCTAGGAACATTTACTTAGCAATTGAAGCACTGATTACTAAAACCCCACAAGTCAAGTCAAGTGTGACTTATGTGATAGGTGCTTCAATTAATCACTTCCTGTTTCCCTAGGGTATAAATATGATGTGACACAGAGGCCATTTCTCTTATCCACTCTTCAACATGGGGAAGACAAAGGAACACACCATTCAAGTAAGGCAGATGTGTGTCGACCTTCACAAGTCAGGCAGTGGCTACAAGAAAATAGCCACTCGCCTGCATCTGCCCATATCTACTGTCATAAATGCACTAAATAAATGCACTTTTTTTTCATTGTGGTCCTATATTATTTAGAAAAAAATTGAATTTATTAGAAGCTAAAGAACACATCTTAACCAGGAGGAGTGCCAATAATTATGGAGGGTGCCTTATTTGGTATGGAAGTGTTATACGTCAGTTATGATGCCTATCAATTTTGATTTTCATGGCGACAGTATTGGCCAAATAATTCGCAAAAAAGGGGGGAAGCGGGCTTTTGGGGGCTATACCCATGCGATTGCGAGCGACCGGACTGTCTACTTTGAACTTCTCACCTAGCTATAAAAGTCTGAAATGTGTTTAATCATTTAAATTCACCAAAACCAACAAATTTTGATATAGTGCACAGCAAATTATTATGCTTATCTTTTTTGAATACTTTGTTTGTTGAATTCTCCAGTTAACCAAACAATTGTTGTCAATACAAGCAAAAGCAGAGATGCGCACAACTGGACTAGTACAGCTACATGACTAAGACAACAGCCACGGGAGAGGAAAAATGATAATAAAAATACTTAAGTACGTAGTAGTGGGTGACAATATACGGGGAGGAAAGAGACAAAAAAAATCATTTTTACATTGGCAGTCAGATTGTTGGGAAGGTTCGTTTTTTCACATATTCAATGAAAGGAAACCAGTTTCTATCATATTTTTAAGATGATGCTTATTTTTGAGGGGGAATAAATTTATCGCGACACCATTAAACCGTTTCCCCTGCTCTCACCCCCCTCTCAATTCCAGGTGGAAATGGGCGGGAACCAGGAGGCAGGACAGGAAGGCAATGCGGCCCGTTACCAGGAGAAGGCCAACGAAGTGGAGAACTACGAACAGGACGAGGAAGTTGAGGTCGAGGAGGGCGGGGCCAGGGACTCTAAGCCCAATCGGAGGGCAGAGATGTGAGAAGTTTCCATAGAGACGTGGTGCCTTTGCCAGGACGCACCCGGCTCCTTAACATGGCCATGAGGGCTTATTTTTTTATTATCGATATTACCACAAGATATTTTTTTCTGAATTAATGTTTGAGTATTCTCTGCAAGTCGTGGGCTGAATCCTCGTTACGGTAGAGATTTTAAAATCCGGTCGGGGGCAGACTCTTGTTCTTAGCCGTCCACAAAGAGAAACTGCGACCCTTGACCTCACAGACCGCTATGTAGCGCAGGGGTCAGATGCACTGCGTGCCTGTCTGTCAGTACACCTGTCGGTCCAGCCTTTTCTTCCTTTACCTCCCCTGGAGAGCTTGCTTGAGCAGACACTGGTGTATTGGAGATGAGCAGTTGCAGACATGTACCTTTCTGATTTTTATAAACAGTTTCTTCCCCAGTAAGGTCACAGGGGAGCTGGAGCCTATCCCAACGGACTGTGGTTGAAGGCAAGGACCCACCCTGGACTGCTCACCAATCCATCACAGGACCCACACACCATTCACACACACCCATGGACAATTTTAGTCTCCAGTTAGCCAGACATGCATGTCTTTGGACTGCGGGAGGAGAGCGGAGAACCTGAAGGAAAATTGCAAACTTGGGGAGAAAAAAATAAATTCCTCATGGAGAGGCCCCAGGCTGGATTTGAATACATGACCGTTTTGCTGTGAGGTAACTGTGGTAACCCCATTGTGCCTCAGTACCACCTTGGATGGATGACATTTTTTAAACAAAATGCTTTACGGAAATGATTGTTTCTATCATATGTTTGTGTGGAATGGTCCCCCATTTCCATTCGTTTTATATTGGAAACCCAGTGGATTTCTGCCTCTGTAAAAAACTACCCTATGTATTAAAGGACCCCCCGCCGCCCCCCCCAGACTCCTCTAACTTGATACTTTAGAAAAGCTGAACTTTTAGCTGCTGAAAAGGGACTGTCAGATCTGTTCACCCGAATCCAATGCAGCTGCATACCTGTCACAGCCGGTGCTCTGAAACTCCGGAAGATTCCGCACAGACCTGGTTCTTAATTCCTTGCCTGTTCCGTTTAATTTCAGCTGTACTGGAGGAGAAAACTGGTCAAAGACTGTACCAATGAGAGCGCATTGTCTTGGGTTGAAAAATCCACCCCAACTTTTTTTTTAAGAGTAGTTTTTTTCTGTAATGTCACTTTAAATTTGAAGTCCATGTTGTAGCAGTTCATTGTTTTCAATTTCTCCTGATTCGTTCATCAGCATAATGATTGTCAATATTGTTTACTGCAGAAGTATGTTTTCTAACAAGCCTTTCAAACTTATTTTGAGACAATAACTTCTTATTTTCTCTCTCTCTGAAGTATGTGCTTGACAAGTGACATTTTCGCATCCCATGGAAAAATCTAGAAATTAGTCAAAATTCTCCCACTTCATCGGCAGAATTTTTCTCTGACAGAGGGCCCGTCCACACGAGAACTATACTCAGCCAAAATAAAAACTTCACACTTGTTTGGAGGTTGATAGGTTGAACATACAATAAATGAGGTTTTAAATGATGATTTTATTTAATTCTGTACTCATTTAAGATGGTGTATCATAAAAATAATGTCCATAATGTAACCAGTTCCACCGGAAATGCTAGGGAAATCTCCAAGAGTAAAAATGGCAAGTTACAACTTGAATAAGAGCAGTGCGCAGGCGATTACGTATGGTTTGGACAGTCACACGACCTCTAAACAATTCATTCCGAGTGGACGTTGCAGTGACAAATCGATTATGTAAATGACGTAAGACAATTTTTCGGTCTTCTGCTTTTGACGTCACACGTGAGCTACTAGAACGAGGTCAGTCAGCTGTGGTGCCAGTTTGTTGGAGACGTGTCCGAAGATCATGGATAGTCTGTCAACTGCATCCCATAAGCCTTGCAACGTCAGTGACGGACGTTTCCGTATTCAGCATGCCAATGGCACGTTCACGCTGAATGTTTGACAGCCATGGCATTGAAAATCAATGAATAATTAACTGTAAAAACTTGTTTTTCCGAGATGTCACTCTAACGTGCTAACGTGAGCTCAGTTGCACATCTCTCATATGGTCACATGACTAGGAACACGAGAAAACATGGTTTTAGCTTAAAGTACCCTCGCACGTACTATGTACCTGTGCACGTCGGAGTTGATGTGTGTCATGATGTCTTTGACAAAGCATTTACCCCTAGTGATAATAAAAACTCTTGTATTAAAAGTTTCAAGAAAATAATTTACAAATTTATGAGTGTGAAGTTTCTTTTCTGACTGAGTATATTTTTTTGAAGGCTGTAAATATTTTATCGGTTCTGGCCTTGCGTCCACAGGGAGGTGGTGAAAATGCAGCCCAAAAACTGTGTTTTTTGAAAATTTGTTCCAGAGTGAGAAAATCTGGAAACGCCAGCGTTTTCGTGTGGACAACCAAAACAGGTTTTTTTTTTTTTTAAATGATGAGGAGAGAGCCCCCATCAGTCCCCACGCCCTCAAATCTGTACACAAAGCGCAAGCTTGCGGGAGCTCTTTTAAACAAGTCGCCGCATGATAGGTTTTCAACAGCTTTGACTTTGATATCTTACATCATTGAGTAACAATAGTTGCATTTAGCACTCGAAGGGTTAATAAATGTTTTCCTCTGGCTGTGGTACTGCTACTCTATAGCGCTGCAGTTCTACAGGATTGAGTGCTGTATTCACCCCTGAGGGAGTTTTGGTAAATCTTGTCCCTCCAGAACTGAGCGGCGCTAAGCTAGTATTTAACAGGCCCAGAGGACTTGCCCATTTTGTTGCTGGCTTACACTGCCACAGTGTTAATGAGCTGTTGTAGCAACTGGGTATCCCAAAAAAAACTTGTAGACTTGGCAGGATTCAAATAATATTGCTCAACCGTCTGCAAGTGGCAAGAATGTTGCAGCTGCCTGAGGGAACAGATTTTTCCATCCGTGTTTGTTGAAGTTTCTGACTTGAAGTATAAATGTTGCTAGAAAAACCTGCTGTCTAGATGAACACACTTTGGATTGTACACACTGGCCTTCAAGCTTTGTGCTATATGCTATGGGCACCGACACGTGTGCAATTTAATGTAAATATATTTTCACATGCTGTAGCTGATACTTAGAGCCAAGCGTGTAGCGGAGAGTACTATCCTGCCAAACATATATATATATAAACTGGCTTCATACCTGTATATTCCTGAAAACTTTAATTACATCTGATGTTAAAAGAGGATTTTACAACTTGCTACTTTTTTGTTGAGCGTTCCAGAATGAATGTTACTTCTCAGATTATCTGGGCTCGCCGACTCTTGATATCTTACTTTTAGACCCTACTGCTTAAATGGTACCTTTTAGCTGTTAAAAATGGCCGCGGTGTTGAAAACGTGCAGTGTGGGGAAACAACGGGCAATTGATGACGGGCGAAAAACTTTGCTCTGTATGGGAAAGCACTGTAAATGGGTTCATGTCCGTGTGCTGCAGGTAATTTGAAGTACTGAAAGCCACAGTCTCCCAACACTATTCTAGGGTACTATGAAGTATGCTATCATTATGATTTACATTTTTAATATCCTTTGTTATTTCTTTAAATCTAGGTGTTTGTTGCAGTAAATATGAATCTATGCAACTGTATGGTCAAGCAATATGTTATTTTTTAGGTGGGTAACTAAATTCCGTCATCTTGTGACCTGTTTTTATATTATTATTCTTTGTGTCAGTCGATGATTTTTCAGCTATGCTAGAAAGTTGGGCAATCAGTCAATCAATCAATGCTGTAAAATATATAGATATAAATATATACAAATTGTACATATGTTTTCTGCAATGGGAAAAATTGTTTCATTTTTAAAATGGCTTTGTATTAAAATGCTTTTTTGTGAAGATGAGTGAATGGAAAAATAAAGTGTTCTTATGTGGTTATGGTTTAGTGTTTGAAATCTTACCCTTGTTCAGTAGCGTTTGAAGTACCCTTGAAATATAATCCTAATTCATCAGTGTGCTAAGCACTTAAGATTGGAACTACATAGAATTGATTTTTTTTTTTTTAACTTAAACCTTTATTTGATTAGGGAATGCATTTCATTTATGACAAATATTTCTTGACAGAAATTCAGGATAGAAGTGTTACAGGTGGGGAGGGATGGGGAGAAATAGGGATAAAGCTCCTTGCTCAAGGCCGCAATGGTGGAATTCTCCAGAACCTCATCAATCCAGATCAAGTCAGAATCTCAGAACTCTTGGTGGGGTTGAACCAGCAACTCTTCAGTTTCCAATCGAGCACCCTTCCCAAGAAGTATCAGTGATTAATAATCTATTTTGGAATCCATTCTCCGTCATCCTCTTCGGACAATGACCTGGTAGAAATGGAATAGAAATGAATAAACTGTACAGCACTCAACAAAGTATGGGCAAATATACATGACATTGTATATCCAACATATTGTGTTTTTAACGCGCATTTTTTGTGACCTCTGCTTCTATCGTCAGACTTAGCAAAATGGCCTTCTTCAGATGACCCGTTCATTTCTGTAACGTGAGCCACGCAGAAAGATTATTCATACTTGTGTAGGTGTGCACCTACTGTAAAAACATTCTATTGGTCTTTGATGTAATGAAGAAAATAGAAGTTTAAATCCAATAGCACGGAGCCCTAATATCCAAGATTTATGAAACACTACTACCCAGTGTGCCAGGAAAATAGCCCTCAGAGATTTGGGAAATTTCTCTCATGTGGGGTACTTAGTTTTTGTAGAAAACCCTGCCAAGCAGAATTCTTCATTCTTTCACTTCTCAGACTCCAGATATGAACCTCCGTTGTTCGATTTGGACTTTAACCTTCATTAACTGTAGCATTTGGACTTTTGCCCCTGTCAGAATCTTTGAATCCATCTGTCATTTGAGCGTAGATTGCAGTGCAGGAGGCGAATTGCTTTGGAAATAATGGTCGTGATTTTCTGTCACGTATTTCGCCTTTTCTCTAATCTCTGCCATTGAATCAAACATGCCTGACTGACTTAAGGCGAGGGGCCTGAAAAAGCACACTGAGCTCAGTCAGCAAACACGACTGCTGTCCCCTCGGAGCAATAGGAGCTACACAAGTTGAACAGGTAAAAATAAAACCACCCCTACGTTTCATACATCACTAAATTCTCACTTAACACAATTTAAAACATGACGCGTAATTTGCGTTGGAAGTGAACTACCCCCGCAATACACTAGGTTATTATTTTCAAGCATGATTGTTTCACATATTACTAACGCTGCACTTCATTTAGAAAATTAAACTAGTTAAACAAGCTATATTGTGGGAACAGGTATTAATTTATTCTCCCTAAACAGCGGTTTGTATGACCCTCATAGGGCCACAACCTACACCCGCAACTCACATTTATCATACGTCATACTAATCGCGTATAATGCAAACTGATTGGATCATCAGAGGGCGCGTCAGCGAATCTGCTGCGACGTGCAAAACTTCCTTCTTCAGGTCGAAAAAGCTGACAAGGAGGCGGCTGTTCTCATCAGGCAACAGACTGCACTTTCCTCCCAGAACAACCTTAATGTAACTGGACAGAATTGATTACAGGTAAGTTATGGGTTATACGGCCGATCGGCGTGTTTGCCAATCAGGTAGCTGCATGTGTTTTGTTTACTCGTGTTTGTTTTTGCTTGGGAATGCTAGCTCGCTTGGAGTTTACTCTCCTTGCTCGTTTGCCTTGATCGGGGCTACTCGGCGTTAGCTAAGCCTGCTTTGCTGTTGAACCTGGCTGGCGAAAGTTGTCAGCTTGGATGATCCTGACTTGGTCACTCGGGGCGGTAAAATTTTGGCTGTCCGTTTAATCTGTCAGTCAGCGGCTCGCTGAATAGCTCAGCTTAAGGACGTGTCTGCATGTCAGTAGCTAATATGCGGTAAGCTAACTGGCTAGATGAGCTGAGTGTTTCGCTCCATGCCACATTTCTAATTTAACTGGCTATCTAGCTAGTAAGTATTTTAGTCCGGCAAGGAAGCCAAGTGGCTGAACTTTAAAAGTCGACACAAATGTATGAAGTAAGTTAAATGTTTCTGTCTGAAAACAACGCGACCAAGGAGGAAGAGTTGGCGCTGGGCCCAGGTAATATCCGTGTACTCAAGTGCCAGCCGTTTGCCAGTCTGAAATGCAAACCTGACTCATGAGTAACGTTTTGCATGAGTTAAGATTTTACTACGTTCGAATACGGGAGGTAACCATTGTAATATGCATTGCTTGCTGTCAAACTGAAATCAATGTAGTCCGCTTGGTAACTGCTTTGAGAGACGAGGAGTGGAGCTTTACGCCCTTAATTGAACCAATCACGACTGATCCTGCCACTCTAACTACAAGAGATGTGATCACAACGGTAGCTGAACATACTGGCCTTCTGCAACACCAAGTGATGGCTACTCTACGAAGTTTTGGCTCCATCGGGGCCCTAGACGTCATGTCTTAAAAGGGGCGTGGTTAACTTTTGACGTTCTTCTCTTTCTCAGCTTTTCTGCGTGTTGGGCGGGGCCCTTCACCTGATTGACGCGTCGGCCCGCCTCCCTGCTACATGCTGTAGTCCACCCTGAGCGAGACTCCCCTCGAGGATGACAATGGAAGAGATAAAGAATGAAGCGGAGACCAACTCTATGGTTTCAATGACCCTCTATGCTGTCATGTATCCGGTCTTTAATGAGGTAAGATTGCGTTGGTTGCATGTCTGTGGCTAGAGTGGGCTAACAGGCTAATGCTAATTCACTTTTTGTATTTTGTATTTATCACGGAATATGTGCAGCTACTTAACCACGGTGACATTTCTTTCCTTGATGGTTTTGAATTTATATCAATTGTAAGTATTCTGAGGACACATACCTTTTTAGCACATAGGTATAGTAAATGAGGCTACCTTTAGACAGGCATAATTATAGTGCTTGTCACAATGATTTGTGTCAAGGTGAAGCAAAGCTCTTGTGTCAGTTTTTATATCATAGATGATGAGCGCCTTCTGGTATGTTACTCTTTGGTGGCCATTTTCAAGTCTTGCTTTTGATTGACAGCTTGAGAGGGTAAACCTATCTGCAGCCCAGACTCTACGAGCTGCCTTCATCAAGGTAGGAGTGAGATTTTACTCATGACTGTCTGTATTAGCCAACAGTGCTGACAGATCTCCTGGTTGAATACCATACAGAAACAATGTGACATTGTTTGCTTGAACACACAGGTATGCAGAGCTTGTTATGCACAGCTCACATTTTTTTGCGGTTTGCCACCAACTGGATATTTTCTTTTTCTGATACAATTCAGATTTAGCATTTAGCTCAAAGTTAAAATGGCAGTGCTTCAGTCCAGGGTTAAAATCTGCTGTCTACTGCTGGCATCTCTTAAAGGGATAGTTCACCTTGTTTGAAGTGAGGTTGTATGAGATACAAATTACCAATACGTACATTAGATGCAGTAGAAAGTTCTCTGATCTCCCCCAGGTAGCCGCACCAGTGCATAGTGCTGTGTGGAGATTTGGGCGACACACTTGTGAACAGTCCCAAAGTAACGGCATATTTTTGCGGCCAAAAAGAGGTCCTACCTGAACATAATACACCACTTTAATTGTACGCTATATTAGTAAAATTTACAGCGCTTCAGCTGCTCGCAAAAACAGAGTTGCTCTTGAACTAACCAACTGACATATTCCTCCGCGCAGGCGCATCGGAGTAAACTGTGCGCTGTAGCGATCAGCTGCTTGGGTCACAGTAAAGCCGCTTTCCCACTGGACGTGAAATGAATTTTTTCGCACGACAGATTACAGATTAAATTCAAAGTGAATGCAAAGAAGTGAATAAACGCGTTTCGTGTGTATTCGCTTCTTTGCATTGACTTTGAATTTAATCTGTTGTGCAAAAAATTTGTTTCGCATCCAGTGTGAAAGCGGTTTAACTGCAGTTAAACTTGCTCAACCATTTCAAAAATGGTCCGTGTGTGGTGCTTTCCTGGATGTGAAAGCAAAGCTGTATCCTGGTGCACTTGCAGCTTCCACCACATTCCTTTGAGGGATATTGGACTTGGGCAGCTGTGGCTAGTTGGGCTCACCATGGATATTGATACCCCACCCATATTCCTAAAAGAACTCCGTGTTCGCGGTATTCGTTTTTCCAAAGAGGATTTTGTGAGGCTACATTCAGGGAAATCTCAACGGTGTACGCTGGAGAGAACTGCTGTACCCAAGCATCAGGTAAGAGAGTGAAACACCTGTGAAAAAGTCTAATGTAACATTGCAGCACAAATTGATATCACACGTGGCCTATGCGGCCACATACTGTGTATCTGCTGGGCTGGTTATAATAGGGATTTTTTTTTTAAATTTGAGTTGTAATTCTAAGCCACTGAAATGCTGTCTCTGCCACAAACCGCTTAGAGTCTGACCCAAACAGCTGATCTCTACAGCGCGCTGTGAACTACAATGTGCCTCGCAAAGGAATACGTCAGTTGGTTAGTTCAAGAGCGACTGGTTTTTTCCGAGCAGCTGAAGCGCTGTAAATTTTTGTAATATAGCGTACAATTAAAGTGGTGTATTATGTTCAGGTAGGACCTCTTTTAGCGCCGCGAAAATACGCTGTTACTTTGGGACCGTTTACAGCAGTGCATCGCCTGAATCTCCACCCAGCGCATTGCGCTGGTGCGGCTACCTGGGGCAGATCAGAGAACTTTCTACTGCATCTAATGTAAGTGGTGGCAATTTGTAGCTCATTCAATCCCACTTCAAAAAAGTGAACTATCCCTTTAAAGGCTGGTGGTTGACTGCTCTTCCTTAGCCAGTGGTGAGATCAGTAGTTAATTACTCTTCCCTGACCAGCAGTCGGATCAGTATTTGATTCTGTTTCCCTGTGCAGTGGTGAGATTGTGGTTATTGATTACTGTTCTTGCCAACAGTGAGATGAGTAGTTGATTCCTTTTCCGTGTTGCAGTGAGGTCAATATTTGACTCTTCCCAGGGCGGCAATGAGAGCAGTAGTTGATTGCTTTTCCTTTCATAGCAGTGAAGTCAGTATTGGACCCTTCCCAGGGCACCAGTGAGATCAGTGCTTGAATAATCTTCCCTGGGTAGCAGTGAGTTCTGCGGTTAATTGCTCTTTCCTTGGCAGTGGCAAGATCAGTGCTTGATTGCTCTTCCCTGGGCAGGCGGAGAAGGAGAACCCTGGCCTGACTCAAGACATCATCATGAAGATTTTGGAGAAGAAGAACGTGGAGGTGAACTTCACTGAATCTCTCCTGCGAATGGCTGCTGACGACGTAGAGGGTGAGAGATAGAGATAGGAGGGGAGGGAGAGATGGAGAGAGAGAGACTGAGCGAGAAAGAGTGAGAGATAACGAGGAGGAGAAATGGGGAGACTGGTCTAGTCCACTGATTCTCAAACTTGTGTTTTGGTACCTCAGCCGGTCCGCAGATATTTGATGTGGCACACGGAGAGAGATCAGGCGTGCTGGAGGTGAAATGTATCATATTCCTGGACCTATGTGGGCATAGCTTTGGAAAGTTCTGGAAACCGCTAGTTTAAAAGGCGAATAGCTAGGGGTCAGGGGTGTAGAAAATCAGTGGGGAATTATGAGGTGCGGGTGGGATGGGGGGCAGGGGTTCATAAAAATCTGAACTCGGGTTCACGTGCCCGTGTCGCCTCAGGATCCTCTGGGTTCTTTCCACAGTTTCTAAGTCATGCCGGGTAAGATAACTGTAGGCTTTAAATTGGCTACAGATACAAATGATGTGTTTGACCTGAGATGGTGGTCAGGATAGGCCTTCCAGACTGTCCTATCCCGGTTAATGCTGGGATAGGTTTGAGCTGCACCCTCTCTGGAAGACTCGGAATAGGTATAGCAATGATGCTGGACCATGGTAAACATACCCCTGTCCCAACTTTTTTGAGACCTGTCGCAGCCATCAAATTTGAAATGAGCTCATTTTGTGGATAAAATTGTAAAGCTTCTCAGTTTCAACATTTGCTGTCATCTCTGTTCTATTGTGAATAAAATACTGGCTGGTGTGACTTGAAAGCCATTGCGTTTTGATTTCATTCACAATTTGCACTTTGTCCCAACTATTTTGCAATTGGCGTCCTATAACAATGGATCATGGAGGAATGGTATGACCATAGAAAGAGTCTCTGTGCCCGAGAGTCTGTGGAACTCTATGGTTTGTGAACACTGGTGATGATGCTGGGATTTCCTGCACAGGGAGACCTGGAGCCCCTTTTCAATCAGGACCTCCGTGTTGATTGGTTGTGCCCTTTGTGGGCGTTTCCTTGCAGAGTACATGGTTGACAGGCCAGAGCAGGAGTTTCAGGACCTGAATGAGAAGGCCCGGGCGCTGAAACAGATCCTGAGCAAGATCCCAGACGAGATTAATGACAGAGTGCGCTTCCTGCAGACTATCAAGTGAGCCTTGCGAGCAAGCCCTCACGTTAGCATGCAGTCACTCTTTGCACACACGTACACGGACAAGCACACAGACATGCACACGCGTGCGCATACACCCACATGCAGAACAATGTGCGCCCTGCCCAAAGCGAGACTCTGTTGAATAGGAAGTGCAAGTAAGGCGAACAGTCCTTCCCTGGTACAGTGGTGCGTTACCATATTACCATGCAATCAAACTGCGACTTTTCCATCTTTGTGCGCTCGTGTCAGGGGTGTTCAACCTTGATTGTAGTGGCCCTATGAAAATTTTGTTCTGTTCACAATGATTCATTAGAGTGGGCTATGATTCTCTCATTAGTAAATATTCCATCCACAAATCTGATGTCAGCTAAGAGCTGTGATGTCACAGGGTGGGAACTTTTAGAGACGGCCTTAGCTCCTTCGCCAACAGTTAGAGGAAAGTTGGCCACTGCTGACCCATAAAATCAGGCTGGGCTACTCCCTCCTCCAACTCTGATCACAGCCCTAGACTGAATGTATCCCCGCACTGCAAAATAATTGTTTTTCATTTGGACATTTTGAGGCATGTCAAATACAGGAGGTGAAATTATCTACCATTTCCCTTTGCATGGTGACTTTAAGGGCCTGTCTCAAGGGCCCAGCAATGATCGTTAATATGGCTGTATTAAGCTTCAAACCACTGACCTCCCGAGTTGCAAGCCTAACACCTGAGCCATTAGGATGTAGGCCGTTTTCTGCACGCACTTGGGTTTGAAAAGAATGCTTGTATAACATCCACCATCTCACAAAAAAGGTGATCCTGTAAAATCAAGTTATTAATATAAACTCAAACCTAAATGCTTTGCTTGGTTAGCAATAATTTTCATTGTATTTGTAAAAGAAAACATGCTTATAAAATTGCATTTTGTGCCCCTCAGCAAGTCCAACTGTCAAATGCCATCCAGAAATTTCCATGCTGCTCATTTGTGGTTTTCCCTCATTACCCCCCTTATCCAGAGACATCGCCAGTGCCATTAAGGAGCTGCTGGATACCGTGAACATCGTGTTTAAGAAGTATCAGTATCAGAACCGTCGGGTGAGTACCTGCTGTACCTGCAGATCCATATGCATGGGAGTCAGTCTGCTGCCATCTTGTGGTAAGCAGTGGTCAGTGTCGGGATCTAACGCACAGGACCCGAAGATGAGAAGAATTGCTGAATATGGATTGGGTTTGGTTAGGTTTTTTACTTTATTGTCCAAAAAGTGCAAAGTTGTCTTTGGCTTCATCGCAGTCATGATGTTATACAATAAAATAATATAAAAGCACATAAACACAATCAACATAGATAACAATTAAAACAATAATAACAACAACAACAGTAATTTTGGAGAGCTCGGGTTTCAGTCATGGCAGTTCTATTATAGTTCAATAGGTTGATTACAAATACAATGTGCCAAATTCAGGTAACTGAAAATAAGTGTTCAAAATCTGTGAGCAGCAAGGTAAGGGGGGGCCAAAAATAATTGACTGTGTTCAACAGTTGTCTCGCTGACATTTACTGATTAGCTCAGAGATTCCATGCACAGTCGGCTTGACTCGCCTCTCCTGAGTTGTTTGGTGAAGTGAATGCTGCATATGTGAGATGAAAACAGAAATCAATCGACCCCTGTGACTCTCCAGGACGCGAGACGAATCTCTCCCCTGGGCTCGCCTTCCCATTTATCCATTCAATCTCTCTCTCTCTCTCTCTCTCTCTCTCTCTCCTCCTTTCTCCAATCTCTGTCTCAGTCTTTTCCCTCATTTGGCTCTTATAGGTGATATTTACAAGTACTAATAGTGGGAAAGTGAAATTGATCCTGATGTTTTTTGGTTTGATTATCTGTTCTGTACACACAGTATGTGTTAAATACTTTGAGTAGTAGGTTAATGGTTTGATCCTTTAACTACTTGCTTGACCCTTTGGTTGAGTACATTCTGAGTCATTGTACCTGATTGAAAAATTTGCTGAACTTAACTGATTGCATTTTTCTGGACAACATACCTCAATCGAGTGTTAGAGATGGCACAGCAGGGTTCTCCCCAGGTTTTATTTCAAACAGGGTGCAAGGGTTTGATGATAACTGCCGAGGGGCAGAGCACCGAGAGGGTGGGGCAGGGTTCTGGTTTCGAAAATTTTTGAAAATGGTCTTCGTTTAGAAGGCATTTGAGTGAAATAAGATGCCCCATAATAATGGGGTAATATCTTCCGGGGTTTGTGTGACAACACAGGAGTCCCGCGCAAACGAACTCTTCACTCAGAGGGACAATCAATATTTCTCCTCCACAGTGGCCCAGCGTGCGATATGTTTGTCACAGTTTCCCACATGTGTACTTGACATTAGTCATGCCTGCTGTGATGATGAACGCATTTATTTATTTTTTTTAAACTTTTGTTTACATTTTTCAACCACAATTTTAATCCGGGGACAAATAAAGTGCTCGAAATTAGAGGGCGGGTGAGGATTGAAACTGAGTGCAGTGCCCTCTCTGGGCAACTTTGGGAGAACCCTGCTTAATCAGGTTGATTTAAGTTCCACACATCTTTCAATTGGCTGCAGTGGCTCACCAAGAGGTTGAGCTGGCAGTTAAGGGGTTGGGAGATACAGGCATTTGAAATGCGATATTTACAGATTGAGTTGAAAAAAGTTATAGCCAGCAAAATGTGTTTCCAGGCTCTGGAACAGCAGAAGAAGGAGTTTGTGAAGTACTCCAAGAGCTTCAGCGACACGCTCAAGACCTACTTCAAGGACGGAAAGTAAGCTGGCAGTGCCCCGCCCACCAGAGTCAGAAGAGCCAATGGCAGATCTTGCTTTGGCTCAGCTTGTGTTTGGGTCATGTCAGTGTCATCTCTTGTTCCACTTTATATCATAACTTTTCAACTTAAAGGTGACCTCCTGGCAAGGAAAAGGTTCTGAGTTGTGGTGCATTTCAGGAATGTTCCATAGTGTCCAGGCATTGACCCTGTCATATAAGCTGGTAAATCTGAACCCTTGTGGAACTGATGGTGACCGATTGAAAGCCAGTGCAAATCTGTGCGGCATTATGAAATGCAATGCAGAGCATTACAATAGTCAGAGTTGGCGGGGTGTTTGTCCCAAACACTCTTGGGCTCACTGTGTAAAAACCTTTGATATTTTTCACTGATTGAGATTTCTCTGCTTCTAGGGCGATAAACGTCTTTGTCAGCGCCAACAGGCTGATCCACCAAACCAACTTGATACTGCAGACCTTCAAGACCGTGGCGTAGTGGAAGCCTCGGACCTGCGGAATTGTGTTGGCTTCTTAAGTCCCCACACCTATAAAACTGAGGCCTAGTCGAGCCCACTGAAGAGTGACAGGGTTTCCTCTCTATGTAATATATAATCTTTTATCTCACGGGTCTGTAATTTATGAAGCCTTGTTTTTATGACTGGAAATGAGGTGTTTTTGTGGGAGACATCCCCCTCCCTCCCCCCCCTCACATATAGAGTCTGAAACCATGGCTGCAATATCAACACAATCTTCACTTTTGTTTTATTATCTTCTAAAGGTATCATGATCAAGAACGAGTCAATCCCCCCCAACCCCCCAAGCCGTAAAGGTATACAGAGTAGGATTTGTCAGTTCTGGGTTGTAAACCCAACATTCAAAGTTGGCCCCTCCTACCTGGCTGAACAATATCAAATGTAGCACTATGCCCCGCCTTCTCACCCTGCGTGCTGTTATTGGCTGAGGTCCGCACAGCCACTGCCCAAAGACTTGATGCCCAGAAACATATCGCACATAGAAAATACAGGCGGACGATGGGGTCTCCGTAGGTACAGACACCGCCACTTACTTCTAGTGGGTCAGAAGTGATGATTGAGCGGGATTATTTTTCTATGAATCAATGTATTGTTTTTGAGGAAAATCCTACTTGGTATATCTTTATGATGCGTTATGTAACATTCCACATATAAAAAGTGTAAATATGCATTTCCTGTTCCTGAGACTATCCAGTTAAAGAAGGACGGGGAAAAATGTTAGTTATGTATTTAACAGATATCTTGTGGCACATGTTGTAATAAATAGTTTGGATATATTTATTAACTTTGTTGGTGGATTTCTTTTCAACCTGGGTTTTTTTTTTTTTTTTTTGGTGAGTGCGAGAATGACCGGAGCTCGGAGATCTCTTCTGCTGGTTTGAGCACCGAAGCTAGCAGTATCGCTTTGTGGCTGCTTCCCTTTGAATGGACCGAATCACAGTGAGGATTTGGTTGCCACATCCTCTCCATCCAATGTTGCTACCCGGCTCTGCCAATTCAGTCAATCAGCAGGTGCTCTTGGCAAGCTCGCTAACTTTAAAGTAGATGATTATGCCATACGCAAGATTGCATACTATATAACTGTGTTGGACGATTTGAAAAAAAATCACTTTATTTCTTTGCCTTTGTAATAAAGCACAATTACTTGCCATTTTTTTTTCCATTAATGATAAGATCACTTCAGGTCCTGTTCATACATGGTTACCGAAATAAAAGTAGTTTTCGTACCAGTTTTAGCGAAACCGTCTCCACGCAGTTGGCCACTGGGGTTCACCTTGTGTTTCTTCATCTCCGTTTAGCTCAAGATCATCAGTGGTGTTTGTTTCCTGAATCAGTGGCAGCAGCGCTCATGACTGTAGTCCTATAGACTCCTATTGAAACCTCACCTCTGCTCTTAACCCTACAGCCTGGTGAACAGAATCATATTCACTGACCATTTTGCCACATTATTGCTGGTCTGGAGGAGATGAACAGCCTGTTCTCACTATGGTTTGTATTTCACCTGTTCCTTGGTTTGGCCATCTGCTCTTCACAGAACGTTCTGGGCTCGGGGACGTCTCTAATCGGGTCTTTATTTTGAGAATAAGAAGTAATTTGGTGCGTGCTGCGTACGGCGGTGCCTTGGCTGTACTTTCGAATGACGAGCTCACGAGACATCAGTCTTTGAGCGAAGCGACGTTGGGTGCTCAACGCCGCCCTAATTGTTTTTCGATGACGGCGATGGGATTCACGCAGCGCTCTGCGGAGATGGAGAGCTGGCTGGTGAATGACTGCAGCTGTGCCGGATTAAGAATTACGGGCAGAGCGATTTCACTCGAGGGACGGGATGCCATCATTATATACGGGCCTGCAGTCGAGAGGGTGTGGGTCATCCCCACTTCTCTCTTTCATCTCTCCATCCCTTTTTTCTCTCTGCTCTCGCTCCTCTCACTCCTCTATCGCTCCTCTCTGCCCGTTAGTGCTCTACCTCTCCCCTTCCCCTCCTGCGTATCTCCCCCTTACACCATGTTCTTCTCCATCTCCCTCTTATCTCTGCCTTTCTCTTTTCTCCCTTTCAGCTCCTCTTCTCCTCCATTTTCGTTCTCGTCTCCCCTCCATTCTCCATCGTTTGTCTCTGCTCTTGTTTTCCGCTGAGCTGCACTCTCTGGTCTCCTGTTCTTTCTTAGTCTGTTTTGCAGCCTCTGTCTTTGTCGGATTGTCTTCCTGACTCTCAGCGCTGTCTACATTAGCCAAGTTCCCTGCTTATACGTGCTGTTTGTTTTCAGATGGAGCTGCTTATCCTGTCATATGCAGTCAGGGGAAAAAAAAGGGGCAGATTATTTGTGCTTAATTTACGAGTGGTGGCGTCAATAGATTTTCGTAACTTGTGTCAACAGGGATATAGGAGGGGCACGGCTGGTTTTGGTTAGCTGTTTTGTTGCTCACACGCTTCCTATTGGCCGTCCGTGTGCTCGCCAGTTGTATTCAAAGCTGGCGCACGTTCAGGTTTCCAACTCTCCATTTGAGCATGAGAGGCTTGGAACTGTGGATGAAAGAATCCTGTGGTTGACAGGTAAGTGTTTTGGGCCAGAACTGCGAATTGTCTGCTCTTCTGAAAATGGAAACGCAAGTCGCACATGATTGTACTAGTACATGGGTAATTCATCCATCTGTGCATTTTCACCCACTTATCAGGGGCCAGGTGACTGGAGTAGCAGACTAGGCAAAGTGGCCCAGCAACCCAACTCCTCAGCTGCTTCCGCTAACTCTTCCTGGGGGACCCTACACCGTTCCTCGGCCTGAACTTGCCTCTCCTGGCTCCACTCAACACAGAGGAGCAGAGGTTTCACTCTTTGCCTCACCCGGGTGTCCGAGCTCCTCACCCTATCCCGAACAATCAGCCCATTCACCCTGAGAAGAAAGCTCATTTTGGCTGTTTGCATTTGCATTATTGTCCTTTTGGTCACCATCCACAGCTTGTGACCATAGCTGAGGGCTGGAACGTGGATCGACCAGTAAAGGGAGAGCTTTGCCTTCAACCTCAGCTCCTTCGCCGCGACAGACCGAGACGACGTCTGCAGTAACCGATCCGCCTGTCAATCTCCACCCCTCACTTGTGGACAACGCCCTGAGATACATAAACCCCTCCCCTTGGTGTAAGAACTCACCCCTCATTCAAAGGAGACTATCCAATACATACAGAGCAATCGGCATACATAGTTCACCGAATGGATATTCCTGATTGTGGTGGGGTTTGAGATGCCAAAAAAAGGGTTCTCTGTTTTAATGTGACATTCAAGAGTACCCTAGTGCGAGGTGCTGTTTATTGGGGCAGAACAACTCCCCATTATGTTGTAAACATGGGACCCCTTCAGTTGCATTGGGATATCAACGCTGATTCGCATCTCAACCTCTCCCAATGTTTAGATCAGACATATACCCTGATCCACTGTTGTTACCCTGGACTTTTACCTGCAACTATAGACTTGCGTACAAGCACTGCTCCTGAACCGTTACTCTTCACGCCCGCCTTTAAACGGTCTTTGAAAGTACAAGAGGAAATGTACTCAATGCTTTTCAAGCTTTTAGGAAATTTGAAGGCATTTTCTGTTTGTGTGGAGGCGGTAACTCGCTTATAACTACTACTCGAGGGAAACTCCTAGTTAGCAGATCCCTGGAAACAGGCATTCAACTATATTATTTGGCAATATCAGTTCTTTCAGTTCTCAACCTCAGTGTGTGTTAGGTTTGTATGTTTGTTTGAATAGCTATACTTGTGAAAACTTAACTATTGAGAAACCACATATGTTGTGAGGACATTTGAGTGGTGCTCACAGAGGAATGTGGAGGATTGCGGCCTACTTGCTATCCTTAGGTTTATGGTTACCATTCCAGTTAGGTTAAGGTTGGGGTTTGGCATAATTTGGTCATATTTAGGGTTCTGGAAAAGCCGTAAAGAACTGAAGTCAGCAAGTATTATGTTTTCACAATATGTGTCTGTGTGTGTGTGTGTATTTGAGTACACACATTTATGTATGTGTGTGTGTGTATGCATATTTGAGTACAAACATGTATGTATATATGTGTGTGTGTGTATTTGAGTACACACGTGTGTGTGTGTGTGTGTGTGTGTGTGTGTGTGTGTGTGTGTGTGTGTGGACAAACCACATTCTGCCTCGAATTCCCTTTTTCAAACTATTGCATGGTGTTACCTCTGACAACCTGGCGGTTACCATGGCAGCGTATGGTGGCAGTGTAATGGCCAACTTGTTAATGTTAGGGTGATGATTACAGTTGGGGTTCGGTTAAGGTTGGGGTTTGGAGTAAATTGGTCATGGTTAGGGTTCAGGTACAGCTGTGCAGAATTAACGTCAGCAAGTAGTACAATGCCCTCACAAGCATAGCTATACAATGAGTGTTTGTTTCTGCGCATACATACATGTGCATTTGGAGAGACTACATTCTGCCCTGAGTCCCCTTGTTTAAACTATTGCAGGGTTTTAACTCTGACAACCCGGCGGTTACCATGGCAGTGTGTGGCGGTGGTCAATATTCATGTAGCTGTGTGTGCTTAATTGCGTCTGTGAAAAACTTAGACGCAAAAATGGCATGGAAACTGCCGAACGCCCTTGGCGCATTTTGATGAGGTTATACAACCACAATTCCAAAAAATTTGCATTGGATTCTGTGAGAAATGTTGATGGCAGCACCACATCCCAAAAGAGTCGGGACACAGCCATT
Source organism: Gymnothorax reevesii (assembly GCA_029721435.1). Lineage (NCBI taxonomy): Eukaryota > Metazoa > Chordata > Actinopteri > Anguilliformes > Muraenidae > Gymnothorax > Gymnothorax reevesii. The sequence continues at coordinate 13,598,566 of CM056576.1, forward strand.
TTTACCATTTCTCAATGCCTGGGAAGTGAGGAGACCAATTGCTGAAAATTTGGGAGATGAATTTTGCCCCACTCTTGCCAAATGTAGCATTCTAGCGACTCAACAGTCCTGGGACTTTTTTGCCTGATTTTTCCTTTTATGATGCGGCAAATGTTTTCTGTTAGTGGAAGGTCTGGACTGCAGGCAGGCCAGTTCAGCACTCGGACTCTTCTACTGCGAAGCCACGCTGTTGTGATGCATGCTCTATGTGGTTTGGCATTGTTTTGCAGAAATATGCAAGGCCTTTCCTGAAAGAGATCTCGTGTGGATAGGAGCATATGATATAAAAGCTCTATATACTTTCCAGCATTGATAATGCTTTTCCAAATGTGTAAGCTCGCCACGCCATAGGCACTAATACAACGTGATGCCATCAGAGATGTCGGCTTTTAAACTGAGCGCTGGTCCCTGTCCTCTTCAGACCGCACAACACGGCATCCGTGGTTTTCAAAAAGAATTTCAGATTTTGATTCATCTGACTACAGAACACTTGTTCATTCTGCCTCAGTCCATTTTAAATGAACTTCAGCCCAGAGAAGATGGCGGCATCTCTGGATCATGTTCACATATGGCTTCTTCTTTGCATGACACAGCTTTAGCTTGCATTTGTAGATTGCATGGTGAACTGTGTTCACAGGCAATGGAAGTGTTCCTGAGACCATGCAGTGTATTCCAGTGCTGAATTAATCCTGTTTTTAATGCAGTGCTGCCTGAGGGCCCGAAGATCATGAACATCCAATATTGACTTTTGGCCTTGTTCCTTGCGCGCAGAGTTTTCTCCAGATTCTTTGAATCTTTTGATGATATTATGTACTGTAGATTCATAGTCTTTCCAATTTTCCATTGAGGAACATTTTTGGTAATTGTTCCACAATTTTTAGATGCAGTTTTTTGTAGATTGGTGAATCTCTTTCTTCTAAGAGACTCTGATTCTCTTAAATGCTCTTTTTATACTGTCATGTTACTGACCTGTTACCAATTAACTTATTTAGTTGCAAAATGCTCATCCAGCTGTTTTTCATTAGTTCAACTTACTTTTCTAGCCTTCTGTTGCCAGTCTCCCAACTTTTTTGAGATGTGCTGCTGTCATAAAATTCAAAATGAGCTAATATTTTTCATGAAATGCTGGAATGTCTCACTTTTAACATCTGGAATGTTATCCATGTTCTTTTGTGAAGAAAATGTGGGTTTTTGAGATTTACAAATCATTGCACTCTGTTTTTATTTACACTTGACACAGCATCCCAATATTTTTGGAATTGGGGTTGTATCACCAAACCTGCAGTGACGAGGCAAATACATATACCCCAAGTCTGTGCTGTAATCTAGGCCATGGGTTTTGATTTCTGTGAATAGCATGTTCAGCCTAACCAAAAATGATATTTGTTGCCTGTGGACCAATTATAGAACCTTACGTAATGCTCCTAACTACAGGATGGGTCAAATGCAGAGGACAAATTACCCCATGGGGTTCAATAAAGTATATCTTATCTATCTTAGTTAGTACATGATTCTGGCTCTTGCGGATTTCCCACTAAACATTATTAGTGTGTATTTTGGCAAAGTGCCGGTCAATGGATACTGAAGGTGAAAAGATATAGGGACAGTCATGACTTTGAGCAATGTTTTTAACTTTCTAACTGCATGATATCAAGAGAAGATGGCACTGAATTAAGGTTTGGTATTCTTTGAAAGCGAAGTTGTAACATGCCTGCAGTACTATATTGCGTCCAGCAGGTGGAAATAAACCCCTTTCTTTTTTATTTTCTGTCATTAATCGTAGAGGGAGGAGCACTGCTGTTTAATTCTGGGAAAATCGAGATTATTTGGATCCTCAATCCTGTCGAAATTGAATAAACCGAGTTTGCAGTCTTGCTGACTCCCGTATTTGTTCTTAAGCTCGCAGACTAATTAAATTCCGCACCAGTGGAATGGAGCCCTCCCGGCAAGAAGCCTTCAGTTCAAGGCAGACAGGGCTCTGGCTGCTCGGACCGCTAAAATATTCCATGGTCAATTTGCTATTTAAACAGACTCTAATTTCGGCAGTCAGGTGCAGTTTTCATATTGAATAACTCCTGGCACCGATACTTTTCTGTGAGAAACCTTTGAGTGAACTCAAAAAAATCCATATTTGGGGATCAATTTTACTCCTCAGAAAGAAAGTTTTCAGTAAAATCTGGCACATCGACAATATTATATTCACAGTGCACACCAATCATGCATGTGAACTGAGCTGAATTTCAGTATTACTTTTGGGTTGGATATGCAAAGTTGAATGCATTATGAAGCCACATGTCTTTCGGTCCTATTTTTATAGCTGTGTGTGCGTGCGCGCGCGCGCGCACTTGTGGACCTATGCAATAGGAATGGGAGATATGCTAGCATAAATGATGTATCGCTTGAAATATGTGGCAAGAAATGAATTTGACTGTACCGTCTATAGCAGGAGATTTTAAAAAATTCCAAAAATTTTTTTTTTCATAGCCTATATATATATATATGTGTATAATGGATAATCGTTTGCTTAGGACAGATTGCTTTACATTACGGATGACCTCCTGGCCCGAAACTACTCCGGAATTCTTAATTGGATACTTCCGTTCCTTTTGCGTAAATTCAGCAAAAAATAGGAGAAAAAATCTATACCCTGATTTAAATTCTCATCACCAAAAATTCAAGATATAGGATGACATAATTTTTCGGGTCATATCGCCCAGCCTTGATAGACATGCATATCTACTCACGTAAGACCGCGACACAGACGTGTGGGAGTCTTTTGAAGACACACGGCCTTGCGAGTATCTGCTTGCGCCACTGAGCACGTGTTGATCAATACTTACACACCACGAATATATTAGACAGAAAATGGAGCAACTGTTGGACTGCTGACTAGCTGAATGTAGACTCGACTTGTGTATAGAAAAATGAAAGTGCTTTTATTTATTTAAAACCCCCCCACACACTCGATAGTAGTCTAGGATGTGAAGAGGAAAATGGCAAAATAGCCGATTTAAAAGCACATTAAGGTTAATGGAAGCAGCTGTGGTTCGCAGTGTGTGCACTGTAATGGGGCTGCGTTAGACGCATTACTGTCCGCCACTGCGCTTTCACTGACTGCTTTGTGAATGAAGCTGTACTCACTGTGATGTTCGACTACTTTACAAGTATGCAAGATTGATGCATTTAGGCAGTTTGTGTGTGCGCGCGCGTGTTTGTGTGCGCGAGCATCTTTGCCGATCTGTGCCTGCTCACATATTTTGTTTATTTATTTATATATTTTTTTCCGCACTGGCAATCCTTGCTGCTGGGTGTCTTTCCTAGGTTCACCACTAGAGGGCAGCACGTTGAAGACTCAGTAGCGTAGAAACATTGAGCTACAGCTCCAGTCTGGCTACAGTATCTGCAGCCTGGCCCACGTCAACAGATTTTTTGGAATCTTAGGAGATGTTCAAAATGGAGAGACCCCACTCATTGCCACATAAAACTGAAAATTTTGTCGTTTTGTGGTTCTCTGAATTGTGAAGAGCACACCCGCTTAACGATTTGGACAAAACAGCACTTGGCATGCTTGCAGAAATTTTTGGACAACTGCAAGAGAGAAAGTATGACTGTAAGCAAACATGGTCATGACGGATCGGCCTATGTACCATGTATTACACTTCAGTCGCCATGATGTCCAGGTGTTTGATCTGTCTGTCTATTGTGTGCATTCAAAGACTGCATCATCTGCAGTCCTCCTCCACACCACCAGTTTTCAGATCGCAAATAGTTAACGCTTAATATTTCCAACTGGAAATCGGTGCGGCCTTCATGAGCTTCAGATATGGTGATGTCAAAAACAATCAACACAGCTCACATCACGGAAGAATCGGCAAAGAGCCATACATTTTTTGGACGCGGCTTATGATTGTCAAAAGGGGGAATCAAGCCCTAAGTTGGCTGAATTTTCCTTTGATGTGGGCCATGCTTTCAGCACCGAGGGACAAAGCATTTCTGACTCTGACAGGGCAAACGTACTACCACAAGAGGGTGCAATTACGCATTCTACTTCTGTTATAATTACTTATTACCAATTTTATTACCGATTTATTTATGGCACAATTGCTCTTTTGGCATGTTATGTACAGTATATTTTCCAGGGGCCTTTTATATCACATCAATAGTGATATTAGGTTTCTGATTGCTCGCTTGGCTTTTCAGTGAAGTCAGATTCAAGTGCCCCCAGTCTAAGACAAAAAAATACTCTCCACAGCGACTTTTACAGTGATCGAATGCTTCCGGATGTTATAGACTTCAGCTAAGTGAGCAGCATTTCTAAAAATTGCGAGAGAAAATGTCAGTTTCTATGTGGTGCTTGTGCTTCAAAAGTTGGGCTCACGTGCAGCTTGTAACCTCGCAAGCTCAGAGCGAGAGCAGAGGAAACTCTAATGTGTGCCATCTTAGAATTTTGCTGACAAGAGCCTGGCTGGCAAGCAGGAGGCGCTTGAGCACTGAACGCACATGCAGGCTAACCGGGTGTATCCCTCCCGCATCTCTAAAAGGCTAGAGCCAATTGTGCGCTGCTTTCAAAAGACTGCTGGCCACAGCCAACAATGGCACGGCTCTGATTCAAACCCGAGCTGCGGTGGTCGCTTCTGCACCGTTATGCAGCGCAGATACCTGTCAGCCCTGTTTTTGGGTATTTTATGCTTCATTCAATTCAATTTTATTCGTATAGCGCTTTTCATAGACAGTCAAAAAGATGCTTTTCAATGCAAAAAAAGGGCAGTGCCCAACCAAATGAGAGAAAAAAACAAAAACTCCCTATTGGGAGAAAAATACACACACACACACACACACACACACACACACACACACACACATACATACACACACACACACACACACACACACACACACACACACACACACACATACACACACACACACACACACACACACACAAACACACAGACACATTTGTGGTCATCAAGCTGATTACCAAAGATGACCATTTTTGTCAAATGTACGTCTTCAATTTGAAAATTTATCCTGAAATGGCACAGTGGTTGGGGGCGGGGTGGGGGGGAGGGACCTTTGGCGGGGAAGCAAGTGTTTCCCTGTTTATGTCCTGTGTGTTTTACCCGGCGCGCTCCATCAGAAAACAAAAAGAAAAAAAGAGAAACATTACCCAGGAAGGCACTTTTCAACCTTCAGCTCCACGTTGATTTGCATTATGCATTTTGTGTAATTGTGTAATTGTGTAATTTAATCACACTGTAAATGCAACATAACAATAGAGATAATTGGCTCCCTCACCATTCGCTCCTGGTTTCGCTCGTGCAGCAGGGAGGCTGGGATTCAGTAAATAAGTCCGGTGTTGATTTATCGAGCCGAGGCTCGTCACGAGAAGCGCCTCAGGGTGGGTGTATCTCTCTCTCTCTCTCTCACTCTGTGGCATCTTCTGGATTGTTCTGCCGCGGGCGGTGTGACCCAGGCATCTGAGTGGGGTCGCGCTGCGGGCCGTCGGCGAAGGTCAAGATGTGCGCGCGGAGACGCCGTGTCGCGGGCGACCCGTCAGGCCGACAGACTCGAACTGCCGATCGGTGCTGCTCGTCTGTCAGGGCCTTGGTCTCTACCAGCTGCCCTGACGATGTGATTACAGCAGGCCTCTCTCTCTCTCTCTCTCTCTCTCTTTCTCTCTTTCGCTGTCTCGCTTTATTTCTCTCTATCTCTCCCATTCTCTCTCTCTCTTCTCGCTCCTTCTCTCTCCCTCTCGCTCACTCTCTCTGGGTCATTGTAACTGCAGGAATCCCTCTCTCCTCTCTCCTCCCTCTCGCTCTCTTTTCCCTCCCTTTCTCCCCTCTTCCTCCCCTGTATATTCTCCATCTTCCTTCTCTGGCATTCCTACCTTTCTCTCTTCCTCTTTCTTTCGGTTTTCCTCTGCTTCTCTAATTCAAATTCAAAATATCCTTTATTTGTATGACGAAAGAGTGCATGACACATTGCCGAAGCGTAGACATTCATAACCGAACGCTACAGAACACGTCCCTCACTCTCTTTTTCTGAATTCTGTGTTAAATGAAAGGATATTTAAATGGTCCAGAAGTCCCCTCTTTTCCTCTCTCCCTCTCTCTCTCTCTTCGCCATCTGTCCCATCGCCCACCCACTTTTCCTGTCACCATCTCTCTCTCTCTCTCTTTCTGTCGCTGCTTTTTTCTCTATCCATCCCATCGTTCAGTATCTTTCTCTCTCCAGTGTCTCTCCCATCCCCTCGACCCCTCTCTCCCTCCATCTCTCGCTCCATCTCTCGCTCCATCTCCCCTCTTTTTCTCTGCCCGAGCCTCGATCTCTCGCCCTCTCGTCCTCCTCTGTCAGCGAGCTCGCGGAAATCTGATCGCCGCGGCCCTCCGTTTGATTCCGCTCCGCTCGTGTATCTCTCCATCTCGTGTTTTCCCCGCTATCTGCCTGTCGTTTCTCTACCTCAAATCTGCCCGTCTAAGGCTGCGTTCGCGCCGGACACGGAACGAAGTTCTCGCACGACAGATTACATTCAAAGTCGATGCAAAAGACGCGAATGCACGCGAGCACTCGCGTCTTTTGCATCGACTTTGAATGTAATCTGTCGCGCGAAAAATTCGTTCTGCATCCGGTGTGAAAGCGGCTTAATGCTTTCTCTCATTGGCTGTGGCCTCGCTCCAGCCTCCAATGTTATTATTTCTTTCCTTGTTTCCAGTGTTTACTGCCCCAGCTTGTGCCCAGTGGACCTCATATTTGATACTTCCTGTTTTCATTTCCTGGTTTCCTTCTCTTCACTCCCTCCCTCTTCATTCTATCGCGCGTCTCGCATCTGCAGCTCATATCTTTAGCTCCTTCCCCGTTCCCTCCGTGATTTTGGCCGAACCGGCCGGAGGAACGTACAGTGAGCGCCGTAAATTATCTGACAGCGTCGCATTACATCATTTTATTTTGGTTCTGTACTCTCGCACCTTGGGTTCGAAAGGACACAGAGATGTTAAGGTTGAGGTGCAGACTGTCAGGTTTCATTTGAGGAGGTTTTCATCCATATTGGAGGAACCTTATGAAGACCGGAATGGGAAAACGATCAGATTCACATTTTCATGTTGTGGAGAAATGATTAATTAAAAATTCAAAAGGATATCAGAAACAAAGCACTGAAAAAATATGAAATATATGATATTATTATGTATTATTATAAATACTATAATAATATTTTATATAGAAAATAAACAAAAATGCAAAATTTGGGCTCGTGTTTCCTCTGTGGTCTTCATTTAGATATGACATCACCTTTTGTACATGGTCCCCTCACATTTCCTTGCACATCAGAAAACATTGGACTGTTAACCATAATGTGGAATTAAGTAAATTTTTAAATATTTAGTGGCGTATTTTTTGCATGTAATGTCTGATTGAAGCCCGTGACACACAGACACCAGATGGCAGGTATCTTCCCTGGTGATGCTCTGCCAGGCCTGTACTGAAGCCATTCAGTTCCTGCTTGTTTCAGGGATTTTTTTTTAACCATCATTTTCCTTTCAAGTTCATTTGGATTTCGGTCCAGTTATCAACAACAGAACCAAAAATTAATGGATAAATAATGCAAAAAATTTGTGAACGTCCAAAGCATTATGGTGTGTTCTGTATGGCAAATGCCAGTGGGGCTCGTGTGGGGACCAAACCTGTTTTTGTCGACCCGCAATCTCGTTGGTGTTGATTGCAAACTTAACGTGGAAAACCTGATTGCAACTAACTAAACAGAGCAGGGAGACGTCAAACTGTTGCTCTGGGGTGTGCAGCGTTTGCACTGTACCAAAAAACACACTCCGGTTATAGAGCAGACCTGATTTACCTAAACAAACCCGCTCCGGTTTTAGAGCAGACCTGATTTACCCAGACAAACTCACTCCGGTTTTAGAGCAGAGCTGATTTACCCAGACGCAGAGGCACTGTCTGGGGTCACCCTCAGGGTACTTAGTACACTCACAGAATATCCAGGTGAGGTCTGAGCCGGAGGGTGCACTTCCTCAATAATGTATTAACTGCGGTACAGTCTGAGAGGATGATGTAATCCTTTATCTCTCTGACTGGCTCCTCTGCAGGTGAGCCAGGTAAGGAGGGAGGTAGATGAGAGAGAGAGAGAGAGAGAGAGGTGTTAATTGAGCCCTAGTGAAGAAGTTGCGGAGGTTACTGTGAGCTCTCTATCGGCTGGGGTCACTTGTTCTGATGGAGTGTTGGTCAGATTGGGCCCCGGGGAATCACCTTCATGCTCCGTGTGCATTCAATTCACCTCTCTTCACCCCCCCCCCCGGCTCATTTCCTCTCTGTAAGTCACTCCTCTGCTCACCTGTGCCTTCCAGCTCCTCCCAAATACAGAGGGTTTCTGGTCCAGTCTGACCTGTTTGTCAAAAAGAGCTTCATATATTCTGTCTCTGTGATGTCATGGTGATGGTATTTCTTTATCTCTCTTTCACACACACACACACACACACAGACACACACGGACACACACACTCCCTTTCACACACGAGTACACACTCCCTGTCCCACGGCTGCAATCTCTATCACACACCCATACTCTATTTCAGGCGTGCTGACACACACAATATCATTTGTTCTGAGTCTGTCTCACTCACCGGCACATTCTTTCTGTGTGTGTGTGTGTGTGTGTGTGTGTGTTGCTTAGTCTCACAGACACACACACACACACACACGCACACTCACTTGGGCGCGTGCGCGTAGCTAGCTCGCCATGGGATTGAACTGCACGCTAATGACAGCAGTAATAAGTGTTTGTCACTCGATCTGTGTGTATGTTTGAGGGGGGTGAGTCCCATTACCGTAAGCCAGCTGACTGAGGTAAAGATTCCAGTTAATCAGTGGCAGCTCAGAATGCACTGAGATGAATGTATTAACATACAGTGGGTGGACACAATATCGCCGGCTCCACTGAAAAATGGCTCACAATTTGAAGCATCCAAACCACAATTACAGAAGAATCTACTCAGGCAATTCCTATTCATTTGAATGCTAATTAGCAGCATGTGTCCACTGTAAAGAGGTCTGTGCAGCAGCTCTTAGCCATGTGTGTCTCCAAAGCAAAATGTAGAAACTAACTGAGCTCCAATGGGGCCAAATAGCTGCTGCCTAAGTTGTGAATGTGGCGATCACAAAGGAAACACAATAATCTGAGGAACTGTTTCAAATATTAGGAGAGCATATGCTTGACACAAAAAAATAGCTACTGCAGGAAAAAACAAAAAGAACAGCAGTAGCAAGTCAAAACTCTCTGACAAGGGCACGCAGACACGTTTTGATAACTTGCCAACAACTGCAGAACTGCTGTTCCTAAAATCACCCTTTCATAACAGTAGGCGTATCGCGTCACAAATCAAGAGAAGATTTCATCAGACTGAATACTGAGGGTTTATTACCCAGTTTATTGCCCAGATCGTCATTTTTAAATGAGAATTTGTTCTCAATTGACTCATCTGGTTAAATAAAGGTTAAAGAAAGAAAATTACAAGATGCCAACAATCTCAAAATCAGGAAGCATTGGAAAAAAAAAAAACCTGTTCACTTCTGAAACAATGTCTTATTGACAGAGAGGATGGATGATGGATAAACTTGTATCAAAATGATGGGAAGATAAGAGTTGGGAGAAGGGAAGGAACTGGACATTATTCAAAACATATCACCTCATCTGATAAGCGTGGGCCTACGTGGTTACTAATGGAACCGATTCTCTTGTACTTATACTGTAGATGATGTGTCCACTGACAAACACAGCGGGTAAAATTCTGAACTGTATACAGCTGTAGTATCTTCTCAGATTGAGACAGATGCAGCGAAACTGACGGCACAGCCCTTCACAGAGCAGTGACTCAAAGAAAACTGCAAAAAGAACCCTTGATATTTTTGAGGCAAAGAAGTGCAATGTTCTACAATGACCTTGTCATTGACCTGACCTGAATCCAATAGGGCCAGCATTTCACTTGCTGGAGGCAAAACTAAAGGCCAAATGCCTGGACAAGCTGAAACCGACAGTAGCTCCACTGAAGCCCTGACAGAGCATCACCAGGGAGGAAACCCTGTGTTTAACCATGACTACGGGTTCCAGACTTCAGGCAGTCATCGACTGCAAAGAGTTTGGGACCAAGCACTGAAAATAAAAATTCATGATTGTTAGCTTGTCCGCGTTTTTTTTTAAACCCTCTAAAACTGATGTTACTATGTATTAAAATAGTTGTAATTCCAACATGATTCATACATTTGGCAAAGCCTTTGACCCCTCTGTGCAGAATAGACACCGACATCTACAAAATGCCGATATTTAATTGCTAAGTGATTCTGCTTTTGAATTTCTGAATGAGACAAGTGCCCTTTGTTGAAATAATTTTTCCAGTATCTGTGACACAAATCCTGAGTTATAAAGCCTTAAATAGGGTCACGTACGACAGGCAAGGATTGGATTAATTTGCCATTTGCATCGAGAGGTTAAATTAAAGATGAAAGTCAACCCGTTAAGCTCATCGCATTTCATTCATTTAGAATCTATTGCAGCGGCATAAAAAGCAAAACCCCTGACAGTTGTTACACTGTCCAAATACTTATGGACCTGGCTGTGTGTGTGTGTGTGTGTGTGTGTGTGTGTGTGTGTGTGTGTGTGTGTGTGCGCGCTTATGTTCCACTGTAGAGATTTGAATCAATCACATTTTCAAAGAGGAAGTTTGTATATGTATGTGTGTGCGTGCGTGTGCATATATGTGTGTTACAGTAGCTCTGAAGTACAAGTAGGCTTTCATTCTCGGCTTAATAATGACATTTATTTTCCTTTACATGCACTGATTGTCATCAGCTTTTAATTGCCATGTTTTCAAACAACCAGCTCCATTGATTGACAATAGCCCGAGATGACGCAAATTATAAATGGCAGGCATTTCCAAACACAAGTGATTGTCAATTGCTTTTGCTTACAGAACGATCAATCAAGAAAAATATGAACCTATTGTGTTCAAATGGAACATTTACAATCAAAGGGTTACTTTGTGAGAACTGTTTTTACTCAATATTTCTAGTATTTTCTTTCTCAACAGACTGAACAGTTTAACGATCGGAAATATCATAAAAAGCTTGCAGTTTGAATACCGGCAAGTGCCGTACAAAGAGGGCAATAGCCAAGATCGATTGCTAACAAGTTATAATAAAAAGTATTCTCGGCTACATCATTTCCATTTCTGAATTGCTCTCTATCAACTAAAAAAAAAAGGTTTGTACTGTTGCGGAACATACATCAAAACACAAAACCGAGCGTGAATAAAAGAGCAGCAGTGTTGTGCGGTTGTAGAGCTGTCTCTGGGTCCCACCTTTTACTCTTAATTGCTCAAATATTTTAAATCAAACTGTCTGCGGCGGGCCAGTAGAGACCTATAAACAAGTTGAATCTGAAATGGCATCCTGGGTGTTCTGTCCAAATGGCAAATCACGCTGTGAAATGTGCACTTTAAGACGGCGCGGAGTGGTAATGTTATGGACTGTGTCTGTGTCTTTTAAGCGCCCGTGTTTGTCAGCGGAGACACTTATTTTGCCTCACATTAACATGTTGGGGGTTTAGCGAAAGTGATTGTTTATTGATGTGTGTCTGTATGAATCAAACCCGGGCCCTGCTGAGTGCGGGGAGTGAAATGCATTAGGGAGGGCTGTTGGTTACGGCGCGCTGCAGTAAAAAGCAGGCAGTTTGCTGCAGTGTATTGCAGCCGAGGCTCGCTGGGAATGAAGGAGAGAGGGAGTGGGCCTATAGCAGAAGCTTTATCATTCTTTCCCTCTCTTTCTCTCCTTTTGGGTCTGTCTCTCTGCCCCTCTGTCATTTTCTCTCATAATGAATAATGAATATTATGTATTTCACCCGTTATTTGTTTATACTGTGTAGACATGCATGTATTATTCACTTTTAAATAGATTTGCTCGATGTATTGGACTGGTGTTTGGTCAGGGTAACTACTCTGCCCCCCTGAAGGGGTTGGGCTGGGGTACTGTATTCGTGTTGGTTTGTTTTTTAGTTTGTTTATTTGTTTGTCAGCAAGATTATGAGAAAACCACTTCCTCAGTTTATATCCAATTCACCCAAAACCAAAAACTGGGCAATAACCCGGAATAGATCTTATTATATTTTTGAGTGAATTGGATCAAGGTCATGGTCAAGTTCTCTGATAAGGTCAAAATTGTTTTCAGTTATAGTTTGATTGACATAAAATCCATGGAGAAAGTTTTTTTTTTTTTTTCCAATTTGTAAAATATATTGCTTTCTATTGCTATACTGAAAGGTACATAGTTTTAGAGATGGGTTGGGGGGGTCAAAGTTCAGGGGGGTCAAGGTTATTGGCCTGAATCACCAAATCTCCACTATATCTCAAAAATTAGCCACTTGGTAACCATTAAACAAGTATATGTTGAATCATAAATGGAGATTCAAATGACACGTGACCTTTGATCTTGACTGAACTTGACAGGTCAAACCAAAGGTAATGATATTTCAGAGGGCAATATCTCCGAATATATATATATACATATATATATATATATATATATATATATATATATATATGCAATAACTATTGTAGATAGCCACTTAGTTATGATTAATCACTGATAGGAACTCATATTTGGGAATCTCAATGGTCTCCTGCCATTTGACCATGACAGGTTAAACCCAAGAACAGATGTTTCCAAAAAGTGGATCAAGTCCCTGTACAGCTGAATTGCGTGTGACACATGGGGTTTGCTGAGCGGCGCACTGCTTGTTGTCTGTTTTTTTTCAATTATTGCCTCAACAATGCATGCACTCTCACACACTCTCGCATGCACACACACTCTCGCATGCACACACATACACCTCATACATACACACACCACATACACACGTACACACACACGCACACACACACACACACACACCCGCACACACACTCCATACCACACACACACACACACACACACACACACACACACACACAAACACACCCACACACACACACACACACACACACACACACACACACAGGTGGTTCACCCTGTTTCTCTGACGATGGAAATCTGTCTTTTATGTCCCTCCCTCCACCTCCTCCTCACCCTCTTGAATGTTCTCTCTCCTCCCTCTCTCTCTCTCTCTCTCTCTCTATCCTTGTCCTTAATTCCTCCCATCTCTTTGCCTCTCTCTCCTCTCTCATCTGTATGCTGCTAGAATCCCAGCTGGCTCCCCGTCAGCCAGATCCAAACTTTCAGGGACTGGATCACATGCTGGATTTTCCCTCATCTTTGCCGAGCAGTGAATGCAGGTGATGTCTGGGCAGCCCCAACAGGTGGGCTTCAGCCATGGGGTCACGACCTCCACACGTCCTTGATGTAGACGACGGGACACCCGGGGGGGCCTCGGTGTCCAGTTTTGGCCTGAATCCGTCAGTTAATGTAAGTCAAGCTCCTCTTGTGGGTTTCGTGGCGCCTATATTGAGCTTCAAAAGTATTTGTACTGTAACAGTGTGTGAAAAGGTCTGCAATTTTACACAAGGGGGCGCGTACCCACAAACTAACAATGACGTCTTCTACTCAAACCTCACATTCATAGTTTTAAAATCCATACAGCCACCAAAATGTGAAAAATTTTGTTGGTGTCCGAACGCCTAGAAACTGCAGCGTACGTAAGTTGAGTGCAGCTTTACGCCATCACAGAATTAATCTAGAACATTCATGCTGAGTTCCTTTCGCGCAAGGTTTTCTCCACCTGCCGTTTCTTTGGAACTACCTCTTCAGAATTCACTAGGAGTCGAACTTTACCGCTGACCTTTCATTTCACTGAGTGACCAGGAGAAGACTTACGGTGGGAACATTCCGCCCTGTTCAGCGATTAGCCGTCTGACATTTTTCTGAGCGACTCTCGGTAACTGTGGGATCCTGGGCTTGAGTACTTTGGCATTCTGTTATTTTTCCTTTTTTTTGCTGCACTACATTCAGTTGTTTTTCTGTCTTTTTTTTGCCTGGTTTACATCAGGCGCTGTGCAGTGCAGTCACATAGAGTTACTGACAGGCACCGTGTAAGTTGTAATAATAAAACTTCGATTCATGGTCCTTTTGAGACGTGTAGCTCAATAGCGCTAGTGTCACTGCAGTTGGCCTTGGTATATAAGTCAAAGAGACCCTGTTCTCCAATCAATACAATTATAACTTTATCATGATAATACAGAGCCAATAGTTGTTTTTTTTTTTCAATAAGAACATGTGCGCTCGATGTATGTTCTTCCTGAAACTAATTGTCTCCCCATATACAAATGTTTTTAAGCTACTGTGCTAATTCGATATTGTGGAACTATTGTATTTTGCGGACGAACTTGGTGCTAATAGTAACTTCACTGCTTAATAACACGTTTATTGGGCGATTGGATTTGGCTCCTTTGCCGTCCAGCTAAAATTGGTGCAACAGGGTAGCGCTTGAAAATTTCTCTTCTCGTGTAACAAAATGGTCTTCACCATGCCCGGGGGAAGTCAATAGCTGGCGTCACGATGACTTGATCTATAGATTTTTTCAGGCAATGGCGCTGTGACCATCATTTCTGATGACATCACAAGGTGAAATGCAGCTTGAATTCAGCATGGTATCAGCCATTTTGTTAGTGCAGGGCTACTCTTGTGAAAACCAGCATCGTAATACAATTTCAGCACTGCAGTATATTGCTAGAAAGGATATTGCTCTGAAAATGGCAGCATGAATGTGCATAAAATATAGCATTTTGTTCATATAAAGAAATTGAGAAGTTGACTGTTAAAAAGAAAACCCAATAACTTTAAATTCAACAACCTTTACCTAAGAAAATGGTTCTGTAACAGCACTCAAAATGGCCATGGATGCTGAATACTCGCTTGAGACGGGAAGCCTCCGCATAGATTAGTCTTTTACCAACACCAGCGCCTTGCGTCCTGTTAATGGAGTCTTTTTATGGCTGTACAATAAAAACATTAGCGGGCGCAGTTTTGATCAAAACGGTAATGACTTTAATTAAAGACTCCCTGCCGCATGGGCTGGAGCAGGCAGTCGGGACCAATGAGATGTCATTTCCTGTCTTGCTTGCCCAGATAGGGGTTCCTAAATATTTCAAATCAGGACCCCACCACCCTTACACAAATAGTTAGTACGTGTATATTTATATTTTAGTTCTGAAAACCAGATGTACAATGCGCTTCACAGTAAGCATAGTAATAATAATAATAATAGGGCCAGAAAAAGTAACAGTATTAAAATGAGTCTAAAGACATTAGTAAATGTACAAAGTGCCAGTGTCCACTGCATTGGCACTGGCTGCAAAACCGTGGTGCCTTGTACTGAGTTGTGAGTCTATCCTCACGATTAAAAAAAATCCTCTTCATTGCAACCAAGATAATATAAAAATGTTGACCTAAGCTCTAGAGGCAAGAATAAAAACAGGTCCTGTGACCCTTTGACCCCAATTTCACATGTCATTGGTGATATTCCTTTGTGCTTGCGTGTGGGTTAGCATTGTATGCAGTAATTTAATGGCACGGCGGCATGCTTCAGCTGGTAATGCTCATGTGAATTATGCAAATTTAAATTTTGTCAACTGTCCTTAAAATGGTTGTTGATTATAACAGATTGTCAATGAATGATCTGCTACAGTCTTGTGGCTCTATATTAAAAATGGCTCAAGGGGCCAATATTAGGGAAGACAGTTTTGTAGTTCAGTCAACCTGACAGGATGTGTACCTGAAAGACCTGAGGAAGTTGAAGAGCCCTGCAATTTAGACCTGCCTTCTCCACCTCAGCCAAACATACGGTTTCAGATCCCTGCTGTTTTCGATGCCAGGAACAGACCTGCTCCTCAGAGTTCAGGCCTGTAGGCTCTGTATGTGTGCCCTGCACCTGCAGGGGCCGCCACCAGGCATTTTGGGCCCCATGAAAAGATATCACATTGGGCCCCTTCACCCTAAGCCCACATGTTCTATTTTTCTGGGCCCAATGTCAGTCATGGGCCCTTAGAATCTTCCTACTTTTGATTTTTGTTTTGTTTTTTTTTTTTTGTCCATTTGCCAGCTGTTGAGGTCATTATCATAGAGGGGACACCCACTTAAAACAGCCTGTTCTTCTGAGAGGAGATAATGACTGGCAGCGAATGTCCAAGAAATCGTGGATTTATTTATTTATTTATTCACTCGAAAAACAACTGCATAATAAGGGACCTTCGCATAGAATTAAGCCAGTCAGTGAATTACAGTACAAGCAATAAACTGGCTGTCTTTGGCCCTATGAGGTGGGAATGAGAGCATGATTCAGATAAATGTTTAGAAGAGGGCTGCCCAAGCCTGTTCTTGACGAGCCACCTTCTTTTAAGTATTTACATCAACCCTGAAAAGGAAGACATTATGCAATGGTCATGGCTTTCATTACACTACTAATTATGGGTTGAAGAGAACTCACCTGGATGCTAAATCTCCAGGAAGAGGGTTGGGAAGGCATGACAGGAAATATTCAGGCGCAACTACAGGCTTCAGAAGAATCAAAAGTAAACAGGATTTAAAAATAACAGTTTTCAAAGCCGGTGATAAAGTTGTTTTAATTGGATACAACTGCGCTTTCGTTAGCTTGCCGATTGTCGGCCACTTGATCTTCCGCGTTTATTGGGCACGCGCTTTTTAATGCAGCGGTTTCCTCACGTCGTCCCGCAATGTCACACCTCTACGCTGCATAATCAAGAATCGGCTGAAGGAATTTTATTCATTTCTTAGCCCTTCCCTGGTATTGGCCATGTGTTGGTTTTATGGATGGACGTGATTTAATTCGGACTTCTTGTGCTGTGAAAATGCATCTTTTTATTGTATACTGTTTATTACGAGGATGAAGCTGCTCAATAAGGCGTAGTTGATTTGCGGCGGGAATAAAATGTTCCTTCGCAAAGAGCCATGAATTTAAATGAGTTTGTCTGCTGTCCAATTCAGGGAAGTGAAATAAGAAAATAAATAAATAAATAATAAGAAACAAGAACTGGGGCTCAGTTTTATACCGCGCTGAGCGACTGTGTATCACGGCCTTTATCGCCATCCGATGCATTCAGCATTTTCTGTCTTAAACCTGTCCGCTCAATTCATTTTAATGGAAAAAGTGTTCATGTATTAAAGAAAAACTGCCCAAAACTTCCCTATCTGCGATAATAGGAAGCGTCTGACAAGATAATTACAGGATGACATACTTATTCTGGTTACTCTGTGCCTGCGATTCACAACCTTCTCTGTCTAACTCTGTCTCCCTCGCTTGTCAGTCTTTACGTCTGCCCTGGATACATTTGTTTATAGTATTATCTTAAACCCTCTGTTTCAGTTCCAGTCAGTCTTAACAGGGTATATTTTAAGTTTATATATTATGTCAGCACTGCATTTTTCCTCAGTCTTTTGCCAGAAGTGACTGGCGGCCATTTTGAATGCTCTGTTGTCTGGCAGCGATTCTGTGTTAAGAATGTTACAGTGTGGTGGGAGCACCATGGCTGCACCATGAAATCAGTGATGTGTTATGGGTGTGTGTGTATGTGTGTGTGTGTGTGTGACTGAGAGAGAGTAAAGAGAAAGAGAGAGAAATCGTGCATCACCTTGCCTTCTTCAATTCATCTCTTTCACAGGGAGAGCAAGGCCTTGAAGTCTAAGGCTAATTCACATTAATCTCAACACAACTTTTCTGCACAAATTTGCACCTAGAGAGATATTAACAAGTTTATTTTTCTGCCCTCTCATTAAACACATCATTATTACACTCCCTCCTGACCCCTTCCAGCCGCCTTGTAACGCTCAAATAACTTAAATAATGTGGCAAGTCAGCTTGGATGCAATTCAAAATATGCTACCTCACATTTATCACAGTTCCACCTGTAAGGAGACATTCATGCATCACCTATTTCAGATACATACTCATGCATGTGGAAATGCCATTTGGGTCAAAAATAAAAAAATAAATAAATAAATGTGGGATCATGAAATAAAAATCCTCCAAAATAAATAAAAGCAGTCCCTTGAAAAATGTCAATTTTTTTTATAAAAACGTATTTATTTATTTACTGAACTATATTGAGTAATGCATATATTTATATTTCAATTTATTTATATTCTATGTTTATTGCCCCATTTATTTATTTCAAGACGTACTTTGTTTCCATATTTTTTTATTTCATGGGCATATTTATGTATGAATGTATTTATTTATTTATTTAATATTGACCCAAACAGCCTTCCATACACGCATGCCGTCATGCTCTCACCTTAAATGACTGACTGTGGAGCGCTGGTATCAGCACAAGATTTGGTATAAATAAATACACCTGCTTAGTTGCTGGGAAACAAACTCTCCCTTCCTCTCTGATGCACCAAGTCGGATAAGGGAATGCATTGTGTCTGGGATGTATAGCGGTGAAACACACATAAGCACATCTACAAATACACTTCCAGTCCATATACATGCATGGATTAACACGTACGCACGCACACACACACACGCATTCTTGTATTGATATCTTCGTGAGGACATTACACTGACTTCCATTCATTCTTTCCGTGTCTCTACAGCCTTTCCCTAATCTTAACAATACCATAACCTATTCCTGATTCTAACCTTATACCTTTAACCTTAACTGATAAGGCACAATTTGCCTTTGCAGTTCTGAGGATACAAGACAGTGTCTTCACTTCCCAATAATGTCCCCACTCTGCAGTAAAAAGAAATGTTTTAGGTTGTCACTTTGTAGCATGTCCAAGAACACAAACACACACACACACACACACACACACACACACACATTCATCAGAATTACCTACTTATCCAGAGCACTACGGTATCCATTTGTATTGATGGATATTTCACTAAAGTGGTTTACCCCATAAAGCCTAAGGATCCATATATGAGTCTATCAAATGCTCTTGCTGTGTTCAGTCTAAGCAACTTAAGGCTTATTTTAAATTCAAGAGGAGATCCCAAGATTTCCAACGACCTCAAATATGTACTGCTGAATTACAGGGAAATGTGTATAAAATGATGCACAAAATATAGATATTTTCAGTTCGATGCAATGCTGCAGCCATAAAGATTTGGGGTCCTGCGTTTGTCTATTTCTCTCAATATAAGTGTGATGTTACTTCACTGAAGTGTTGCAATCAGAATACGAATGTGGCATTGTCTTAACGTTTGGAAAAAAATTATACTTTTTCTGACTTTGAACCTACTTAAGGGAAAACTCAGAGAAAAGTTTGTGTTCAAGGGGTTAAGCAAGGTAAGTAAATGAGTACCTCGTTTGCATTTTTAATGACATTGCACACACTGGCACTCAAACTCACGGCATCCCTCTTACAATCATTCTACACTACAGTGGCACCGTTTGTTTTTGATAACTGAGTCACTGTAATTCTAAATAGCAATTGTACTGTTGCCATGGCTGTGGCTAATGCAACGACAGCTACCGCTGTTTGTTTCTATAGGACAAATATTATTACGGCTACTACTATAATAAACATACTACTGCTAATGTCAACTTTTATCAATACTAGAATGTACAATAACCCTATAATCACTATTATAAAAGCACTATTGTGATTCAAACTACCACTAATGTGTATAATATCAGTAACTGAAACAGTGATCATTATCGCCATACTCAACATTATTATTATATTAGCAATAGTACTAATACCTGTATATCGTGGTTTAGAAGTGCAGCAGCTCACAGGGACGGTTGTGCGGGTCCAGGGATGTCCTGGGCGCCTGCATTTCAGAGGCGATAAAGAGCAGTGGGTGACTCTGCCTTCTAATCATGTCTCTGTTAACTTGGAAGACCAGGGGAGCTCTCAGCTGTCCCATAAGTCACTGGGATGGTTCTCCAGGGCCTGGTGTCGGGGGTGGGGGGATTTGGGGGTGGCTGCATTAAAGTGTCAGGACCCGTATTGGGGAATACAAGCGCCCTAAGGGTGCTCACCTACCACTCCATTACGATGAATGTGTGTGTGTGTGCGCGCGCGTTTGTGTGTGTGTTTGTGTGTGTGATCCTTGTTTACCTACCCTTGTGGGGAATGTCCCCATAAGTAATGAAATACCAGATTTCTTCATCCTTATGGGGACTTTCTAAGGTCCCAATGCGGAAATTGAGCTATTTTAGGGTTAGGGGTTAAGTTTAGTATTGGGATAAGGTCAGGGTTAGGTTAAGGTTAAGGATAGGGTTAGGGTTAATGTGTGTGCGTGCGTGCGTGAGGGCATTAGCGTTTAAGTGCGTGCGACAGGCAATAACAGACATTTCCACAGATAGTGGATCACTGGCCATCTGAACTGAGATGGCTCCCCCTGCTGTTTCATCGTGTCCTGTGCACAAAGTACTGAGGTTGAAGCAGAGACAGGTAGAAATTGAGAAAAGAGAGAGAGAGAGAGAGAGAAGGCGCAGATGTGGGGGCTATGAGACGAGGGTACAAGATGTCAATATCTCTGTACAACCCTCTTATTTTAGTGCTCTCATTCAAACACAATGATGATAGTTATGATGGAATCCAGGGAGCCAATCTGTAAGTGACAGGTCAAAAGGGGAGGGGCCTAGAAAGTACCTTAGAGCAGGAAAGTAAGATATAGAGAAAGAGAGAGAGTAAGGGGAAAGAAAGGTGGAGAGAGGGGGAGGGGGAGAGGGGGAATTAGATGGAGATGAAGGGAAGAGAGAGTGACCAGAAGGGAGAGAGGGAGTGAAAGAGGGAGAGGAGAGGGACTCTGGGAGAGGGGGATGGGGCTGGAGCTATAGAACAGGAGGAGAGGAGGAAGGAATGGCAGGAGGAGGAGGTGTGAGAACAGATGGAGTGAGAGAAAGAGAGAGAGACAGGGGAATGAGCGAAAGAAAGCAGGGAACGAGGGAGCAGAGTGCAAGAGACGGAGGGCAGCAGTAAAGGGGGAGACCGGACAGGAGAGTTATTGTGTTATTATTAGCACCACCGTAAAAGCATTACCATATCATCGCCCCTTTTACTTCGCTATTGATTTTTGTTTCCAGTGGAAACGGTTTTAAAGTGCGAACTCGCCCGTCTGCTCGGCGCGGCGGACCTTTCCCGCGCGGCTATTACCGCCGCGGTTGAGATTTTACCGAGCGACTCGCTGTTTGCGTTTCGTTCGGATTGCGTGTCGTTCGCGACGCGTCCCGATCATATTTCATATCAATGAAGCAGCTGTGGTGGAACTGAGGAAGAGAGAGAGAGAGAGAGAGAGAGAGAGAGAGAGAGAGCAGAAGAAAGACAGGATGAAAGAAGTAGAGAGCAGTGGAGGTGAGGGAACGGGGGACGTGTAAGACGGAGGGAAGAGGAGGACGGGCTGTGAGGGGCCGCGGAGAAAAAGGAATGAAAATGGAGTGAGGTAGAGGAGGATGGTGAAGGACAGAGGAGAGAAGGATGACTGCGCTCAGAACGAGGGATGAAGGAGAGGAGAGGGCAGAGGAAAAGGGAAATACAAAGAGAAGTGAAGAAGAGGGGAGAGAAGGGGGGAGGACAAGGAGAGAGAGGGAGGAAAGAGAGGATGAACCAGAGGGGAAACAAAAGAGGAGAGAGCAGGGGAAGAGTTCCACAAAAAGGAGAAGAGAAAGACGAGTAAAGAGTTAGGAAGGAAAGAGAGAGGGAGGGGCAGATGAAGGGTGACTAAAGCCTGAGGGAGGAGAGAGGCGGGACGGGGGCGGCCCAGACCCGGAACGGGAGGAGACGGACGCGGTAGACGAGGCGATGGAGACCTGACCGGGACGAGGGGGTCCGAGCGGTCACGACGTTCTGAGGACTCGTTTTGGCAAACGTCCACCGACGGCCACCCAAGTGCTATTACCGGAGCTTTCTCAGGGGGCGCCACCGAGGCGAAACTCTCCGAGGCGAAACACAGGCGGCATATGGCCTCTTTTTACGAGCGCGACCGCAGCCAGTGTCGGAGAGAACATCAGTTTTTTATCGCCCGGGGGATTATGGTCTGTTATGGGGCCTCCTGTTTTCGCTTTATTCTACCCTAATCGGTGGGGGGAGCGTAAAATTAAAGCTCTAAATCACATTTCTGAAAAAGAATAGTTTCCAGGGCACATCCAAGTTTCCCCTCTCTCGCAAACGCTGTAGCTGTAATACTGAGGTTAGAGCCCAAGAATCTTTCATAACAATTTTTATTAATGTATTTTTGCTTTTTTTTTCTTCCTCCTGATTACATTCTTTGCGTATGCTGTGTGTTAACTGCCTGCTTTATGTGCATCTCAGTAATGACTGGGTAATTCTACCGTTTAGCATGGTAATAAAAGGAATTTAATCGATTCAGGGCTTGTCATCTAAAAACATGATAATTATGTATCCCGGGTCGCAGAATTAATAATGAGGCACAAGACTCGATATTTCAAACTGGAGCCATAACACAAAATGGAAGCTGCATGCTACTCTGTATTAAATCAACCAATAAGTGCTGTCCGATACAGAAGACTGACTTCAGTGCCTCAACTCATTCCCTACGGTAGACTTTCGTGTAAAATTGTTGCGTTTGTACTGAACACTCTTCCCGAAAATTGCACAATATAAAATATTGAAGTACAGGTGGCCCATGACCGGGATCGTCAACTGATTTCGTGTTTTCATCGGACTGCGACTGGTCATCCACGCCGCTGGCACCGGCTTACCGTAGGGAATGGTAGAATTCACCGCGCCGTTGGCAGCGGCCTGCCATAGGGAACGAGTTAAACTCTGCAGAACTATCCACAATTCTAAAATTCAGTTCCTCTCATTCATAAATTGATGACTTACATTTTTATTTAACCTTATGAATATGGCATGGCGCAATTATGAAGAGTGAAAGCGTTCATTGGTGGCTTTATGACCCTCCAATAATGAATTAGAAGCTGCTTTGGACAATTAGCGTGCTGGAAAATAATGAGATAATTGGTTATGGCACTTGAAATGATACAACTTATGGCATTGGACATCCGAGGCATTCCCCATTTGAAAAATAACTGCCCTGAGAGTGCTGACCAATCAAATTCTTATAAACGTACAAGCTCAAAGATGGAGGCGATATTGTGATGCAGAGATGACATCAAGAACTATGGTGGTAGCAGCAGAAAAGAAGAAAATACTATGCAAAAAAACACTGAAACGCTGAAGAACACTGGTCGTGTTTGATGCGGTAGTAGGCGGGCTGGGCTGAAGTGCACACAGTGCTGTTCCCAATCAAACACGTGGAACACAATACTAGTTGAGGTTCGAGGTTTGGGGAGTTTTGTGTGCCTCATATGTGATCGTGAACTTGATTTTTGCTAGACTTAATGCAGTGAGAAATGCATCACACCGCGCACAGAAAAGGAAGTAGGGTGCACGGACAGATGGCTTTCCAGTGAAATCCATTATTAGTCGCAGAAAACACTGCTACCATACCACGTTTCACTTAGTAATTGATAGTTATGATTTAAAACTTACTCTGAATGACTGTCAATGTCGCTTTTAGCCGCAACGTTGTGACGTCACATTCCTAGTTGTTCTTGGTAAATGGGGGAGTATGTTCTCGACATGATGCACTAACCCGAGTGCACTATTGTAAGCGTTCGATACACCAACACAATGCTAGTGTTGCGTTCTTGGATTGAATCAAATATGACCACTTTGAGGGGCAGAAAAAAGGAAGAACTGCAGAAAATCTGACAAATGTCATTGGAGCATAAGGGTTGACTGACAAGTGAATCCACCAGTCAGCTTTGTGCTCACACAGCAAAAAGGAAACGGTAATGAGACTGAGCCAAGGAAGGGAACATGGGATTATATAGGGACGTGAGCAAACAAAAACTGAATAAACAAATAGTCAACATATTTTTCTGCAAGAAAAACATTTTTTTTAATCACATGACGGAGAAATATTGAAAGCAAAAGAAAAGAACAGGGTCAGATGAAACCACCTCGAGGAGCTACCCAGCACTCTATCAAGAACTAACTCATGATAAAAGCGTCTGAAAAGTGATCATGGGCTGCCTGTGCAGATATGATGGATAATGTGTTGTGCTCTCTGATTGGCCACTCTACATGCTCTTCCAAACGCTGTTACTCCTTGGCTTAGACTGATGAACCACTCGATCTGTGAGAGAGAGAGAGAGAGAGAGACCTCTCCCTGTGTCAGAGATGAAGGAGAGAAGTAAGCAAGATGACACAAGTTCCCCCTTTCTCACACACACACACACACACACATACACACACACACACGCGAGCGCACACGTGCATAAGGCATCACTGATTTCAAGGTGCATCCAAAATGCTCCCACCACCCCATAACATGGCAAAAACATTATTGGACTTTTAATTTAATGAGTCCATTTGGTCAGTTTACTATCAGAAGTGCAACGCAATTTTCTCGCAAAAACTAATTTTATTATGGCAGTCCCTTGCGCGTCTTGGAAAAAAAAAAAAGCAATATTTGTCACCATGTAATGAATGAACACTGGAAGAGACCAGTTCATCCCCTCAAGCCAATTGAATACGTATTGCAACAAGCACAAGGATTAGCCAATCAGGGTCAACTTCACGGTATCAGAATCTACTCTGTTTAAAAAAGTGAACATGGCCTCTGGGTCCGAAAAGAGAGGCCAATGCAGAAAGTGCCTTAAAACTTCATTCTTACAAATAACCAGCGAGGAGCAACTCCAGGGGTTGTAAAATGAAGTTCGATAACAAAATTCTGAGAATATAACCGTACTTCTCTCTTGATATATCACCTTAGTTAACATTTTGCTGTAATTTTTTTTTCTGGTTATTACATTTGATTTCAAGCCTGCTTTTCCCCTGCCAAAATAAGCATACCAATAAATGTCTTCGTTTACTTGAATTACAAATGAACTTTGCTGACAATTCAAACTATTTAGCCCTGGCATTAGCTGCAAACTTATGCTATGCCAGCGGATACTGGTCCCCATCAGGCTGGTAACCTGTGTTAACCATAGAATGTGGGTTTTTTATTCCATGCGATATAATGAAACGGTAGCTATTCAGTCAAACCGTGACAGAAGGGCAAATTTAGCCATAGTTAAGCTAACAACATTTGTTTTGTATTAATGGCACATATGACCGAGTTTAAGTGCATTGCTGTATGTATGATGTGCTGCATAAAAGCAAATAAAAATGTCCATAAGGATTTTGTGATAGTTTGGGTTAAAATAATATTTTGGTAACTTAAATGTGGTTCAGTAATATTTGCTTTCTACGTTGTCATTAAGTAGCTCTGAATACCTGTCACATCTCATAAGTTAAATCGGTTAAACAAAGTTATATGTAACACGCACACCCTCAATTCCTTAATGTGGCCTTGTGCTGCCCATTGTTCATGTATCCATATTGCAATAATGTCAAATTATGCTAGCTGAGTAGGATTAACATAAAGTAATATGTTTACGACAACTTATGAACAGATTTGCAGTGCACAATAGCAATAACTCTGTGGTGTAAAGCCACCTTAATTAGCTAACTGATCTGCTGACTTTTGAATGAACGGCACATCGAGACACCAGTCAGTAAAACTATAATAAGGTTATTGATCCATCATTGCTAATGATTTGAAACCTACAGGAAGCTTTGTTTTAACTGATAGTCAAGCAAAGTTAGTAAATGACATTGGTTGTTTGCTGCGATTAACATACGCCACATTAGTTAACATAACCTTAGATGTGTAGAATCAATTTTAAAACACAGTGTTTGAATATGTTTTACCTTAAGTGGTTACAAACAGTTTAATATTAACTTCCACATGGTAACTTCAGCCATAATGGCATTAAAGGGCTGCCTCTCTTATATTTAATATTTTCTAAATGTGGACATGCACGCAATTAGCTTCTAAGATTACTTTAACACCTAACTATGAAGTTTACCTCAAATTATGGGCGTTAACTTTGTTAGCTACATTTTCACACTGCCTGGCCAGGAGCCAGGTGCAGTCAGGTTTCCAGCTTAGGAGGCCGTGCATGGAGTCGTCCGGTTCTACATCAGATCCACCCCTCTCTCCTGCCAGCTCCATCCTCTCATCCAAGTATGGTCACTTCTGACTCCAAGGACTCACAGGATGGTGACGGCCCAGATTCATAACTTGAGGATTCTTTGTCGTCCACAAACAACGTCACGATGGCCACACCCATTTCTTCAATACCATTTATGGTCGGAAAAGGGATTGCGGGTATTGCTTTGCGGCCGATTTCAACCTTACTTAATTCCGGATGGGATGTATGCAACAAGCAGGCAAGCTCATCAGTGCAGTGGTTATTTTATTCATATTACAAATAAATTTTTATTCCCAATTTTATCTCCTGTAATAGAATTGCTTTGAAGTTCTTCCTGCTAACGTCAAAACAACAGGGAACGGGGAGGGTCTTGAGTGGTCAGATTTGATCAGAATCTCGGCCTAATGATGCAATCTCCGGGAAGTAAGGGAGGCTGAAGTCTCCGGAAAGGTTTATTAAAAGCGCTAAATTGAATTTCTGATCAGAGAGGTGAGTTGCCCCGCGGCTTTGTCAGTGTGTCAGGGGGTTGCACTCCGGCAGCGATGCCAGATTAATTACCTTCATTATCTTTTTTTTTTCTATTTTTCTTTTTACAAATAGCTGAAAGAACTTGGGACTTGTAATAAGCAAAATTTGAATGTTCAGCCATTTCCATTCTGGTTTCATTCAGTTTGAAAAGTCAACGTCCAGTGGATGTGGGATATTTGGACTGCGGCAGTGTATGAGGTCGGCCATTTTACTGCAACACTATTGTTCTCTGGCACCGTATCAGAGTCAGTATCTACTTCTGATCCACAATAAAACCCGAATGTTCATCTCTCTCCTACCTTTATTTCTTTGTTCCTCTATCTTATCTGGCTTTACATCACAGAAGATCCCTCTATCCTACCCTCCGTCGCAGATTAGCATTGACTGTACATCCATACTACCCTTGCATCTCTGCCCTCTGTATTTATTTATGACACCCTGCATCTCTGGCGATCATCATCAGCATCCATCCCTGATCTAAACAATTTCTTCCTCATCAGCCTATTCCAGCCGGCTATAGGCAGACGGCAGAGAAAAATGCTGGACGGCGGAACAATCAATCGCAGGGCCCTCATGCTAAATATGATACACTCATATCTCTGGGCAATTTAGTCCCAATTAACCCCGATTGAATTTTTTTTTGGAGGAAACCGGAGCACCCACAGCAAGCCCACAGAAACACAGCGAGAACACGCAAGCGCCATACTGGAAGGCTGCAGGCCGGATTTGAACCCATGATCTTCTTGTTTGAGGCAACAGGGCTTCTAACTGCAGCACCCGCTATCATAAAAAATTACTTAAATATTCTTCTTGTCATTACCCAATTGGATGAACATTATTATTATTATTATTATTATTATTATTATGCAGAATTAAAGGGTTTCACTCATCCCCAGGGGTTTCTTTTGTAGTTCAAACAGCTTGCCATTTTGATGCGTAGCATTTAAAATATTCCAAAATTAATGATGATGAATTTAATGACAACCCGTTAATGAGAGTCAGAGAGAGGAAGGAGAGAGAGAGGGAGGACGGAGAGGCCGAGAGGGTGATGGGAGGGGGAGACGATGAGAGCGAGAATTTTTTTTTTCCATTAGGATTAGCGTTACATATACCTTGTTATTTCTTGCTGTCTTTCAAAGGAAATTCTGACCCCGGCACCTCGAGTCCTCCGAGGGTTTTCAGCCTGTTTCTTCCCTTGAAGCTCGGGCCTTTGATGTGGGTATGTAGGCGTCGGAACGCGGTATCCATTCACTTACCGGCTGCGGATTTCTTAAGTCAGCCACAACCCGCCACCGTCCTATGCTTCCTGCTGCCTCCCTGACCTTTGACCTTCTGAGAGAAGCTCACTGAGAGCTTGTGTTATGTCGTACCGT
Organism: Gymnothorax reevesii; assembly: GCA_029721435.1. Classification (NCBI taxonomy): domain Eukaryota; kingdom Metazoa; phylum Chordata; class Actinopteri; order Anguilliformes; family Muraenidae; genus Gymnothorax; species Gymnothorax reevesii. Next base: position 13,626,548 of record CM056576.1, read on the forward strand.
ATTCTCAGTAAAAGTGTTCATTAAGCTACAAGATAAACAGTCGCTAAAAAAAAAATTACAGGAAAATTACGAGAACACGAAAGCTTGAGTTCTGCCCACCACTCAGTTATGACGGCTGATTGTTGTAAATGCCATAATACTTACAACAGAAATATGCTCTTCCAAAAAAACCAAAAAACAATAAAAAAACAAATACCAAGTCCTCAAGGGCTTCACTCAAACTTATTGCTCTCAGTATAAAGTAGCTCATTTAAAATGTCACCCGAATATATCAAATATCACAGCAATTGTTTTCTTTGTTTTTTAATGTGTAATTCTAAAAAAAAAAACAACGATTTTCCTCGCTTTGGGTAGTAATAATTTCACTCATTTCTGGCCCTCAGTTTGTTGCTTTCTGGGCAAAATAAAATGATAAATAAAAAGTGTAAAAGGGAATAGCTGTGAAAACCTGAGCCTCTGTCCTTTGCTGGATGAGAAAATATTGGTACCCAGTTCTCAAAAGCAAGGTTTTTTTGTGGGATTTCTTTGTCCTCTTTCATTTGTTGAGGTGGCCCAGTTCGGCCAAGCTTTATCTTCAGTTTCCTGGTGTAAAAGCAGACATCTCAGCCGGGAATTAGAGGTTGCAGAACGACAGGTCCTCCATCAACTGCATATCAGCTGGTGTGCTATCATTGCAGTCGGGGAAAACCTTGGCGAGCTCGCGGGACTTTCCTGTTAACAAGCTTCTCCACACAGTTTCCAAGTCTCCTGGTCTCGTAAAATAAATGTCATTTGTCCAATCTCAGAGTGCCGGAAACTTCCTTACCCATAAAGATAATGCTGTAGATAATGTCCCTGAGTTGAGTCGGAAGGCATGTTATCATCTCTCAAGTGCCAGTGAGACATTGGCCTCCGTCTTTAGTCGGAAAGTGCCGGACTGCGGCTCAGCGATGGCCTGAACAAGAAAACAAAAGTCTGATGAAAAAAGGTTATCACGGTTGCGATCTTTTGAATTTAAACCTCATCTCCGGCACCCCTACCGCCAATAGAAAAGTAAAATGAAAACTCCAAAAAATGTCCAGACCATAATTTGCTGTAATCCTCTGAAAGAATTGCTGGTTTGGGAAGCTTACCGCTCGGGAGAACCCGATAATGGAAGTGTCCTGACAGCCTCCACAGAGCATTTTTGACCCCTGTCAATCACCCTAACCCTTACCCCCCATCCCCCACTTCTTCCTCCTCCCCCATCAAAATACTATCTCTGTTAACCCTTTCCCTCCTGAACCTTCCTGAGAATCTTAATCTCAAATTTTCCTACTTGCAAACAAGTGAACAGAACACTTCTGGGTTCAGTTTAACATGTGCGTCTATATATCCATCAAATTGACATCCATTTGAATTCTCAAACTCATGGTTTCCCAGCGGAACATTTCCGAGAGCATCACCCTCCCTTGTCCAGCTTGTCTTCTTCCCACAATGCATCCTGATGCCAGCTCTTCCCCGGATAAATGGTGCACCAGTGCCTGGCAGATGCCCATGATATGAAATAAAATTGGATTCACTGGTCCAGGTGACCTTCTTAAATTGCTCCAAGGTCCTGTACTGACCCTCATATACCCAATGTAGGTGCTTTGGGAGGTGGTCCAAGGTTAGAATGGTCCAAGGTCTGGCTTGTCTGCTGCTACAATGCGCTAAAAGTAATGCTGTAAAATTCTTTGTAGGTTGTGACATGTTCCCAACATAGCATTCAAATTCTCTGTGACTTGGGCCACCGCAGCCCTTCTGTCGCTTTGGACCAGATGGGATCACCTTTGTTGTCCTTCTTTAATTGATGAGCCTTGGGTGTCCAACACCTTGTTGCCAGTTCATGGACTGTCCCGCCTTGGTCCACCGTCAGTGGGAACCCTTGCCACTTTGATGATGCACTAACCCTCTTGTCAAAGTTATAACGATTTGGCCCATGTCAAAGATGTTTAGTGGCCTCGGGGTAGCTCACAGTTACAAGTTCATCTGTGAGCCCTGCGGTTAGGTGATCCAATCCCAGCCGCAAAGAGGTCTGCATGAGCAATTGGTGCTGCCTCACTGAGGATGATAACCCTTTGAGTGCCGAATAAATTTTCAAGAAATTAAGAATGTAGTTTTCATGAGCTGTTGAAAACCTATCATGTGTCAACTTGTTTACAAGTTGCCACATGATAGGTTTTCAACAGCATCTGGTTTTGATATCTTACACCATTGGGCAACTATAGTTACCCACAGCACTGAAAGGGTAAAGCTGGTTAATATATGTTAGTTCGTCACTCTGTAGTGACCACTTCTGGTCGGCCGGGCATATGTAGCTGTATGAGCTAAATTGTACACTGATTATGTGATCCTCCACCGGCACGGGCAGCATGTAATTGGTGGTGTGACTGCTTAGTGGCAAAAAGCGAGGGCTCATCCTCATATGAATCGGATGAATCATGTTCTACGGAATCTTTTTCCTGAGTTGACGAGAGCTGGTCGCTTTGCGGTGGGCTAAACATTTCAGCTGGGTTCGGGGCTAAACATTTCAGCTGAGTTCATGGCTAAACATTTTAGCTGAGTTCGGGGCTAAACATTTCAGCTGAATTCAGGGCTAAACATTTCTGCTGCGTTCATGGCTAAACATTTTAGCTGAGTTCGGGGCTAAACATTTCAGCTGAGTTCAGGGCTAAACATTTCAGCTGCGTTCAGGGCTAAACATTTCAGCTGAGTTCAGGGCTAAACATTTCAGGTGTGTTCAGGGCTAAACATTTCAGCGGTGCCTGGGCTAAACATTTCAGCTGTGTTCAGGGCTAAGCATTTCAGCTGCGTTCGGGGATAAACATTTCAGCTGTGTTCAGGGCTAAACATTACAGCGGCATTCAAGCTAAACATTTCGGCTGTGTTCAGGACTAAACATTTCAGATGAGTTTGGCGCTAAACATTTCAGCTGTGTTCAGGGCTAAACATTTCAGCTGTGTTCGGGGCTTAAATATTTCAGCTGTGTTCGGGGCTTAAACATTTCAGCTGTGTTCAGGGCTAAACATTTCAGCGGTGTTCGTGGCAAAACATTTCAGCTGTGTTCGGGGCTTAAATATTTCAGCTGTGTTTGAACATTTCAGCTGCGTTCAGGGCTAAACATTTCAGCTGTGTTCGGGGCTAAACATTTCAGTTATGTTTGGGGCTACACATTACGGCTGTGTTCGGGGCTAAACATTTCAGCTGTGTTCGGGGCTAAAAATTTCAGCTGTATTCACGGCTAAACATTTCAGCTGTGTTCGAGGCTAAACATTTCAGCTGTGTTCAGGGAAAACATTTCAGCTGGGTCCGGGCTAGACATTTCAGCTGTGTTAGGGGCTAAAAATTTCAGCTGAGTTCGCGGCTTAACATTTCAGCTATGTTCAGGGCTAAACATTTCAGCTACATTCGGGGCAAAACGATTCCGCTGTGTTCAGGGCTAAATATTACAATTGCGTTCGGGGCTAAACATTGCCGCTGTGTTCGGGGCTAAACATTTCAGCTTTGTAAAGGGCTAAACATTTCAGCTGTGTTCAGGGTTAAACATTTCAGCTGCGTTTGGGGCTAAACATTTCAGCTGTGTTCAGGGCTAAACATTTCAGCTGTGTTCGGGACTAAACATTTCAGCTGGGTGCGGGGCTAAACATTTCAGCTGCGTTCGGGGCTACACATTTCAGCTGCGTTCGGGGCTTAAACATTTCAGCTGTGGTCATGGCTAAACATTTCAGCTGTGTTCGGGGCTTAAACATTTCAACTGTGTTCGGGGCTACACATTACAGCTGTGTTCAGGGGTAAACATTTCAGCTGCGTTCGGTGCTTTAACATTTCAGCTGTGTTGAGGGCTAAACATTTCAGCTGTGGTCGGGGGCTAAACATTTCAGCTGCGTTCGGGGCAAAATTTTTCAGCTGCGTTCGGGCTACACATCACAACTGTGTTCAGGGCTAATCATTTCAGCTGTGTTCGGGGCTTAAACATTTCAGCTGTGGTCATGGCTAAACATTTCAGCTGTGTTTGGGACTAAACATTTCAGCTGGGCTCGGGGCTAAACATTTCAGCTGCGTTCGGGGCTACACATTTCAGCTGCGTTCGGGGCTTAAACATTTCAGCTGTGGTCATGGCTAAACATTTAAGCCCTGAACACAGCTGAAACATTTAAACTGTGTTCGGGGCTACACATTACAGCTGTGTTCAGGGCTAAACATTTCAGCTGTGTTCAGGGCTAAACATTTCAGCTGTGTTCGAGGCTAAACATTTCAGCTGTGTTCGGGGCTAAACATTTCAGTTGCGTTCATGGCTAAACATTTCAGTTGCCTTTGGGCTAAACATTTCAGCTGTGTTCATGGCTAAACATTTCAGCTGTGTTCATGGCTAAACATTTCAGCTGCATTCGTGGCTAATCATTTCAGCTGTGTTCACGGCTAAACATTTCAGCTGCATTTTGGGCTAAACATTTCAGCTGTGTTCAGGACTAAACATTTCAGCTGTGTTCGGGGCTAAACATTTCAGCTGTGTTTGTGACAGAACATTTCAGCTGTGTTCAGGGCTTAAATATTTCAGCTGTGTTCAGGGCTTTAACATTTCAGCTGCGTTCAGGGCTAAACATTTCAGCTGTGTTCTTGGCAAAACATTTCAGCTGTGTTCGGGGCTGAACATTTCAGTTACGTTTTGGGCTACACATTACAGCTGTGTTCGGGGCTAAACAATTCAGCTGTGTTCAGGACTAAACATTTCAGCTGTGTTCGGGGCTAAACATTTCAGCTGTGTTTGTGGCAAAACATTTCAGCTGTGTTCGGGGCTTAAATATTTCAGCTGTGTTCAGGCTTTAACATTTCAGCTGCGTTCAGGGCTAAACATTTCAGCTGTGTTCTTGGCAAAACATTTCAGCTGTGTTCGGGGCTTAAATATTTCAGCTGTGTTCAGCGCTACACATTTCAGCTGTGTTCAGGACTAAACATTTCAGATGAGTTTGGCGCTAAACATTTCAGCTGTGTTCAGGGCTAAACATTTCAGCTGTGTTCGGGGCTTAAACATTTCAGCTGCGTTCGGGGCTAAACATTTCAGCTGTGTTCGTGGCAAAACATTTCCGCTGTGTTCGGGGCTTAAATATTTCAGCTGTGTTTGAACATTTCAGCTGCGTTCAGGGCTAAACGTTTCAGCTGAGTTCGGGCCTAAACATTTCAGCTGTGTTCGGGGCTGAAAATTTCAGTTACGTTTTGGGCTACACATTACAGCTGTGTTCGGGGCTAAACACTTCAGCTGTGTTCGGGGCTAAACATTTCAGCTGTGTTCGGGGCTAAACATTTCAGCTGCGTTCGGGGCTTAACATTTCAGCTGCATTCGAGGCTAAACATTTCAGCTGCTTTCGGGGCTAAATATTTCAGCTGTGTTCGGGGCTAAATATTTCAGCTGTGTTCGGGGCTAAACATTTCAGCTTTGTTCGGGGCTAAACATTTCAGCTGTGTTCAGGACTAAACATTTCAGCTGTTTTCACGGCCAAACATTTCAGCTGTGTTCAGGGCTAAACATTTCATCTGCGTTCGGGGCTAAACACTTCAGCTACGTTCAGGGCTTAACATTTCAGCAGTGTTTAGGGCTAAACATTACAGCTGTTTTCAGGGCTTAAACATTTCAGCTCTGTTCAGGCTAAACATTACAGCTCTGTTCGGCACTTAAACATTTCATCTGCGTTCGGGGCTAAACATTACAGCTGTGTTTTGGATGTGATAAGCAGGGAAGCTGTTCAGGTTACATTTCTCCTGTAGCAAATACAGGGACGTCAAGAAGCAACTGTAACACTTTCTGAGGTCTAAGGGTTTTTATTTCGTGATCTGAGGATAGCTTTAAATATTTTAAAGTAAAGTAAATGTTTATTGTCTCTTGTTTTGGGCAGACAGAAAGCACCAGCGTCTCACATACATCAAATAGGCCATACAAAATACATAACAGGAAGACAATTACTCACTATACATAAAACATGGAATACATAAGCATTGCCCAAACATACACACACGCGCGCGCACACACACTGAAATAGAATACTTAAGCATTACTCAGCACCTACCTACACACACTTATGCAGCCTGACACATACATATATGTGTGTGCGTGTTTATGCTTGTACTTGTTATTTTGTATGTATAAAATCAGATTCTGGATAGAAACATTTTTAGGTTACTTTCCATACCTGTCTGTAACCATGGAATATAATGTCCCGTCAGTCAAAGAAAGAAAGTGGATCGCCGGGCAGAAAGGTTTGCTGAGCCTGTGTTGCCATGCAGCCGTGACCCATCCGAAATATTCAACCAGACGACAGAGCTTCAGCCTTCTTTACTTCCCTTTCTCATTCTTCAGTTCCTTTAGGCACCATCGGAGCACTTTTCTTCTCACCAGTTACTCGCTTCTTCACTCAGCCTGCTTTTCACCCAGCAGCCCCCTCCCCCCCTTTTCTGCCAAAGCTCTTTTTGACAGTTTTGATATTTCGATGAGAAGTGCTATACACATAAAATTGACTTCATGACAGATGAAGCATTTTTACACACGTAGCCTCAAGCCCCTCTCGCGTTTTACAATGCAGCCCGGCCACGGACAATAGGTCTGCCGCACAGGAGTTGAATTTTTCATTCGAATGTATTCTCTCGGCACGCAATGTCATGTTTCAAATCGAAGGTCTCTGCTACTGTTCAGAGAACGTGCATCTCTGTCCACTCTCCCGGGGACAGCTAAACAAACCCGCTCATTATAACCAACAAGGATGCTTCAAAACTCTACATTTACATGTGATATTGTGACAAGGTTATGTTTGTGACCTGGAAACAAAGGTCAACAAGCAGGCTTTTAAAAACTCGAGAGGAAATGAGCAATTCGGGGTGAGGGGTGCTTGTCCCTTGATTGGTTGACCCTTTGACTTCCTGGTCACAAACTGACCTCAGTCACACTAAATCTCCAAACCATTGCAATTTACTACCAGTACAAACAGTCGCTCGCAATTTCCAGCATTGTCTTCTGTTCTAACCCACTGAATGATAGCTTTTAGCAAACAGCTGAGTGCCTTTGAACTTTTCCATTTATATCCATTTTCGCGACCTCGTCTATCAATAAGTGCCAGTGGATAAATGTTTTAATACCCTTGAAACATACCTGGCTCACTCCTGACCCAAAGATGAATAAAGCAATATCCTCATCCACAAAATGGCTGGCAATTCAATCAGTTGCCCATTATAAACCTGTTAGGGGCACTGAATGACTGGTTCTTTTGACAAAGTTACCCACAGAAAAAAGTTTATGGCCAATTTTCAAGCCAACGGGACAGTTTTTAGCATTTTATATTCAATAGAGAACACTGTTACAGGCCTCCAGTTCCTCTTCAAGCCTGAAATCACCTGGTTGCACTTTTAATAGGAGTGCCAAAACAGCATGCTAAAAACTTCCAGGGAGGAATTTAGCTCTAAAAAAGCACTCTCCTAAAAGGCCAAAGAAATTCATCTCAGCATGGAACCATAAAAATGAATGTAAATGACCCGACCGCCCATCTGTTCTCCGTATTTAACCTGGAGGAAGATCTACTTTATGTACATGATTTGAGATAGCTTATTGATGGACTATTAAGCTCGGAGTCCGGTCATTTAGGACTATGAACGAGAGATCCAGCACCTGATTGAGGCAGTTATTTCACCATCCTTCCATCAACAGGATGAAGCCATTTTCCCCCTCATATTCCCTGTATTAGAAGTAAGTCTGTTCTGAGAGCATTGGGCTGGTGCTTAACGCTGGTTTCAGCAAGGCGGTTTCCCTGACAATTAGCCGGTACCCAATTACACACCTGGGTGGAGTGAGGCATTGCAGGAGTAAAATATTTGCCCAAGAACACACAACGAAAGCCGTGGCGAGAAATTAAACTCAGGACCTCTCAATGCCAAGTCTAGAACACTAAACCACTGCCTAACTGGCGCTGATTGTACATACCTAGTATATTTCAAACTTTTTTTTTTTTTAATTGTCTCATGAAAAATTCACCATTTAATTTCACACAGTCAACTAATGATACAGAGACCCTCCAGTCATTCACTGGTGAAATAAAAAACTGCCATTTCAAAAATGCAATATATTTCAATTTGCATTAGGAAGTCTATTGAAAAATATATCAGAATATATGGCCAACTGTACCAGATCTGGCTGCCTTGGTTGTTGAATCTGAACAGATGAACGGGTAATATGACGGCAAAATGGTGGACTGAAAATGTAATTTGAGTGCCTCTGTGAGAGAAAGTATGCCTGTATATACCTGTATACTGCATGCTTTTATACTGCAGCATATCAGAGTATTTTTCAATATATGGTGATTTATTCTCATTTCACTGAGAGAGAAAGAGAGAGGCAGGGAGAAAGAGAGAGAGAGAGACAAACGGAGAGAAGGCCGCAGGTTTCCACCATAATGTGAGCCGTTATGAAGCGTTTCGCCGCTAACAGGATTAAACAGGAAGAACACGCTGTGCTTTTAAACTGCGTGTTTGTTGGATGAGCTGCGGCCAAAGGCCTTACCTTCATACTCTCTGCTCCCCTCGCTGGGGCTCAGATGTGCAAACACGCTCGATTACCGTCACGCTGCTGGTGTCTTTCTGAGAGTGGGTATGTGTGTGTGTATGTGTGTCGTTTGCGTGTGTGCTCTGTGCTTACATGTGTGTTTGTATATGTGATTGTGTGTGCTTTTGTGTGTGTGTGTGTGTGTGTGTGTGTGCGTGTGTGTGTGTGTGCTTTATGTATGTGTGGGTGTTGATGTATTATGTATTAGTGTGTGTGTGTGTGTGTGTGTGTGTGGTTTATGTGTGGCTTTGTGCAGGCTTTTATGTTCATGTGTGTTTTTGTGTGTTCTAGTGTGTGCATGTGTATATATGTTTGCATGTGTCCACGTGTGCAGGCTTGCATATTTGTGATGTGTGCGTGTGTACATGTGTGTGTGTGTGTGTGTGTGTGTTTGTGTGTGTGTGTGTGTTCTGTGCCTACTTGTGTAATTAATTGTGTCTGCTTTTGTGTGTGCGTGTTAGTGTGTGTGCCTATGCCTGCATGCCTGTGCATGTTTGTGAAGTGTGCGCTCATTTGTCCATGTTTGTATGTGTGTGTGTCTAGGTATTCATAATGCTGTGATGTTTACTTGGAGGTTATGAACGGTTTTTGCATATTTTAACGTCCTTATTTGTTTAATGAGGGTGTGCCAGTGGCTTCAATGTCCCTGGCTGACCCTAAGATCTCTGCCAGTGTTGCCATGGGGACAGAGGACACCATTCAGTGCGAGTGCCAAAAAAAGAGGCTATCTATACCTCTCGGAACAATAGACTCACTCAGGTTCAAAATTAGAAGACTATTTAAAATGCTGGGCATTTAATATGTTTGCGTAAGCATGGGGTAATTCAGTACTTGGACAGCTTATAATAATTAGATACCTCTACTTCATTCTGAAATAAAATATAAAAGAACCTTGGACGACCAGAAAAAAATGAGGGAGAAAAAAATCTAGTGACGTACTTTCCTTCCGGGATGCAGACACACGTACCTGCTGCTTTTCAAACCCTTGAGTTTATATGAATAATAAAGCCCTCCGACCTTAAATTAATGAAAAGAATGGATGATGCAACGATTACAGCTCTCTGTCGACGCCCGACCTTTCGCGTAAGCCTTTGCAGGCGTGGCTAGCAGCTATCTTCACGGGCGCCAGTCTTATCCTTCACCCAGAAGAGTTCTCTGTCCTTTATTGGCCAGGTAAATGCTGCAGAGGGCTTCAGATTTCAGGAACTGCAGATTTTCTGTGAAGACATCAACCTCTGGTGTCTTCCATTGCAGAAATGGGGGAGTCAGTGGTTACCATGGTTCGTAGGGAGGATAACGCTACTGCCGTCATGTCACAATTCATTTCTTAAGTGGATCTTAGTGGCTCGTGGATATAAAGAAAACCTTCAATGAAACAATGTGAAACAGACATTTTGTGTCACAAGATTCTCTTTTGAGCTATGAGTTTCAGAGCTTCATTTGATTTGTGCGGAACTCCCAGCATCCTTTGCTGGTGTGCTTACAGTGTGCTTCGAAAGGTAAAAGAGGACTGCTGAGAGAGAGAGAGAGGCTGTGTTTGTACCTCTAATGCACGATAGAGAGTCATAATCACAATGTGGTAGTGGGTGTTTTTATGTTCAGAATCATTCAAAAGCTTGATATTGCTTATCATACATTTCTAGAAAAAGAAACCGATACTTTTGTTCAGCATGATAGCATTCAGTTGTTCAAAAAGTACAGACAACACACCCACAATGATACAATAGATGATAATAATTGGAAGTAATGTTTTCTAAATGCTCCATTTTCAGCTGCAATTAACCCTGAGTCAACCTGCCCTCATGTGATTGTGTTATTCAGGTGCTTGAGAAAACCACTCCCATCTCATTAAGAGCAGCACACATTAACCCTTTGAGCACTGTATACATTTTCAAGGAATAAAAAATGTAGTTTTCCTGAGCTGTTGAAAACCCTTGCGGGAGCTCTGTTAAACAAGTTGCCACATGATAGGTTTTCAACAGCATGTGATTTTGATAGCTTACATCATTGGGCCACTATAGTTGCCCACGGCGCTGAAAGGGTTAAAACCTAGTTATCTTGTTAACTGACATTCAGTAAGTTAGATTTTTGTGTTGTATTGGCCAAAAAGCAAAAAAATTTATCTCAAAACTTGTCAGGCAAATGTTTTAGTTGTATTTATTTATTTATTTATTTATTTACTTTTGAGGGAGCAAGAGTGAGTCAAGCTATTCCAAGTTGTGTACAAGTTGTCTTGAATGAAGAAAACAAACTGGGTCGATGCAGGATGGAGAGAGAGAGAGAGAGAGGCGGAGGGCCCAGATGTGCACCCCTGCAAGAGGACAAGTACACCAGAGTCTCTAATTTAGTTGGAAAGGGATGCCTCAAAGGTCCACACAGAATCGAACCTGAGAAGCAACCATTGCACGAGTGTAATGCCAAAAGTGTACCTAAAATCAACATGTTTCAGTGGTTCCAAACATTTTAGCGGTACTGCTAGTTTTAAAGAACGTAGATGTGCATGGGTCGGCGTGTTTTTGTGTGTGAGCTGAGTGTGCGTATGTGCGTGTGTGCGAGTGTTCACGTCCACTTGCAGGTGTGTGTGTGCCTGTGTGCGTTTATGTGTGTGTGTTCACCCAACAGTGTAAAGGTTACCGGCTGATGGTTATAAAAGTGTGTTTGCTCTGGAGGAACTTCGAGGACATGGCGTGGCACTGGAGTCATGCTACAGTAATCCCAAAGCAATCACAGACTGACTGATTGAGGGAAACAGCAGGGGTGGGCCGGGCCGGGCTCTCCGTCCCTCTGTATCCCCCCGTCCTTCAGAGGTACCGCAATTCCGAGACTCCTGTGAAAATAATAGTCTTTGTGCAGCGAGAGGGGGAAAGAAAATACTTGGAAAATCATATAGTGTGTGTTTTTTTTTTTTTCCTGTGTGCTTCAGGGGAGGGTTTAGCTTTACAAAGAACGTGCTGGATAAACAGCGATAAAAAATGACACTGTGGGGATTTTGTATGTATTCACCAGGGAACATCTGATATTATGACCTCCTACATCAGTGTTTCTCAAACCTCTCCTGGAGGACCACCTGTCCTGCATGTTTTTGGTCTCTCCCGGCTCCTGCACAGGGGATTCAAATGATCAGCTCATTTATCACCCTCTAAAGCTGATTGATGACAATCTGATCATTTGAATCACCTGTGCTGGAGCAGGGAGAGATCTAAAACAAGCAGGACAGGTGGTCCTCCAGGAGAGGTTTGAGAAGCACTGTCCTACATTGATTGAAGGTGCATTTATTGGATCGGAAGATATCGGACCTTGATTGACCCCTGAGTAGTCTGAGGTTCGAGGTGTTGACAGATTAAACAGTGGTGTTAGAATAGCTTGGTAAGCTTATGTCTGGTATAAAGGTTGTAAATTATGTTGTTTTTTTTTCCAGGTTATTATATTTTTGGATAACAAAAAGGCTATTTCGTGTAGCAGACCACATATCAGGGCTGTTCAACCTCATCCACAGGGGGCTGGTATGGGTGCAGGCTTTCAGTCCAACCAAGCAGTTACACACCAGATTACCCAAGAGTCTTTGCTCAAGAACTTGATTAGTAGCATCAGTGGTGTAACTGCATGTTTGGACTGAAAACCTGTACCAACAACTGCCCTTTCTGGGTGAGGTTGACTTGCCTCGCCTTATATGATAATAAGCTCTGTTCTGATTGGCTGAAAAACATTATTAATATGAGAAAAAAGTAATGTTACTGCTATGAGGAAGAGATTGGCGGGCAGAGCTGGAAGGCTTGAACTATGCAGAGCTGGTATGTTTCTGATGGGGACAACAACAGGAATTTCAAACCAAAGGGAAATGGAAGAGCTAATGGCTGAACTGTAGTCTTTAAAGTCATGCCGCTCTGATTTAGAGACTCTACACATGAACTGAAAAGGGAAAAAGTATTTTGTGTAATATGGATCCTTTGAGTGTTGTTTACCAAGTTTGGTGTGACATGTTTACCCACACGTGTACCTCATATGTTATTCTCTGATGGTTTCTTGTCCTATATGTCACTGTGCATACGAGTGCAAGATGTGTAACGTAAAATAATGTAACAGCACTTGGTAGTGATGATGAAGAAGTCACCAATGATGCTAAAGATTGTAAGAGTAAAGCAAAATAACAAAGACAAATCAACAAATCAAGCTTCCACTTATCAAATATTCCGGTTTGAATTACCGATGTAAGACACTGATGCGGGGGACAGGAAAGCATGAAGGTTTTGGAGTTTTTTTTTTTTTCTCGTTCACTGCCTCCTCACATAACGCTCTGTCTCCTGCTCAGCGACCCCGGGGTGGCTAAAATGGCCGCCTCTTTATCTCGCGGGGCGGAGATCAGGTTCCTCTGAAAAGCGGATGAGTCACATTATAATAACATCAGGCAACATCACCATGGCGATCGGATTTAATTATAAGCACCGGGACAAATAAAAATTAACTGCACTACGTTAAATTAAAACCCCCAGTGCGTAAAAACATGAGAATGAAGAATTGCTCCTATCAAGTGTTAAGGTATGAAAGAATTGCAGCGTCTAATTATGAATGCTTTATTTGAACCAGATCATCATTTTAAATAATAGCTCTTTTTGCATCATCATCTGAACAGTAATTTAGAGAGATTAATTCCTCTTTTTTTTGCCCATCGAACCCTCCTGTATTCAGCATTATGAGAACTTTGTTTCTTTCAGGGTGAAAAATGACCTCGTCCAGCTGAATAAAATAAGTGCGGTATTGTCGCATTTGTCTCCTCGAGTCCTTTTTGAGCAATGTGAGTACTGTAAATGAGGTTTTTAATGGTGCTGAATATTTTAGGGATTAATAGAGAAAACATGGACTGCCAGCGGTGCGGGGATTAGGCAAAGACAATTGAAAGTCTTAATTTTCTGTTAACCCTTAGAGCGCTACATGCAGCTATTGTTGCTCAATGATGTAAGGCATCAAATTGAAAGCTGTTGAAAACCTATCATGTGGCAACTTGTTTAAAAGAGCTCATGCGGGGGAGCTTTTTTAAAGGTGAACTATGCAAGTTTGTTTGTTTTCTGCGCCATTATATTTTTGTCTCAATGCGCAGACATCTCCCCACGATCCACTAGCTGGCTGCCCCTGAATTCAATGTGAAAAAAAAAAACCCAGGCTCTAGAGAGCGCTCAGGCATTACAAACATAACAAACCGTTCCGGCCAATCACCGGCAAGAGTTGACAGTTAGGGAAGCATGGGAGGGAGGGAACTATGGGAGGGAGGGGCGGGCTGTCTCTGTTTTGTTTGACTTTGAATGCCAACAGAAGTGATGTCAAACAAACTTGCATAGTGCACCTTTAGCACCTTTAGACTGGAATTATGTACCAAGGACAGAAAAAATACAACTATCCATTTTCCCCATCCCAAATGCATCCAAAATTAAAACTCCATTAAAATAAATAATGATAAAAGAAATAAAATAATATGCAAGTTTAATTGTTATGCTTTTTTTTTTTAAAGAAAGGGGTGGGAGGAGCAAACTATTTTCTAATTGGCTGTTGAACATCCAATCAGATGGACTAATGACCTCATGTGGTGAGAAATGTCACAAACCATTAAAAAAGGGGGGAGAAAGTGGTGTACATTGCGATTGCGGGTCTGAAAGGGTTTTAAACAAGTTGCCAAGTGTTAGGTTTTCAACAACACAAGATCATTTATTCATATTTTTTTGAAAATTTACTTCAGTGCTCTAAGGGTTCATTTGGGAAAATGACAAGTCGACAGAGAGCAAAAACAGTACGATAACAATCACTTCTTTTGCTATTGCAGTCACTCTGCCTGAGAAATTCATGACTTTTTAAGCTTGAAATATAAACTAAAAAGACTGCAATGTGCATTGGGTTAGCAATAGGCAGCTGCAACTTAGAACAACAGAAAGCGGCTTCAGCATTCAGGGTATTTGCAAGCCAATAAAACAGACAAGGATTAGGGCATAACTAATTTCAAACGAGGATGTTAGTCATAGTCAGTTAGTGGTGAAGATTATCTGGCTGTCGGTATGCGCATTCGTATTTATTTGTTTATTTGCGCAATTTTCTTAATTAAATTACCCAATTGCTTGTTGTTTTTGGTTATTACTGGTGTTTTATCTTTCATAACAGATTATTGCTTGGGCAAAATGTTCAAGGCTTGAAACAAGTTTTGCTCTAAATTAAATTAAATTCATACTCATGAATGTGTGTGTGTGTGCGTGTATTTGTGAATGTGTGGGGGTGAGTTTATGGTTCTACATCAATTGCTTTTTATTCTGATTAGGTTTCATTGTGTTTTATTTTGGAATCTTCTCATTTAACATTGGTGCACTAAAGAAATATACTTGGGATTTTACGACCCAAATATTTTACTAAATTGCTAGAATTGCTACCGCCTGTAGCAGAGAGGGGTGGGGGGCGCAGCGACTTGTAGCCTGGCGATTAACACTTTCCTCGTTTCCTCAGCGGTGTACTTTTTACAATCCAGCCACTGCTAGCATTTTTGATGATATCCATTGGTCCTTCGATACTTCTTTTTGTTGGAAGATCTGTAACCGCGCCGTGCTC
This sequence comes from Gymnothorax reevesii, assembly GCA_029721435.1. NCBI lineage: Eukaryota > Metazoa > Chordata > Actinopteri > Anguilliformes > Muraenidae > Gymnothorax > Gymnothorax reevesii. The sequence goes on from CM056576.1 coordinate 13,641,711, forward strand.
GTCAACAGCGGGGGGTGGATTATGTCATAACTGACCAAACCCAAGCCCCTCCCACTTTCGGCTACGTCACAATGGGGCAAGCAGGGGTCTGACCGAACCTTGGAAAACTTTCACCTGTCAAACCAGGCATTTTGGGTTTCTGACGATGGTAAAATGATGTAACATGTAACAGACACTCGATATGTCGACCGCATTAAAAGCATGTTTTTTATTCCAAATTTCAACTTTATTTCCAAAACCATTATAAGCTTTTTAATGTATTCCTAAACTAATTTAAAAAAAGATCTGAAATTGTCATGAAATTAGTGTCTCTTTCATTGGTAATAAATCTCACAGGATATAAACAAACCTACGCAGTTGTATTCTCATGCCTTTTGCAGCAATATTCATTTGAAGGGCTGTAATAAAATGTTTCATGCTAGCTAGCTAATTAGCCTTCCCATTGACTTAAATAGACCGCCGACTAACTACAAACGCTAGCGATCGATAACGGTCACCAGCGAGCTACCTTGCAACCCTTACCGTCGTAGGGACTGCATTAACTGAGCAGTTAATGAAATTAACAAGGTGGCTAACAAGCTAGTTGCTTGTAACTGACATTCAATGTTAATACTTCATACCTGCATAATATTTAAAACAGTGGACAAGTCGCTTTGTCTGTTTATACAGAGTTCAAAAAGACAAGTAGGGGAGAAAGGCTTGGCTGTTAGTTGGAAATCAGCAGAAAAAAGTTTTCTCTGTCCCCTCGAAACGTGCTGCGCAGTGAGTATTTCTGAGAGCAGTGTTTTAACGGGACAGGGGCAAAGATGAAGCTGAGGAAAGGAGTAGCCAGAGTTAACTAGCGCCTCCTTTTAACAACGTTGGCATTAGCCTTATGATTCAATATGAACAATTCAGTTGAAGGCAAATATGCTCAACCAGGGTAAAATGAAGTGAGGAAACCAGAGAGTAATTTGATAACGAACACAGACATTCATCGACGTTCCTTATAACGGGGAAAACTTCCAAGCACATATCTCTTTACAGAGTCATTAATAGCCTTGGTCACGTTAACTTAACTTTTCTGCTCGCATTTAAATGTTGACACTGAGTCACATTTCGATCTTCCCATTACTAAGTGAGCCACTTTTCATCCTCCTAAAAGCACACATTTAGGGAGACAAAATGTCGATGCCAAAATAACACTGACTCGCATGCAACACATCAGTGAACTGAACTGGCGCCGCTATGCTTGTTGTTTTGAACTCAGGCAAGGCTAAAGTTTCCTAGCTAGTTGTCCTTCCTAGTAACAGTAACAATAGGAAGCGGGGCTTGGGATCGGGAAATTGACAGAAAATCTCATTAATGGCAGGGAATGGGTTAATGTGTATGTCTGGAGCTCAGTGCATCGATGGTTCAGGCACTGTTGTAGCCACAGTAAAATCCCCACCGCTGTTGGGTCCTTGTTTGAGGCGGTGGGCAGCCCCTGCTTTGTCCAATCAGCTGCAAGCTGCTTTGGGCGAAGCCTCAGCAAAATATTGATAGTGCACAATGAGCTCCATAAAGTTTGAGACGAAGACTGAAATCATCAGAGAGCAAATGTGCTGTATTTCCAACAAGGTGAAGCCAAAGTGTATAAAAGTAAACATAAAATATTTGTTTCTGCCAACTTATGTTGACTACATGCTGAACCCAAAAAAGCCCTTGTTCCATTAATTATGGGGCTTATTGTTCATTTGCTTTGTAAACATTTTGGCTACCTGGCTCAAACTGAATTTGACTGCTTTCTTTATTCATCTTACGCTCATTATTCAGTTTACAGTCAAAAAAAAAAAAAGTAAAGTCCAACTTAAAAGTCATTCTCCTGAACTTCAGTGTCTCGTGTTCCAGAGAACGAAGGTCATGGCTCATTCTTTCATAATGAGAGAAATACCCGGGGTCTTGAAGAATGAAGATTAGTCCAAAGATGCTATGACCCTTCGAGGATTTACAGGAGTTCCTGCAGTGTGGAGCAGAGCTCATCGTGTCAACATCCTCCATCGGTACCCATTAGTCATGCCCGTCACCTGGGATACAGAGATAAGGGGTGATGGACAGAATACAACTGGCGCCCAAAGCTAATGGGTCAGTCTGCTTTCATACCTAAAACAACCGTGCTGCGGGGGTAAGACAAGCTGACCAGAACTCGTCTCCTGCTAAAACAGGGGTGTCCAGTCTTATCTGTGATGGGTCACTTGTGGGTGCAGGTCTTTGTGCTGGTGCAGGGTTACAGCACCTGATTCTACTGAAAAAAGTGATCAGGGGGTTCAGTCAAGACCTTGATAATTAGAATCGGTGTGTTGGGCTGAAAGAAAAACCAGCAGCCACACCGACCCTTTATGGGTACCATAGGGCACCACTCTGTCAGAAGAAAGATTCCAGCGTTAATTCAACTCTAGTCTCACATGCGTTCTCAGAGCTAAAACGATGCTTTCGGCATCCTTATTTGACGCCAGTTTAGAATGAACCTTACCTCCTAACCCTTGACCCGAACCCTAACCCTAAGCCTCAAATAAAGATGCCAAAAGCTTCCTTTTGCATCCTTGGTCAGGTAGCGTAACTAGTATGATGAGTTTAGAATGTTGCCCGGGTGTTCAAATTAGAACAGCCTTCAGCCAGGAGATTTAACTAATCAGTAAAATCAGCAAATAGAGCTCAGAGGTGGATGCAAAAACATGGCGGGACTTTTACGCTCTTACCTCTGGAGTATCCACCTCTACGCATTACACCATATATCCACAAAGAGTTTTCCTTAATGTTGAGGTCTTGATGGGTGTTTGTATGTATATGTGTGTGTGTGTCCGTGCGTGTAGGTCGGCATTTTGACCCTTTTCGGGGACCAAATGTCCCCATAAGTGAGAGAAGGCCAGGTTTCTTCATCCTTAAGCCGCTTTCACACCGGACGCGGAACTAATTTTTCGCACGACAGATTACATTCAAAGTCAGTGCAAAGACACAAATACTCGCGGAACGCCTTTCAAGGTTAGGGGTTAAGGTTTAGGTTGGGGTCAGGCATGATGGTGTTTATGTTTAAGGTCAGGGTAAAGGGTTCGGGAGTTCATGCAAGCTTTTGGGATTTCCCCACATAACATGAAAACACAACGCGTGTGTGTTTTTGCGTTTCCGTGCGTGTGCATGCATGTGTATGAGTAGGTGAGACAAAAACAGAAAATAAGACAGTGTTCATGAGAGACAGAGAGAGAGAGAGATACATGTGCCATTTCTTCCAGCTCTTTCTTTCATCTCTGTCACAGAGGCCCGGTGTTGAGACAGAGACCATCTCCGTGATGTAGTCCCAGGCCTTCGGCCCCTTCTGCAGCAGAAAGCCAATTGATCGCACAGCCTGAAAGAGCCCACTGTAAACAAGCTTCAGCTCAGATCTGTGAGCGCAGTGATGATGCCGCGCCATCTGGTGCACAATGCTGATGCACACTGATGACATACTGACACGTCTGACACTTCATATGGTCCAGAAGCACACAAAAACACAGAAACAGCTTTGTTATTGCACATTCAGTGATGGCATAATAACCAGATGAACTTCTATTTGTCATGATGACAGGAGACTTTGGTTAAAAATAGGACTGCTTCTGCCTGCAGAAGGAATTTGAAATGTTCCCTTTACTAACTAAAATGTAGAGAACTTCCGTTCTAACTACGTCGCTGCCGGTAAACGTATTTAGGATCCTTTATTTATCTGTTTATGCCCGGGCCCATATTAATAGATTTTTATATTCTTAAGGTATGTGTAGGTGTGAGAGACACCACATATAACAACATAAAATTTAATATTTAATAGATTTTTGGTCCTGTGGTATGTGGAGAGCGCACAATGTTTACAATTAGCACCCTGCACCTCCCAATATCGGATTATACGTGAATGTTTACTATTTCTGACTTGAAATACAGCGCCAGTCAAAATTTTGGACATACTCACATTTTTCTTACCGTACATAAGAAAATATTCTCCCATCATTTTGCAAAAAAAAAGAAGATCTAATTCTTAAATCCATCAACTAACCTGCATTTATGGTCATATTTGCTGATTATACTCGGTTTTTAATTTTTCTACAAGGGCAGTCATATGACTACAATGAGTTCGCCGCTGTGCGGCCGTCTAACTTCCCAAAGATGTGCAGCACTTGTGCTGTGCTTTTCTTCTATCTTTTTCCCAGAAAGTCCCAAAACAGCTTGACTTTAATTTGGCTGTTGGAAAATGGAAGGAGCTTGTATGTCTGTTTACTTTGTAACATATGGCTTCTTAGAGAATCCCAAAATTTTGGACACTATTCAAACAAGTAAATTATTCTCTTTTAATTCTAACTGTTTACCTCTAACAAGATTCCATTTGAGATTATGCAGGGAAGTTAGGCCATTTAAATCTCTCTCAAAACAGAGTGCTGTGACATTAGCAAAACGTGTCCAAACTTTTGACTGGTACTGTAGGTGCAGCCCTGATGGGCTTTCCAGCAGTTCTAGTGATGGCACGTCGACTCTTAACACACTTCACATCACAGGAGAACTGGAAAAAATCATCCGTAGGGCTATCAAGAAAACCAAACTTTGCTTAACATTGTTAGAATGGGGGAATCGGGCTTAAAATTGGATGAATTGTCCTTTTATGTGAGCCTGGCTTTACAACAGTTCTCTTTTTTACTATTCCCCGGCATAAAATGCGAGGGGTTATAGGCATCGCCTTGTCCGTCCGTCCGTCTGTCCATCTGTCCGTCCGTCATCATTTTGTTTCCGGACCAGATCTCGGAAACTATGCAAGATACCAGCACCAAACTTAGTACATGTATTCTATGTATAGTCTAGATGTGCCTTTTGCTACTTTGGAAATTTCGGGATTCCTATTTTTGTCGTTTCCAAGGAAACAAATCTGGACTTAGTGCACATCAGGCCTAGTTTGTTTCCAGAGCAGAACTCAAAAACAGTTCAATTTATCTTTCTGAAACTTTGTATGTGCATTACCCAAGTACTGAAGTGGTGCCTTTTCATATTTTCAAATTTTTGAAATAATTTTTTTTTTCCTCTCCATCGATTTGGACTCAGTCGCAGGCCTGGGTTTGTTTCCGGAGCAGAACTAAAACACTGTTCATTATTGACCCTGGTTTTTTTATTGCCTTTTCTAACGTGTGCTTCATAGTCTTTGCTAGATGTTGCCAGTACATACTTCCAGATCATTCTAGAGGAAAATCACATCAACATTCTTTCTTTGAAGGTGTAGGATTAACATGACTTTCGCAAAAAATCAGGGGCCGGGGAGATCTGTCATCTTCTGGTGACTCTTTTTTGCATCACAAGCGTTAACCAGACGTTCTCAGATGAGGGCAAACATTAATGCCTTTTGGACTGCAGGAGGTAACTACAGTACCTGGGGGAAACCAGCAGTGACACAGGGAGAACTGCCAAAAAAACCTACACGGGACTCATATTTGGAAAACTTCTTGCTATGTGATGGCAGTGCGACTCACGACGCCAGTGGATATTTTATAAAAAAACAATTGAAGTTTAGCACCTCGCCCAGGAGTATAACAGTACTGTCATATCTGGAAATTGAACCAACCTTCAGTTTGCAAAAGCAGTCCCTGAAGCAATATACAACACCGCAATCTACAACACTCTTTCCTGTGTCCTGTTCGCCTCGGATGGATTTGCTCTTCATCTTAAGGCCACTGAACACGTATTTATACACTAATCTCACAGAGTGCCTTTCCTCACTCAACTTCTACATGATGTGCATTTGCCTCAAGATAATCTGTTCTTTCACTGAGCACTTAACCGTTCAAAAACATTTCCTTTTTTGAGACAAAATGGCTGCAACTCCAGTACTTAGGACTCCCACAATTTCACCCCCTGGTCTGTTATTAAGCACATTTAAAAATGTAACCTTTTTTCTAAGGGAATTATTTGCCATGCAACGCATTATAGAAAATTAAAGCATGAGTTGACCTGTGTGGAAAAAAGTCATGGAATATGAATATTCAACATTTATACCTGCCGTACAAAGCTATTTCTGACACACTGTGACATTTAGAGGGCAAATTACCCTTTTGGTAGACATTAAATGTCTACTTAAGAACAATTAACACTCGTTACGATTCAGAGGTTGCCGCAATTATGGTCAGAATGAAAATCTACTGAGAATAAAAAAACATACACAGAGGGACCCCTGCAATGAGTTTGAAGACAACTGTACATTAACCCCTGCAATGAGTTGCTGGGACCGTGTTAAAATCAAGTCTCTGAGAGAAACATTGTGGTCACCAAAGACTCAACCCCTCCATTCATCTCCATGGAACTCGAACTGGGGTAAGATTTGAGTCTTACATACAACCCCAATTCCGAAATAGTTGGGACAAAGTGTAAATTGTGAATAAAATCGAAACGCAATGACTTTCAAATCACACCAGCCAGTATTTTATTCACAATAGAACAGAGATAACATAAGCAAATGTTGAAACTGATGAATTTTACTATTTTATCCACAGAATGTGCTCATCTCAGATTTGATTGGTGCTAGAGCCTCAAAAAAGTTGGGACAGGGGTCTGTTTACCATGGTGTAGCATCCCCTCTTCTTATTAACACAGAGTGGAGGCGTCTGAGCATTGAGGAGACAAGTTTCTTCAGTTAAGCCATTGGAACTTGATCCCACTCTTGTTTAATACAGGCTTCCAGCTGCTGGAGAGTTTTGAGTCTCCCTTGACGGACTTTTCATTTAATTATGCGCCAAATGTTCTCAATCGGTGAAAGATCAGGACTTCAGGCAGGCAGGTTCACCACACGGACTCTTCAACTACGAAGCCATGCTGTTATAATAGCTGCAGTATGTGGTTTTGCATTGTCCTGCGGAAATACACAAGGCCTTCCCTGGAATAGATGTCGTCTGGAGGGGAACATATGTTGTTCTAAAGCCTTTATATACCTTTCGGCATTCAACATGCAAGTGTCCCACACCATACGCACTAATGCATCCCCATATCATCAGAGATGCTGGCTTTTGAACTGAATGCTGATAACAGGAGGGGTGGTCTTTCTCCTCTTTAGCCCGGAGGACACGACGCCCATGATTTCCAACAAGAATGTCAAATTTGGACTCATCTGACGACAGGATACTTTGCCACTTTGCTACAGTGCATTTTAAATGAGCCTTGGCCCACAAAACATGTCAGCGCTTCTAGATCATGCTCAACGATGGCATGATAGAGTTTCAGGTGGCATCTGTGGATGGCCCGGCGGACTGTGTTTACTGACAGTGGTTTCTTGAAGTATTCCTGGGCCCATTTAGTAATGTCTGTGACGGATTCATGCCGGTGAGTGATGCAGTGGGGTCTGAGGGCCCGAAGATCACGGGCATCCAGTAAAGGTCTTTGGCCTTGTCCCTTACACACAGAGATTTTTCCAGTTACTCTGAATCTTTTGATGATGTTATGCATCGTCGATGATGAGATCTTCAAAGTCTTTGCAATTTGACATTGAGGAACATTGTTTTTAAAGTATTCCACAATTTTTTAAGCAAGCCTTCACAGGTTGGAGAGCCTCTGGCCATCTTTACTTCTGAGAGACTCAGCCTCTCTAAGACATCCCTTTTATAGCCAATCATGTTGCACACCTGATGCCAGTTAACTTAATTACTTGCTTAATGTTCTTTCAGCTGATTCTCTTATATATTATTTGCTTTTTCAGCCTTTTTTTTTGCCTGTGTCCCAACTTTTTTGAGAACTGTTGCAGCCAGAAAGTTTGAAATGAGCTCATTCTGTTGATAAAAATGGAAAATGTCTCAGTTTCAATATTTAGAAACAGCACAAATAGTCGCACTCCAACAAGTGAATACCAAAAAACCGAGAAGTCGATGCAAAAATTTATTCGGACAAGAACATTTTTGAGCAGGTGAAGGTTATAAAAACACAGACGTTTCGGTGCTCACACCATCCTCAGTGCAAATGACTAAGTGGCAGGACAAAACCATTAAAATAGACCTCACATGACTGAAAAAGACAATTAGTTCAAGTCAATCTCTCAGGATACAATTGACATGTCAATTATTCAAGGGAGTATCATCATAGATGACAAGTGAAATAGTTGTGACAATAAAGTAAATATAATCAAAAGAAAAAAAGGAAAGAAAAAGTAAAGGAAAAAAACACTGGAAAAGAGTAAAACAAGAATATCATAGTAAATTAAATTGATAAGAAGGACATGCTGGTGCGCGCTTGAAGAAAACATGTCAAATCAAAAGAATCATTTAAACCAGCTGGATGAAGTGTGTACAGGTAATAGATCCAAAGTGCTTCACATTGAAGTAGTATTTCGTCTATGTGCCTTAGTGTTCGACGAGGAAAAACACGGTCAATGCCAAGCCAGCTGAGATCAGATACCTTATGATTGAATTCCGCAAAATGACGTGCCACCGGAGATTTCACATCCTTTCTGTTAATCGCGCTACGATGTTCATTGACACGCACTCTGATTTGCCGCCGAGTGCAGCCAACATATTGTAGTCCACAAGAACAAAACAAAATGTATACACTGTTATTTGAACTACAAGCAATGAATCTGGTAATATTGTAGCTCTTATGAGTTACGAATCTGATAAATGTATGAGTTTTCCTGATATCCTTACATGATGTACAATTTCTGCAGGGATAAGAACCGTAGGCATCGTCCAACCTTTCTTTTGGAATTTTAGAAGGATCATAACAGTCAGTGCACACCAAGATGTCCTTCAAATTAGAGAACCGGGAATAAATAAAGAGGGAGATCATGAAATAGATGAGCCCAAACAGGGTCAGTGTTAAAAACATGCAGTGACTCTTGATAATGGTTGTGAGTTTTTGGCTCAAGGGGATATAAGTGATACAACACGAGGTCGAGGAATCAGATGTTTTATTCGGTTTCCTGTTGTGAGAAGGCACATCATGGGTGGTAGACATAACTCTATCAAGAGCATCACGCAAACATTGGCTAGAGTAGCCTCGATCTAAAAAAGTGGAGTACATTTTTTATTTCCATATTAAAGTCTTCTTCCTTCATACAAATGTGTCTAACACGCAAGAATTGACTGTACGGGAGTCCCCTCTTGAGGGACTCTGGATGGTAACAGGACACATGTAGGAGACTGTTTTTGTCAGTCGGTTTTACATATAAAGAAGTATTATAGTGGTTTACCATTAAATGTTACCACCGCCTCCAAAAAATTGATTTTCTGTGGATTATATTCCAATTTAAACTTAATAGAATCAATAGAAAATTGAAAAATTCTATTTCTGTTCCTTCCCACACAAAGAATAAATCATCAATGTACCATTTGTAAAATACTATGTTATGAGAAAAAGGATTATTAGTATACAGGTGATTATGTTCCAAATAACCCATGAACAAATTTACATAATCAGGGACAAAAGTAGTTCCTAGAGCAGTGCCCTGGATTTGCAAAAAAAAAAAAAAATCATCACCAAATAAAAAATAATTTTTGGTTAGCACAATTTTCGCCATATCAACAAGAAAGTCGGAAGGTGGAAATGGAGTGATTCTAGATTCCAAAAAGAAACAAATTGCTTCCAGACCAATGTCAATTTTCCCAAACTGGACATAGTGACACTTTTAGTAGTTTTAGCACTGAGGTTTTCGATCAGGAGATTTTATGGATGTATGATATATCAAGACCCTTTATCAAGTAACACCAAGATCCAGCAGACCCTGAGGCCCTCCAGGACCTGACCACCCCTGTTTTTGTGAGAAATCAGGGGCCCAGACACAGACATGGGCAGGACTTCCAAGTGCATTGAAAGGATATAAATCCACCCTCATTCTCCTGGAGTTTTTTGGCCCTCTGCAGCTGCCAATCTATCCAGGCCATAAGCCGGCAGAATGATCACCTCCCCTTCAGCAACAGAACTGCATTCTGGGCCGCTGTCAGGGCCTGGTTAGCAGTTTCTAGTCCTCAGTTTCAGCTTCCTTGTACAATGAATGCGGAAGGCAGGAGTACGAAAGAAAACAGCCGCCTTACTCATAGACCGTCTTTTTCTTTGATCCCTGATCTGGGTTCAGTTTTGAATTTGCAGGCACTAAGGGTTAGGGAAACTAGTCAGAGAGCAGTGCTTCTGATTTTGAAGGGGCTTTATAACTACAGGTCGATGTTCGTTAGCCGATGCATCGTGGTATTAGCAGAGAAGGACCCAGGTGAGACTGAAGCCCCTGTCGTTGGCGAGGGGAATCGATCGCGTCGTTAATCTCTTCTGTTCATTTGATTCCTGTCATCTGCCGCTTGCACCTTTTCCTGATAAATGGAGGTGACGCAGCATATTTTTCGCATGCGTTCCCATGTAAGCATTAATGATGTGAGTGTGTTAGAGAGCACTGCAGAAGGAGGGAGAGAGAGAGAGAGAGAGAGCACAGTATGCTGTTTATATAATGCTGCTCGTGTCGTCTTTGAAAATACATGTTGTGGCAAAAGTTTAGCTTTAGCAACACTTGATATAAATGCACAGTAAACAAGTTAACAACAGTAAAATGTGTATTTCATTGTCTTGACCATTACAGGGAACAATTAGACATCTACAAATGCTTGACACAGTTGCAACTCACATCGGTGAGATGAATAAATGTCACGCAGAATGCATGGCGATGGGTGACCAGATTCCCAACAGACTCTTCCTATTACGCAACACCAAATGTGATGCCAACCCACCTGTTGAACGGCATGTCATTCGGTTTCGTCGTGATGATGTCACCTTGAAGCGATCTTCGCATGCCGTCGTTTTACGTGGTTTACCGCTGCTATGTCGGTCATTGACAGTCCCACTCTGTGCCATAGGTGACAGAAGACGTGACATGGTGCTGCGGTGGATGTTAAAGTGTCGCCCGACTTGTCGCGAGCTCGTTCCTGCCCTTGACCTGCCGATGACTTCATGTCTGGTGGTTTCAGGGTGACGCCCCATGATTTTGATTTTGAGCTTTTCAGTGTTTTTTCATTCAACAAAGAGCATTCTTAACGCATCAACTAGGATTTAAAAGGATTCGAGTGACAGGACTCACCTGGGCCGCAAATCGCTCGAAATCATGTGCAAAGCACGTGTAAATGAACATGACCAGGATTCAGTGTCATTTGGTATGTTGGTGCAATACGCTCTGTTTGGGAAGACTACATCGTGCTCCATTTCAATATATTTTCTTTATTTTCAACAATGCTTAAAATTTGGGTGTTGCCAAATTTTCATTGCTCAGTATGTCTGTACTTGATGTGTATGTATATATGTGTGTGTGTGTGTGCATTTATGTTTGTGTGTGTATGCACCAGCACTTGATTATATGTTTGTATGAGTGCGAACATTCAAATACATGTGTATGTATGTGTGTACACTTGCATGTGCACTCGTGTGCTTTACTGTATATGTGAGGGAGTGAACACTTGTTCACGTGTGCATACACCCACGGGTGCATTAATGTGCGAGAGCGTATCTGTGCACGACTGCTTTCATGCCTTTGTGTCTCTGACTTTCATGATATTTTTGATGTTCTGATCAGACCAGCCGCCCAAATGCCCAAATCTGTCAGCGCTGATCTTCTCAGCAAACAAATGCCAACACACAGTCCCTGAATGCATATATTTTTCATCCTCTTTGAGCCAACCGTGGACCAATAAACAAGTACTCTTCTTCTTTTGTCCGTGGGAAGATGAATTTGACACATAGGCTCTTGTGGGCCAGTTTTTCAACGCCGGTTCTTTCCTGGCAGTAGGATTTAATCTCCATTCGTCTTTTTGACGGTAACGTTCACAATAACGCGCGCAAGTACCCGTGATGTACTCAGTGAAATACTGCACTTTAAAGCCTGCATTCATGTACCGACACGCATTGTCCCAAATTTGTCCCAGGATTGTGACGTGATCAGAGAGATCGCAAATGAAGAAGGGCGTTTCGTTTTCCGAGCAACGTGTTCAAACATCTGCTCGCCCAGCGGACGAGAGCGGGAATTCCGACTGTCAAAACCGCCCGGAATGTACTCCCGAGTTTGATGTACAATCGTCATTTCTCCGCGCAGATGTGAAACAAGACAACAAACAAATCACGCCATCTTCCCCCCGCGAGCGCCGCAATGAGTCTTTTTCAGCTTTCGCTGAACGGTTTGTCTGATACCTACTAAACATAAGCTGGCAATTGCTTGTGGGATTTTTCCCACGATAAACGACATCGTTGCATAATTTCTGCAGCGCTCTCAAGGTTTACTTTTGTTCAGCGTATTCTTATTGTCTCTCTAGTCTACTGAAATAGTTATTTTTTGAAGTGACTATTCATATAAAATTTATACTCATATAAAATGTCATAATGCCACTTTTTATTTCCTTCTTGTGATACTGTACTACACATTGTATACTGTACATTTGTGTGACTTGAGCGCAGAAGATGAAGCCTTTTGGATTGATTGATTGTTTTATGTTCAATTGCATGCTGCATTTTGGAGCTAGTTGCTAAACAAAGTGTACACAGACCTTATTTAAATGCAAATGCAGTGTGCATCTATGGAAATAGATTTTACGGAAAAGCATTATGCTGTGTAGGCTTTGTAAGCTGACCAATGGCATCCGTTAAATGGATGCAAACATTCAATGAACGGGGAAGGAGGTGCTTGTTTTTCTTTCTTTAACCCACAAAACCTACCTCCTTTTTGTAGAAAATGTTTAATCAACAGTGACTTTAAACAACTTCGACACTCTAACACTGGAAATTTGATTAAGTCTGGGTAATGGCAGGAGAAAAGAGAAAAAAAAAAGGATTTGAAGGTGCTGTATGCTCCTGCCTACTACCCCCAATCACTAAAAACCCGCTGTGGGCATTTAAGGGTTAATTTAAAGCTTAAATCAATTCTACACAAATTCTAAACATTCACTGATCTGTAAATGGTGTGGCTGGCTCATCCTAATTCACAGCGCTTACAAGGTCAGTCAATCCATGAGACGCAAAGATTGGTAAATCCCCAAAGCGCAGCACTAGAGAAACCCCAGGACCCCACAATTTTCCATGCTAAGAAATACTATTTCCAAAGTGCTTCTGTGAATAAGCTGCTCTTCCGTCACATCTTTCAGTTATCTTGCGATATCGTAATCAAGTCCCCGGGGAATTATTTGCCTTGAATGCGGCCGGTCGGCGTGAGTGACAGCGTGTTGCGAGAACAATAAACGCTCCAGAGAAAGCAAAGTAAACGATATGGTTACACTGTGTGACGGCTATGCGCTCACAAATGGACTGCGGAAAAAAAAAAAAATCTGTAGACAACGGAATTCTGAGCACATTTTCAGAGATGTTCTGTGTTACGGCAGTGCACATGAGTCATATATTTATTTCTTTCAAGCGAGATATTAATTTTTTACATTTTTTTCTTATTTATGTCAGCAGCTGCTTGGGAGAGTTCCCAGAATACCGCAGCACTAATAATGAGGAAGTGTAGAAAAAAAAAAAAAAGCCTCCTGTTCAGTGGTTGGAATTTTGCACTTGGAGCGTTTATTGAGCACAGAAGTTTTAAATAGCCTAACCTTTTTTTTTTTTTTTAATCGTGTCTTGTGCAAAAGGTCAGAAAAAGGACTCGGCCAAAAAAAATCTGAATTGGCGCCAATGACTTCCTGGTACTCGAGCCAGAAGTTCATTTCAAGTACAAGCCTGTCTCCGGACGAATAAATTATCTATATCTGGATTGGGCGGACAGCCAATGACTTAATCAATGAGAAAAGGGTGTAAGAGAGAGGGAGTGGTCAACTGAATCAACAATTTTTTTTTTTTTTGTCTTTCTCGTGTTACAGGTCTCATTGGTTAACTTCGGAAGATGTCTCCAGGAGTCCCTGAGGTGGGAATGGCTTGTGGTGGGTGGCACAAGGCCCTTCATTTTGAAGTCACAAATGTGTGGCTAGAATTTGCTGAATTACTCGGGACGGTAGGCCAGGAGTCTAAGTTTCGGCTCCGGATCTTCTTTTTTCCCGGGGTCGGGACTGTCCTGCTCATGCGCGCCCGTGGTTTCGCGATTGGCCCGTAGATATACATAAAGAACACTACAGTGCTGGTAGGGTACACTCAAGTGAAGCATTTGTCCTGGGAGCAGATACACCGGGAAGTTAAATTCACACGTACACTCCATTTCATTTTCATCTACTGTAAAATAATATCTTCTGTTTAAGTCAATGGGCTAATTAGCTAACTAGCAAGCAAACCTGACGCTTTTTATTGAAGTGACAAATTTGCGTTTTTACGTTAACTTTCTCATGACACGTTTTATGACAGCACTTCAAATAACTATTGCATTTTAATGCTTATATTGACTGATTTGAAATTGGCCTCATAGGAAACCATACATTTTTAAGGAGAAGTTGGGTGTATCAATATGGCGGCCGGATGCTTCACTTTGGATAATGTAAATATTTCATCATCAGCAATCTAGTGTTCTAAATATATATATATCTATGGATTGGCCCAGGCCTAGACCCGGCCCAAGGACAGGCTCTGAGGAGCCTGTGGTAGAAGGAGGCACTCTTCTCCTCTCTCTCCCTACCCATCATCCTGTCTGTCCCTGGCTATTCAACCAATCCACTCCCATTGTTATCTTTTGAATGCCCCCCCGCCCTCCCCCCCTCTGTTGATACCAGACAGAGCCACAGACTTCAGCAGTTGGTTTCATTGGTATGATTCACCATTTGTTCACAATTGTAACAGTACAATAAACTTGTTAAAATACTATTTGTCCTAATCTCTCGGTTCTACGAGAAGCCACTTGTTATACTGAAGCTGAGGAAACAATCACTTCTGGCACTCAAAGGAAATGGAGCTCCAGAGGACATATAGAAGAAACATATTCTTTCAAGGGCTAATCTATGCAAATGCACGGTTGTTCCTTCCCACAGTCGATCCAGTTCAATGGTTTTCCCCACCTCTTGCCGGTATGCCAGAGCCTCACCAGTGGCTTGAGTAAATGAACTGCCCCAATCATTCCCTGCGATGATAGTGGTTGAAATTAAGATTCGGCACGAATGCCATGCAATCACTCTGTTGGAGGGCTTTGAATGTGATCAAAAGACCTTGTCAGACATATTCAAATGGGACAAAAAAGGTCGACAGCTAAACTGAGTGTGTGGAAGTTTGCTTCTTTCAATCATCATAATTTTATCTCTCTGCTTCTCAATACCTCTCTAGGAATGCATCTCAACCTGCCACAATTTTCAAATCAAATCTATGCAGATGGTTCTGCATATGTGTGCAGGACTAGGAAAAGGAGTCACTTGGGTCATTTTATGAAAATTGAGATTTTCCAACAAAATCTAAGAGTGATCTAAGATTTTCACGGCAAAGTGTTGTAAGTTGACAGTACAGCAGTTTGAAATTCTGGCTTTGCACGTGCATTTTCGGTTAAATAGAACAGGTTGAACTTTGACTTCGTTAATCTCAGAATGGAAAAAATCCCAAGTGACCCCTTTTCCTAGTCCTGCACACATATGCGGATGGACTTGTGAATCCATCCGTAAATTCTCTAAACCACTTCATCCTCACGAGAGTCGCGGGGGGAGCTGGAGCCTATCCCAGCTGACTACGTGCAAAAGGCAAGGACACACCCTGGACAGCTCACCAATCCATCGCAGGGCACACACACCATTCACTCTCGCCATTTTAGAGTCTTTAATTAGCCTGACATACATGTCTTTGGACTGCGGGAGGAGACTGGAGTACCCGGAGGAAACCCACGCGAACACGGGACGAACATGCAAACTCCATTCAAAAAGGCCTCAGGCTGGGTAGGGACCCACAACCTTCTTGCTGTGAGGCGGCAGTACTAACCACTGCAGCAGCGTGCCGGCCATCTGTAGCAGAAGGAAATTCCTGAAAGTTCCAGCAAATTAAGTGCAAGAAAAAAAAAAAAAAAACTTTATTAAAGCAAATACAGCATCGAAAATCGATGAGCTGTTAATTCACTGCTGCTACTACGGTAAATTTTTACGCTTTTGTTGTTTATTTAATTTTTTTAACCTTCTTGTTTTTTGGGGGATTTGAGTGGGGCATAGCCCCTCCTCTACATCAAAAAGCTTCTTAATGACAAATTAGATGATGATGATGATGATGATTGGCCTGGCTGATTGTCTCTGAGGTCGTAACGATGGCGATGTACCGTACTGCCGAAGCCCAGCACTTCTTAAGGAGAGCAGCTCCATCTCTACCTCTTTAAAGTGATGGAGTGAACACAGTCCTCTCCGTCCAGACTGCCACGTCTGCCACAAAGTTGCCAGGTCTGCTGGGTGCCTGTCGGTACAAGAGGTTCAGGTTGTTCTCATTCAGTCTGCACTCTGTCAAAGCTTTCCTTAGTTTATCATTTCTCCTCTCCACGGTCAAGACAGTCTGTCACTTTTTCAGGGCTCCCCTCAATGTGCCATTCTTCTCAAGTTGTCTTTTGCAAAGTAATTTTTTTTAGTGTTGCTTTGCCATTGGTTTTGATTTGTTATTGTTGTTCTTGCCGCGGT
Source organism: Gymnothorax reevesii (assembly GCA_029721435.1). Classification (NCBI taxonomy): domain Eukaryota; kingdom Metazoa; phylum Chordata; class Actinopteri; order Anguilliformes; family Muraenidae; genus Gymnothorax; species Gymnothorax reevesii. The sequence goes on from CM056576.1 coordinate 13,658,225, forward strand.
TTTGATGGCTTCTCATTGAAAAACAACTTTGCGCTGATAAGTTGGCATTGCAGGGATTTTGCAGGGTCACTCTCCACTTCGCTGTCTCGCCAAAGCAAACAGACTGAGAGAAAACTACACAAGCAGGTTCATTTCTCTTCTTCTATTGTTTTTTTGCAGTGGTCCATCATCTGCCGGGTGCACGTGCTCAGCATTGCTCCTGCTGAGTATGAGACCCAGAACATTGGTGGTTCAAGACTTTTTATCTTTACAGCGGCTTTTGAGCCAGTCCCTGCTCCAGGGGCATTGGGCCCTGCTAAATGTTATTAAACTAAAAGTTTAAGCAGCTTTGGATAAAGGCGTCACTTAGTCAACCTCTCTCTCTCTCTCTCTCTCTCTCTCTCTCTCTCTCTTCCCCCTCCCCCCCTTTCATAGGTAGGGCAGACTCGGGTCCGATGAGCTATGGAGACCAATAAGCCACAATAGCATTGTGCCTGGACAGCTCATCGATACATCGCAGGCCGCATACACCGTTCACACACCATTCAATTGCACATTCAAACTTACTCGCACTTTAGAGTCACCATTTAGCTTGAGATGCATGTCCTTGGACTGTGGGAGGAAACTGGAGTATCCAGAGGTACCCTGACACATACTGATTTCAAGTATGTGATATGGCTTGATAACACTGTACAATAAGGGTGCAATAGTTAGCATTAGCTAATGCAGTAATAAGCCTTTACTAACAGCTAATAAACATTTAACTAATACATCTGGTCATCATTTACAACCATCAACAAAGGTATTATTTATACATTATGCACTCTCAGAAATAGGGGTACAGCAGGAGTCCATTTCTGTTCCCCAAGGTATTATGTACCCTTTAGGGCTAATTATAGGACCACAAGGTACCTGTTTGAACCTTTTTTTGAACCTGCACTGGGGCAGTACCCTCAAAGGTACTGCTGTTGTACCTTAGAAGTGGGTTTTTATTTGTTTTTGGAACATTAAAGTACCTTTTAGACCCTAAAAAGGTTCACAGAGTTACCTTGAAGTCCTAGAATTAGCCCTAAAGGGTACATAATACTTTGGGGAACAGAAATGGACCCCTGCTGTACCCCTATTTCTGAGAGTGTGGTTTAACAGTAAGAAGTACTACATAAGGGATACTTAAGGGATGTTTTCAACTTCACAATAAGGAAAACAGGAAATTAGTAACTGGCTAATTATAGTTGCATAAATGCTTATTCGGCTGCCTAATGCATTAGTTACCTGTTAATTAACTGATAGTTAATGAACTAATGTTAATTAACGTACCCTTATTTTATGGTGTTACCTATGGCTCAATGGTGCCCATAGCTCATACATAAGACCCCAGTCTCCTCTGTCTTCTCACATTGTCTGACAGTCGTGCAGTGCTCCTAACCTTCTCCACTACCTGGTTCATGCAGCGGTAAACAAAGCCATCGTTCTCATCAGGGATGGTGACTGAATACATAACACGGGCTGCTGATCCTGTGTCTCTCTCCGCTGAGCGGCTGGGAACGAGCTTTGTTTTCCAGGCTTATTCCCTGGTATCCATTGCCTGCAAAGCTCCACTATGGCTGATGCCAGTGCAGGTCATTCACACCCCATTTCTTATCCAAGTCACAGGCAATTTTAGTGTAACAATGATAATTATTACTCTCTGTGCATAGCCATGGAACGAAACAGAACTTGGCGATTGAACAATAGGGCGAAACTCTCAGAGTTTTCAATCTTTAATCGAATCTACTGAGGCCTGCTCACAGTCTGTCTAGTTCATATTTCCATTATAAATGGCAGCACCGAAGATAAATCATCTCATCTCCTTTATCATCCGGGGTTTCCATAGATGTCCCTGTTCTATAAGATAACAGGATTTAATCTGAAGGGAGCGTTGCGTTCCCTTACGAAAACAAGATAGAGCGAAGCTCTTAAAATATTTATGCTCAACACAAATGGGACCGGATCCCTTTTTGATGCTGAAACTGGTCATGTGATGCATTTCCTCTGTGTTTGATGTGGTTTGAAGTTAAACATCCGAGGTTTTTTTTTCTTCTTCATCTTTGACGCGATACATGTGAAATCCACACAGGCGCATGGAGGTCGTGAAAGATTGAGGGTTGCTGTGTGGTCTTTGGGTGCGAAAGCACATGTTTACATGGGCCCCTCCCTGCAGCGATAAAGTGCACTCAGCTTTTTGTAGTCGCCAATTACACTGCCCAAATTATATAATTAGCTGAATGCACTTATGCGGGTTTAACCGTAGATTAGGCTGCAAATAAGACATTTCACGCTGAGACGGAGGAAAAATCCTCCAACTGTCATTCATGCGCAAATCAAGAAATGTGGCTAAAATATCAATTACTAAATAACTGGGCCAATTAAATGATTAGAGATGAAGTTGGCATGAAATTCGGAAATGGACGCAGCACTCCTTGCCCGCCTCTCGTTCAAGTGCGTGTGAACAGCAGAAAAATCTCACAAAGATGTAATTTAATACTGAGTGGCATAATTATATTTTGTGGCTGTGTGTGACTTTGTGCGTGCGTGTGCGCGCGCGTGTGTGTGTGCCCGCGTGTGCGTTTGCATGTGAATGTGTGACACAAGAACAAGATATGTAAGGAATACAAATTCAATTAAAAATGTCCAGTGGTAACGGAAGTGCAGTGGAACTCATTTATTGTTTGTCAAGCAGCACAATTGATTTTTTAAAGGAAAAATGAAAATGTCATCGAGACAATGCAGAGAGGCCGAGTCTACAACAACTCGGCAGACAGAAGAGAAATCGATGACTGAGGCTTTTTAAGGACTGATATCTTGTAAAAAAATAAGACACTATTTCCTTGCTTGAATAAAATTATAATTTGACAGTTTAATGTGGTCAATTTGTGGTCAACGGAGGTACATATAACATTTTAATGCTACATAACTTACTTTTTTTTTTTTTTTGCAAGGCAAATTTGTTGTGCCTTATGAATTTTGCTCCTTTGCATGTTTAAGAAAAATAATGCGCCGTTTCTCTCCATGTAAGTATATTTCAAACAAATAAAAAATGAAATTCAAGTAGCCCCATGTTTATTGTAAATTTTGTTCCAAAACTGTTTTATTATTAATGCACCCCATGAAGGGCGTTTTGTTTTCTGTTGTTTCTTTTGTGTGCTTTGCCTTACAGATTCTTTTATGAAAATGTGAAAAATAGTCCATTAAAAAGACACCAGCTGCATGTACCAAGATTAATCAGGCAAAAGTCATCTGTATCGTATTTGCTGTTGTTGTTGTTGTTGTTTTTGAAATACTACATAAAATACTTATGAAGTACTAATACTTTTTAAGGCAATAAATAATGTAACCCTCCATCCCAAAAATAGAAAAACAAAAAATGTTGAACAGCAATTTAGTTGTTGCTCATGAAGAGAATAGAAGACAGTTTGTGTGAAAAACAAAATAAAATGTACGCTATTTTAGCATTTTCCTTCCTGATTACCTACCAACCTAATATAACTCAGATTGGTTTCAAACTTGAAAAGTCCTTTATTTTTAGAGAACAAAAACTTTTCGCCCTTCACGCGTCATTGGCCTTCTTGACTCCTAGGGCCCACACGTCTATGGTTTTATGAACTGAGAGTCTGTTGACAATTAAGATGCACATTATCCTTTATGGCCCATAAGTGAGCTCGATTCTGGCTTGCGAAACCGCCGGGGTTTGCCAAAACGATTCAGCGCGGAGAGAAGCACATCTGTCACACGAAACAGTAATAATCATTTCATCTTCCCTCATTACATTTCAAGCCACGGATCCCTCCCGCTCTCGCTCGACAAAATGCCTTTGCAATGGTAAAGAGAAGTATTTATGTCTTTATAAACAGAGGCCTTGTGTTCTTTGTTTCAGTAGCAGTTGCTGAAATATACACAGACTAACTCGGGTCTTCCTCTTTCGAATATTCCTTGTCAGAACTTGTTTATTTTTAGATTTAACGAGCCTACCAATTTAATGAGGCTCGCCAATCAGCATAGAGTTTCATTCAACTTTAGAGGGTATAATATGGGTTTATACACTTAAAGCAATGGAATTTAAAGAGTTTGGATGATTCTTCAAAGATATTTTTTCCATTATTGTTCCTTATGACTTTATTTCAGTGCCTTGCTCATGAGCCTAGTCAGTACGGGCTTGTAAAAAAATGTTGATCGCCTACAAGAAATGTTACAATAAATGATTCTCCTATGACTGGATAGACATTGTGCACTGCAGAGGGAGAAAGCGCTGAAGCACAGGGAAGAAATCAGTTATGCTAAAATCAGTTAATATATGGGTGTCTCAGCAATAAAGTGCATATTTAGGTGATTTTACTCTAACATCACTAGTCCTCTCTTTCCCTCTCTGTCAGTCATACTTATGACGGCATAACATTAAGAAGTAACAATCAGCTCTGTTCCCGTGGATTCCCCTTCCTGTTGGTCATCATCTCAACCAAAAATTGGCCCAATCCAATTCATAACTGACTGGCAGCTTGACAAGATCTCAGGTTGTCTAATGAGGTCTGCTTAGTTGGCAATGTAGGGCCTGTAGAACTACAGTTTGTATCCGTTTAGATAGAGTATTGCATTGTAACCTGTCATGTTGTTTATAATACACCTGCACCTGACATACAGTATTTATGGTTCATCGAGATTATGCCAGGAGAATTTTGGTGGCAGTTACAATAATTTTCGGACGGGATGGCCGTCATCTGAACAAAGCTGGCTCTTGTCTTTTATCGAGTAACACTGAATTAGCTCTGCAATCACTTCTCAATCAAAGTAAGCAACTTCAAGTGAGTCCGGTGCAGAGTTATGATAAACACAGCTGTAATTATTTTAATTATTTTACTCCTGTTCCTTGTAATTTAAATTTGTCTGTTCCTTTGCACATCACAACTATTAATGAGTTAATGGTTAAGGAGTCGAGTCACTTCCAAAATAATTCAGATACTGTAAAGCCGTCTAGTTTGTGCTTAGAGTCGCAGGATGATTTTGTTCAACTAAAAGGCTTGGGAATTATTCATATAAATATAAGCATCCTCCTCTCAAAACTTGACTCAATCAAGCTTTGGGCTCAGCAAACGAAAGCTGATATTTTTGTGTTCATCAAGTCTTGGCTGTCCAGCGAGGTCAAAGATGATGTGGTTTCGCTTGAGGGATACGATAATTTTTCGTTTAGATAGAGTTAGACCTTCAAGGGAAGTGTGGCCATTTATGTTCAGGAATGTATTACGGTTTCTATTTTAAACTCTTTTTCGTTAAACTCTTTGTCGTTTTGTCTTGTAGCATTGAGTGTCTGTTTAGGAAATAATGTAAACTGTAGTACACTGACTGTAATTGGGGTTTATCGTCCTCAATCTGCTCAATCCAACGCAACTGAAAATTTAGCGAAATTGATGTCTACTCATGAAAACTCATGAAATCATTTTACTTGGAATTTTGAATATCGACTGGCTCTCAGATGCTTCAAATGGCTTGAAAGATGTGCGCATTAATTTGAATTTGTCTCAGCTAATCTCGTGTCCTTCAATGCCTGACCCTAAGGATCCAGCTAGAGCTACTCTTTTAGATCTTATTTTAACTAACAGGGCACAAAATTTTAAAGCTAATGGCATTTTCCCTCTGGATTTTAGTGACCACTGTCCTGTTGGTTGTGTCAGGAATAATGGTAATAAAAAATCAGAATCTAGGGTTGTCGTAAAAAGGAATTTCAAAAATTTCTCAGAACAAGCCTGTTTGTACGACTTGTATCTGAGTGACATGCATTACTTTGCTGCTATCCCTGACCTCGATATAGTGCTAAGTCATTATATCAAGTCATTTAATGGTGTGGCGGATAAGCACGTCCCCTCTAAAAAGTTGAGAATTAAGAACAGAGAAATTCCCTTATTTTCCCCAAATATTTCTGAATTGTTAAAGGCTGGGGATTTCGCTTGTAAAAGAAGCGTGTGTTTCTGGGTTGCGTTCTGACAGGCAGCATTTTTGTAAACTTCGTAATAGATGCCTTACGGCTATTCGGAAAGCCAAATCGTTGTATTATTTCTCTAAGTTAACAGACTCCGGTAGCAATCCTGTGAAATTTTGGAAGGCCTTTAAGTCCTTATCCCATTCTCCCTCCTCGGCCTGACCTAGCAGAATTACCAAGGACTCTGTTATTATTTCTGATAAGGGGAAGCTTTGTGATATTTTCAATGAGCACTTTATTAATGGGGGCCATCTCTTTGAAAATTTAGGGTTATTGCCAGCTGTTCCTCGTTGTGATAAAACGCTTTCTGTGCCTGTGCCTCTTATAGTTTTTCCTTCCCTCCTTTCCTTGAAGGGGAAGTGCTTGAAGCACTTTGTGGTATTAACCCTACGCAATCCACTGGGGCAGATGAATTAAACCCAGGTCTTTCATTGCTGGCTTCACCCTAGATTGTTAATATCTTGACTCACATTTTTAATTTAACCCTGTAGACTGATTCATTTCCCCTCTTGTGGAGGACAGCCTTTGTTCTTCTCTTGCAAAAGTGCGGCTCTTCAGATGACCTGAATAACAATCGGCCAATTCCAAAAATGCTGTGTTTAGCTAAGGTCTTAGAGAAGCTGGTCAATTATCAAATTAGAAAATTTGTATCTGACCATGCTATCCTGAATGCATGTCAGACAGGCTTCAGACCGAGTCATAGCACTGTGTCAGCTGCAGCTAGGGTATTAAATGATATAGTTTCTCCCTTGGAAAATAAGCAGGAATGTGCTGCCTTTTTAATTGACTTATCAAAGGCATTTGACACAGTCGATCAATCTATACTCATTAAGAGGCTAGGTTCCATTGGGTTTGATATTAAATCTCTGAATTGGTTTAATAATTATTTAACTAGTAGGTGGCAAACAGTTGTGGCTGATGGCTATCAATCAAACTTTATCTATCTTAGCAAGGGGGTTCCTCCAGGTTCAATCTTGGGGCCCTTGCTATTTGCACTTTTTATTAATGATTTTGGTGCTAATGGTACCAACAGTATGATCCATCCGTATGCAGATGGTCATCTACTCGCCTGCTCCTTCTGCTGAGCTTGCTCCTCAAAATTTACTGTCAGATTTTCGAATCATCCAACAGGCTCTTTTAGACCTTAAACTATTAAATTCTGAGAAGACCAAATATATGCTCTTCTCTCAGAAACCTGCAGCTAGGATTTATGAAGGTACCATTTCTACAACAAGTGGAATACAATGTGAAAGAGTTCCCACAAATATCTGGGCATTTGGGATGGATGAGAAGCTTAAAGGAAGCACGTTTATCAGCTAACCAAGAATTTGAAGGTTAAATTGGCCATGCTTTATAGAAATAAAGCCTGCCTGCCAAGAATTTGCAGATGGCGGATTGTGCAGGCGACTATTCTTTCTAGAATAGATTATGGTGACGTAATTTATATGCACTCTGCTCCCTCATCACTGAAGCCACTTGATGCAGTATACCATGCTGCCTTAAAGCTGCAGTAGGTAAGTCTTATAAAAAAAACTTTTTGTCATTTTTGCTAAAACTGTCACTGTGTACAGACAGTATTACATAAAAATAGTACTCTGTAATTTTAAAAAGGCTCCCATACACCCACATACTGCTCCTACTGCAATTTAAAAGAATCGTTCGGACCGACCAAAAAGAACCAATTAGAGCCAGGATGGTGTCTGAGGGAGTGTATGACAGACGTGAAACAGTGCACATGCACGCGCTGCAGACAGCCTCCCCCCATCCCCCCCTCGGTTCACGTGGGTGCTCAGTCAAGTTCAAATCTCCGAGAGCGGGTTCGGGAGCTTAGAGAAACTATTGCGCAACAACAGCAGCCATCAGCGAGGAAAAAAATATTGATACCTCCGTTACCCACAACAGCAAACAGGGCTAAGACAAGTAAGAAAAGGAAGCCAGAAGAAAAAAAACGCACAAAAGGAAGAATTAGAGAAAGGCTGGGCTAAAACCAGAGAGAACATCGAATTGGATTTTCAGAGGTGGAAGGAACTCCGTGATCTGGAAGGATTAAAAACCAACGCAGAGTTGGCGACATTTCTGCTTGACAGGTAAACCCCTGCTTTATTCCTTGGTTCATTAACACGCACAGCTAGAACTATTCGATATAGTCAGCGTCTTGTAATAGTTACAGTACTCCGTAGTACATGTAATGTTACTGTGATATTGCTGTCGGGCTAACGTCACCTTGTTTCTGATGCTAAGGCTAACGTTACTGGCGTTGTTTTATTAGAAAGTAGCAGAAAATATCTTTATGAAGTGACCTGGCAGTCTTATAGGTTGTGTTGTTGTCCTTATAAATATGAGTAACGTTTCTGTGCTCTCACAGCTAAATGCTGTCATACATGATTTACTGGCCATTTAGCAGGATTCACTACAGTTTCTGCACTCACAAAATGGGCAACTTACTGAAATAAGCATGTGCTGGGTTTCTACTGAATGCATAGTGCTGTAGATCACTTTTCATGTCGACATGATTTATTTCTGCTCGTTTATTGGCAGGCACTTCGTTAGACCTGAAAATTCCGGGTTTAAGGGCTACCTGCCCTTCACTAAGTAATCAATTATCCTGTTTTATGTTCACCGGTTTCCTTTTAGTTCATTAACATTCCTTTAGTACAAACCTCAATTCCAATGAAGTTGGGACATTGTGTAAAACGTGAATAAAACAGAATACAAAGATTTGCAAATCCTTTTCAACCTTCATTTAATTGAGTACACTATAAAGAAAAGATATTTGAAACTGATATAGCTATTTTTCTTTTGGAAATATTTGCCTGAAACAGGTTCCAAAAAAGCTGGGACAGGGGCATGTTTACCACTGTGTTACATCACCTTTCCTTTGAATAACTCTAAATAAGCATTTAGGAACTGAGGACACTTATTTTAGAAGCTTTGTCAGTGGAGTTCTTCTCCATTCTTGGTTGATGTGCGACAACTGCTCAAGAGTCCTGGGTCTCTGTTGTCCTATTTTGCACACATTTTCAATGGGAGACAGGTCTGGACTGCAGGCAGGTCAGTCTATTACCTGCACTCTTTCACTATGAAGCCACACTGTTGTAATATGTGCAGAATGTGGCCTGACATTATCTTGCCGAAATAAGTAGGGACGTCCCTGAAAAAGATGTCGCTTGGATGGCAGCATATGTTGCTCCAAAACCTGTATGTACCTTTCAGCATTAATGGTGTCTTCACAGATGTGAAAGTTACCCATGCCATGGGCTCTAACACATCCCCATACCATAACAATGCTGGATTTTGAACTTTGCGCTGATAAAAATCTGGATGGCCCTCTTCTTCTTTAGCTTGGAGGCCACGACATCCATGATTTCCAAAAACAATTTGAAATGTGGACTCTTCAGACCGCAGCACACTTTTCCACTCTGCTTCAGTCCATCTCAGATGAACTCAGGCCCAGAGAAGTCTGCAGCGTTTCTGGGTGTTGTATATACATGGCTTTCACTCTGCATGGTGAGGGTTTAACTTTCACTTATAGATGTAGCGACGAACTGTGTTAACTGACAATGGTTTTCCGAAGTGTTCCTGAGCCCACATGATAAAATCCTTTTCAGAATGATATCAGTTTTTAATGCAATGCCGTCTGAGGAACCGATGGTCACAGGTATTCAATATTGGTTTTCGGCCTTGCTGCTTACATTTAGAGATTTCTCCAGATTCTCTGAATCTTTTGATGATATTATGGACAGTAGATGATGAAATGCATAAATTCCTTGCAATTGCATGTCGAGAAACGTTGTTCGTAAACTGTTGGACTGTTTGCTCAAGTAAACACCGTACAACTAGGCCAAGGAGGGTCCTGGCTGAGGCGGAAGGTCTCAGTGTGTTTATCTCAACAGCCAGGGAAAAGAAAGTCTTTATGGTCTCCATTATAATAATGGGGTCTGGCTACAGCATCAGCACTAGACCACTACCTCAGGTCAAACATGATGACATCTTTCACGTTCTGCTTTTAACTGGTCTGAAACGTGTCCTGTGGATACTGCAGCCCTAATGTCGTAGCGGTTGCAATTAATTGACTCCATATGAAAGTTAAATAACTAACATACTATCTTGCACATTTGGCTAATATTAATTTTGCACAGAGTACTAACTCTACTAATTGACTCCACTTTCCACACTAATGTGTAACTCCGCCCTCAGTTCTCTCCCAGTGCTTTGCCTTGGTTTCTGCAGAGACTTAGCAACCATCTCTTATGCTAATCTGTCTCTCCCATCTCTCCTTACTTAGGCACTCCTCGAGTGGAGCTGTAATAGTTTAAGGATGTCCTGTGAAAACTAATTTTTGTCATTATTTCCCATTTTGCATTGTTTTATTACCTTGTTACGGCCCTAGTGGGTCTGTCTCCATTCCCATGTGATTTAACCTCTCTCTGTCTCCAAATATCTGTCACTTATGCATATTACTCTGAGCGAGCCCCTGTTTCTCATTGCTGCTCAGTCCAGCCCAGCCCATCGCGACCCTCCTGTCCGCTCTGCTGCCCGCTCGCTGACGTGTCTGATTGGTCTGGTGTTCCTGTCCTCCTCCAATCCTGGATCAACACATCGTCTTTTTCCTATAAAGCGAGCTGTCAACCGCACATTCGAGATGGCTGTAATTTCATGTGAGCAGTCCGTCCCGTGCTGTTAAACTCTGTGATTACCCGTCGTTTCGCTTGGATTGATTGTTGGAAATCGTATGAAGTATAATGACTTGAATCTGTAACTTTCACTCTGATGGTTACTCGTTGTTTTGTTACTTGTATGAAGTATTGATTGTTTCACAGTCATATGAGGTATAATGACTCAAAGCTGTAATTTACATTACGGTGGTTACTCTTTGTCTTTCTAAGTACTGATTGTTTGAGAATAATATGAAGTATAAGGACTTGAATCTGTAACTTGCACTCCGGTGGTAATTCGTTGTTTTGTGTGTTGCGTAAAGTATGGATTGTTAGACAACCGTATGAAGTCTAATGACTTGAATCTGTCATTCTGAAGCTTAACTTTGTGACTGTATGTGTTACATTCTGGAGGCGGGACCAGATAACAGCACTCGTCTTTGCAATTTGTTAGCCTTTAGTTTCGTGGTGCTACTCACTGAAGTTGTTTATTTTCTCCCTTTTTTTGTACAATTGGTTAAGTCCTTTTTTGGTTCTTTATTTTATTGGAGCAGCACCATTTCGGCCCTTTGTTTTCCCTTTCTTCTGTGTACCAGCCGCTGTTTTATTATTCAATTTATCAAAGAAACTTCTACATTAAACTAAACCTTCACTTCAACCTTTTACCAACTGGTTATTTGTTACTTCCTTCACTCCTAGACCAATGGGGATGTAACATACCTCTGGTGTTTTCGCCTCTCAGTGAATGTTTAGATTATCCCTTGCGCCTAGCTCGTTAGCCCCCTTGTGTTTATATAGTTCCTCACTTCTGCTCAGCTCTTGTCAGACTGTTGATCATCTTTTCCTGCTCCGAGCTCCTCGTACGCCAGTGATTTGATTTAGATTCTGTGACACCCGTCTGCCCGATTCCGATGCCTGCCTGGATTTGTTTGCCTCCTGATTACGACCCTTTTTCTGTGCAACTACTATTTCGTTGTATTGCTGCCCTGGCTTTTGAATTCGATTTCAGACACTTGACTCCCCTTTTTCTTACGATTTGGTGCTGTAATCTGTGCTTATTGGCTTTTGGAACCCTGCCTGTTTTTGGACTTGGATTTGGATTTCTGGATTGCCCCTCTGGGCCATCTCTATGATTACCTGGCTTGGACTCGGACTGAAATAAAGACCACGATTGTTGCATTTTGGACGACTAGCATTTGGTTCCTTCCGCCAGACATAACACTCTAGATATGGTTACAAATTAAGTGAAGGGAAATGTGGGCGTGGCATCCAAATTTCCCAGGGCCATAATGGTAAAATGACTGAAGGGGTCCAAAAGCAATTTTTAGAATTTTTTTTAGTCAAATCTGAGAGATTCCATTGGGGAGGGTGTGTGAATTGACATGAACCTTCTCGCATTAATGTCTATCCCATCTCTGGACACGTCAGTGGCTGCTAAAAATACCCCTGCTGTGAAGACTCTTCATGCTTCAGTTTCTCCTGAGCTTCCCAGCGAGCCTTCTGCAGCCAAAGAGAGAAGAGCTCAGCACTGAACTGTTTTATTTTATTTTATTTTTTTACATCTTTTTATAGACTATTTAATTATTTATTTTTTAATTAGTAATTTATCTATTTTTCCAGATTAAGAACCACTTTGAAACGCTGATAACAAACTTACAGAAACTAAATTAATTATTATGACAGATAAAAAAACAAACGTTTATCATGATGTCATAGCACTACTACTAGTGCTCTGCAACTTTGCTCACCTCCTTCAGGTAATTCTGTTGCTCCCCATTCTAGCGCGATAACTCTTTCCTACATTCGGCAAAATTTTGCATTGGCCTGGGCTTTTTTGGCCTCCTCTTCAGCTACTCTCCTATAAAACAGAATCCATGGGTTTCAGCAAAGCACAAATTCTGACCTTCTCCTGTATTATTTATCATTGTACAACTCATCATCAGTCATATAATGTTATATTAGGATAATATAACATTTTCCAAGAACAGCATTCATGTATAGTCTCATGAAACACGGTGGAACGAGCACACGTTTACAATCAAATTTCTTGTATTTGGACATTGTAACTTTTATTGGCGTAAGTTTATTGTACATGTTCAGATGACTGTTTTATTAAACAGCAGTAGGCCACAAAATCATCAATACACTGAAATCACCAATTCTATGCCTGTCTTCTTACAGCCTATTTATTGCATGAGATCTTTCGTAGATACTTACTGCTGGAAGGTGGCCTCTTTCTCCTCTATCAGACAGGTCATCATGTCGAGCGTCTCCTGGAGGGTATGAATCTCCCTGTGTTGGATGTTCCGCTCCTGCTCAATGTTTAACTTCAGCTCTCCTAGCTTCTTGGCCAAATTTGTCGACATTTCCTGGAATTCCTTGCATTTCTCCTTGAGCATAAAATCATTTCAAGATCAGGTTTAGCATTCTGTGTGGCCTTCAATCTTATCAGTCAGGATATTTGATATGATGTTGATTTGAGGGCCAAAAACTCAAATCAGCTCCTTACCCTCAGCTCTTCATTTTCTACTTCGGCAGAGTGCTCCTATTTCTTAGTCCTCTGCAAATGTTCCAGGAGTTTCGCATTCTAAATTGAGCAAATGGGTGTACAGTGTCTCAAAATGTAGAATTCTCTCCCAGAAAATTTAAAGGAATGGGAAATAATACGACCAACACTCCTCTCAGCCAGAATGCGGCGCACGGTGTGGACCGCCCCCCCCCCTCCACCATTCGCGGTGGTGGCAGGGGTGTGTCTGCAGGTGCCAGGACACTGGTGTTAACCGGCTTAATCAGAGAGACATGGAATGACAGGTGGATGTGCAAAGATCTAGGGAGCTTAACTGGACCGTGACTGAATTTTAAACTGTCCTATATAGTGGGGAGCCAGTTTCCGTGATTCCACCTTCAATAGGAGGTCCCGTGTAGACAGCCAATCTCTCTGACCCACCCGATAAGATGGGGCCAAACGACACATTCTATCAGTGGCGGATTTCTTTTTGAGCCCCGAGCGCAACAGAGATAAACGAACCCTGGTCCAAACAGACCGACAGTGACGAATGAAATGGTTGACCGAGGGAACCTTGGAATCATTCTCAGTCTCAGGAAACAGTGAGGGTTGATAACCCACCTGAGCTTCAAACAGGGAAAAGCCCGTGGAGGAATTAACCCACCTGAGCTTCAAATGGGGAAAAGCCCGTGGAGGAATTACTCAGAGAGTTATGGGAATACTCGGCCCATGCTAAAAATCGACTCCATGAAGATGATTATCCTCTGCTAAACAACAAAGTGTGTTCTCCAATGATTGATTCATGTGCTCAGTTTGCCTGTTGGTCTCTGGGTGGAACCCAGAGGAGAGACTCACCGTAGCCCCCAACTGCCTACAAAATGTCCCCCGGAATCTGGATGTAAACTTAGGATCCTGGTCAGAAACAACATCTTGTGGAAGCCCATGCAGCTGGAACACACAAGTTAACCACAAGAAGTGCCATCTCCCGCGCAGAAGGCAGCTTGCGTAGCGCAACAAAATGAGCGGCCTTGGAAAAACGGTCAACCACGATGACAGTGATGCCCTCAGACATAGTCCTGTAACAAAAACCAAAGCAATATGCGTCCAAGGACGCCTGGGGACGGGAAATGGTTGCAGCAGACCAGAGGGAGGGAGATGGAAGGTTTTGTTCCTGGAGTAGATACCACTGGCAGCAACAATTTCCCAAATATCCCTCATCATACCCGGCCACCAAAAACACTGGGTCAGGAACTGCTTGGTCCGATGGGCCCCCGGGTGCCCCGCCAAGTGGGAAGAGTTCCCCACTGGAGGACCTGTGGCCTAACTCTAGGCAGGACAAACAAACAGCCAGGTGGCTCCCCCCCCCCAGGACCAGGATCGATCTTCAAAGCCTCCTGAACCATCGCCTCAACCTCCCATTGAATGGGCGTCACAATCTGAGCAGCCGAAATAACTGGCTTCAGGGTAGGATTGCGATCAGAGTGGTTGTAATTCCGCGACAAGGCATCAGACTTAATGTTTTTAGAGCCAGGGCAGTATGTTAGCATAAAATTAAAACGGTTAAAGAACAATGACCACCGCGCCTGCCGGGATTTATGTTGCTTGGTCTGTTGAATATACTGGAGATTTTTATGATCTCTCCATAACACAAAAGGGTGTTCAGCCCCCTCCAACCAGTGGCGCCACTCTTCAAGGGCCAACTTGACCGCTAATAACTCCGGTCACCTATGCTGTAATTCCGTTCCGCGGCAGATAAAGACTGGGAGAAGTATACACAAGGGTGTAGCTAATTGTCCCAAAGGGGGCGCAGGCACAAAATAGCACCCACTCTAACCTACAGAGCATCCACCTCCACCACAAAAGGGAGGGAGGGATCGGGCAAAACCAGAATGAGCTCAGAGCAAAAACATTTCTTTAATTCCTGGAAGGCTGCCGTAGCTGCTGGAAAAAAACGCTGAGGAGGTATTCTTTCTGGTGAGCACAATAATGGTGGCAGCAACTAAGCTAAAATTAAGGATAAACCTGTAAAAATTGGCAAAGCCTAAGAAGCGTTGGACCTCCTTAACACTTTGAGGAGCAGGCTAATTCCTGACCGCAGCCACATTTTCCGGGTTCATACAGACTTATCCCCTGGAAACAATAAAGCCAATAAATGGGACAGTTTTGGCGTGAAAGACACATTTCTCAACCTTGACAAAAAGCTTTGCATTAAGGAGGGCCTCAAGCACACATCTGACGGGTTGTTTATGCTCTGAGAGTGTTGGAGAAAAAATCAAAATGTCGTCAAGATGAAAGAAGACGAATTTCTCCAACATCTCTTGGAGGACGTCATTAACGAGTGCCTGAAACACCAAGGGGGTGTTAACCAATCCGAACGGCAAGACCAAATATTCATAGTGCCTGTCAAGCATATTAAATGCCGTTTTCCGTTCGTCCCCCTCCCTAATGCGCACCAAGTTATAAGCATTACGGAGATCTAGCTTGGTAAGCTGTGCTATCTTTGTCAAGTTTTCTGAGAGAAAAAGGGCACAGTACAGACCATCATTATTGTTACAAAAATGCCTTCAGATTGCTTCCTTTTGTCTCACAGTCACAACCGTTTCTGTAAAAAAAGCTCTGTCATAGTGCATGGCTTAGTCCAATGGGATTTTTTCAAGTAATTTGATGTAGTAACCAAATACAAAATCATTAGGAATTAATTGCTTAGGTTATCCTTCCTTCCAGCTGCAACAAAGTTTCAGAAGCTTTCAAAAGGTTCAAATGTTAGAATCTTACTGCTGCAGAAAGCGATTCCTTCGCTGGTAGTGACTGGCCTTCATCTTCAGATCCTGAATCTTTTTTAGGGCAGTCTTCCTTCAATCTGTCCCCTAACTCTGTTTGCAGCCCCTAAACAAAGTAAAAATCACGCTAAACTCAAACTGTGCCATAAAATAAACAACAAAAAAATAATGAAATTCGCAAGAGGTCAAAAATACAATAACCTGCACAATTAGAAACTTATATTGGTGCATTCAGTTTATCACCTGAGGACACCAAAGAAACACAGAACAGAGTCAACACACTCAATAACTCCAAAAAAGCTCACGTAATGGTAATCTAATCATGGACAAGGACATAGAAAAGGGTTCTGAGACTCCTTGCATGCTGTAGTTATAGTAAATGAACAGCTCACAGCTCATCCTATCCTCCATGTTGTCCAAACTCTGGCAATAACGATCAAAACTATCTTGATTTCCTCCATGTTAAGGTATGATCTCCAGCCCTCATGGTGGTGGGTGATGAGCCACACAAGCTAAATTAAGAACAGTCCAAGTCAAAGGCGCCTGCAAATTTTTCACCAACGATCTCTTAAAGCAGGAAAATGAAAACAAAATACTCAAATATAATTTTTCAAGTAATTAAATATAACTGAATCAAATATAACTGATTGTTGGTGTAACACCAACAATCTAGCAACAGCACTAGCTCATTAAGCAAGTAGATGGCCTCAAAAATGGCTTGTGTGTCACAGAAATTGGCATTATATATAGAATGTCCATCGTGATGTCGTAATGTTAATACCATTTAAATCATGGTATTTACAGACATGACTCTGGTGGGAAAACATGGCAATGACGTCACAAGTCAATGGTTCAGAGATCCAAAAAAAAAAGAGGCGGAAGTTCAGCTAAGTGTAGGTGAAAGAACCACAAGTGTATCTGTATGTAGAAATGTCACTGCTTTATGTACAAATATAGCGGTTGGTGAAGCTGATAGGGTCACTTTTGACCAGGGGTGCGTTTCCCAGATGAACAGTTACCAGCTAAGTTAGCAACTTACAAAGTTTGTCCATTCACAGTGAATAGGTCCAACTATGTAACTTAGCATCTGTGATTTCAGGAAGCACATCCCAGGGTTCGATTGAAATGTACCCAAGGTAAAATTACACATATCAAATCGTACCCACATTTCTGTAACAAAATAGTTTTTTACCCAGCTGGTATTGAGATGTACTCGGGGTTCTAGCCTGGAACAGCTTAGGCAAGCAAGAGAAATTGGGGGACAAAGAAGCCCTTCAATTAACATCACTCGTTAATATTGTTGGAAAATATTAATCCAATATATACTCAAATGCATTACCAATCAAGTATTAACTAGAACAATATTTACCTAAGTGATTAAACTATCAGGTTCAGGTTACTTTATTTGTACCTGTAGGTAGATTTGTTTTGCAGTCAGTGAGATTACAACATCCATTTCAAAACACAGGTCACAGGACAGAAGCAACAAGAAACAAACAGGAAAAATGAAGGTTATTTAAAACTTCCTAAAACATAACAACCCACCCCCACCCCCACCCTCCCACCCATCCCCTGAAAAGCAAAACAAAAGCTAGAAACAAAGATAAAACATTAAAGTGCTCCAGGTTCCATTAATAAAACAAAAATAAGCATTAAAGAGGGTGAAGTACCATCAATTAAGATCAAAATTAAAAACTCAGCAAATCAACAGATATCAGACAAGCCAGGGTAAAAACCAAGTTTAAGATGAAAATGAAAGAATAAATATATAAGTGCATGAACAAATAAATACATATGTGCACAATAAGGCTACAACTTGTTCAGCTCAGCAATAGCAGCAGGAACAAAGCTGTTTTTATACCTGTTTGTTCTGCACCTTGGGACTAAAAACCTCCGTCCAGGGGGGAGAAGCTGAAATTCACTGTGCAAAGGGAAGGAATCATCAGTTAAGGCAGAGTTAGCTATCCTCCGCAACTGCTTAGAATACAGGGATGCTGGATAGAGCTGAGGCTCAATCAGTCGTCTTGACCATTTCACGACCTGACTCTTGGAATTTTTATCTTTCAGAGACGTGTGACCGAACCAAGACAGCAAGGAAAAAGACAAGATTGATTCAATAAAAGCCCGATAAAACTTGGTCATTAGTGTTCGGTCAATGTGAGAGCGCGACAGCCTCCTAAAGCAATACAAACGCTGGTGAGTCTTTTTACACACCGCTTCACAATTAGCTTCAAAGTTCGGTTTTGAGTCAACGATCATCCCGAGGTATTTATATGACTGCACACACTCAATGGACAGATAGACAGTTTTGTTGAGGTCTCTTCCTAAAATCAATCAACATATCTTTTGTTTTCGATGTATTCAGCTGAACGTACGACTCTTCACACCAAGAAACAAACTCCTCAACTGGGCCGTGGCTGAACTTTTTCTCCTTGAATAAACTTACAATAACAGAGCCATCAGCATACTTTATGATAGTTATTTTTTCATATTTGCTCTAACATGTATTTGTGTGCAGGATGAACAACAGAGTTGACCGCACATACCCTTGTGGAGACCCTGTGGATGTATGTTTTTGGTCAGACAGAATATTGTTTACTCTGACCTTTTGTGTCCTGTCAGTTGAAAAGTTAAGGATCCAGCCCACCAGATTATTCCTTAAATTAAATTGCTCTAACAGCCTTTCAGTCAAGATGTGTGGCTGGATGGCGTTAAAAGCAGAAGAAAAGTCCACAAATAAAAGCCTGGCATGAGTCCCATTATTATCCAAGTGCTTTAAAAGCATGTTTAGCAGAGTTACAGTAGCATTATCCACTCCTCTGTTAGGCCTGTAAGCAAACTGCATTGGATCCAGAGAACATTCTGTTGTCCTCAGGATCTCAGACCTGACCAGTTTCTCTAAAATCTTCATTAAAACCGAGGTAAAAGTAACAGGTCTAAAATCATTTAAGGACTTAGGACAACTGGATTTAGGGACTGGGACAACAGTAGCATTTTTCCAAATGTTTGGGACACGTTGTGTCTGTAGGGATCTGTTGAATATAAAATGAAAGACTGGACTCAGTTCTCTTGCACACAATTTCAGTAAACGACCACAGATATTATCTGGGCCATGTTGTTTGTTGAATTTTACAGCAAGAAAGCCTATTTCAACTTCTTCCAGCTGAATATTAAAGTGCTGATCATCTTTTAGTTTGTGGCTCTGTCCCAGAATTTCAGTGCTAAAATCAAAAGTATTAAAACGACAATACAAACAATTAAGAGTATGAGCCAAATCAGTGTCTGTGTTAAAACCATCTAAAATAACAAGAGTGCTATATTCTGTGCTCTGAAGCTCTGTTAAAGCTTTCATGCTCGCCCCGGCTGAGCCAAGGTTATTAGCAGCCATTTTGCTTTCCAAGTCTGACTTGTATTTTTGTTTTGATTTCCGTCTTCAACTCTTTTGTTGCTGAAAACAAGTCAGACGCTGATCCATACATAAAGGCCATTTTTTCCCTCTGTATGCAGGATTTAACAGACGCGAAGACCCATGGTTTTTTGTTTGGGTATATTTTGACAGGCTTGCAAGGAATAATCATGTCTCTGCAAAAAGCAACATATGCGCAAGCCACATCAACCAATGAGTCCAAGTTGTCTCCACAAGATTGAGCAAAGATATTCCAGTCAGTACAGTTAAAGCACTCCTGAAGAGAAAGAACTGAATCCACTGACCTGACTTTAATGTCCTTGGTCCTCGTTTTTTCCCTCTTTAAAACAGTCTTGTATGAGGGAAACAGGTACACGCAGGTATGAACCGTGGAGCCAAGTGGGGGAAGTGGAATGGATTTATAGGCATCCTTCACTGATTGATAACAATGACCCAGTGTCTTGCCACATCTGGTAAGACAAGTGGCATACTGGTGAAATTTCTTAAGTGACTTTTTAAGACAGTGAGAGAGTTTTAAACTGGACTGGCAAGGCTACCCTCTTGGCAGAAAATTGGGTATGTTTACTTCATGACAATGTGTACAGGGCCATAGTCTGTTACAAGATCACTGAAGAATCAGCTGTTCTATTGTCATCAACACTCACTTAAATACTAGTAGTAGTCTTATTCCTCGCCTTCTTCAAGGCAAGTTCAGCCATTCTCTGTCCCCAAAACAGCATTTTTTGAGAAAATGTCTGACTAGATCAATGATGCTAGGCCTTTTAAGACAATGGGGAAGTAATAATGTTCTGAAATCACGTGACCAAGGAAGGTAGCAAGTCGCATGATGTAGAGTGATTGCCAATGGCAAAAACTAGTGTTATGACTTGAAAATCCCAACAAGGAAAACCAGCAATGGCAACTTACACAAATTTATTCTTCACTGATCAGGTCCGAAAACTTCTACAAATAATCCATTGTGCAATCTTATAACACTCCAATGCCACTATGTAACTCTGACGCCACGCAAAAAAACCGCTCACTGACCAAAATCACAGCTTTTATATAGACTAGGAACATTCTGGAAAGATCTACAGCCCCCTCCAGGCAAGAAGATGGCAGAAACCTCTAGAAAGCACTAGTCTAATTCGTCATAAACAAGTGGTATTGCATCAAATCATGTTTTGCTACAGACACACCACTAGAGGGTGCTAAATGATGAACAAAATAAACAAATAGCTGACCAGTAAGGCAGCACAAATAGTATGTAACACATCTCCATTTACAAACGATATACAATGCTTTACAGAAAAAAAAAACAAAACAAAACAAAACATAACACTAGAAAGTAACAGGATGCATACTGTTACGTAATGGAAAAACCTAGAGTCTCTTTATACTGATATTAAGGGACTCTAGAAAAACCTAGCAAGTGATCTTACTGGGTTTAACCTTGGGATACTTGACTAAGTTGTCTACTTGCTATGTTTTACCTCTGTGATTTTGATGTACTAGTAGACATTTTACCAGGGAAAACACTTGATTATGATGCATTTCTCAGTGCGACTGGTGCTTAAGCACTGAGAAACGCAGTGATAATAATAACTGCAATAGTTGCAAAACAAAATTACACCTGATGCGCAGGTGTGCGAAGAGGAAAGCAATTACACACTGTCACAGAAAATAATACCCCCCCCTTCCCCCCTGCTTGATTGATGCTCAATCGTCAGAGAAAGTGCGATACATATTTCCATCCGATTAATAGCGGTTAATAAACACAGCGTGCATTAATTAGGGAGCGTTTTCAGGTTCTATTTTGAATGACCTAGCTTTTACTATCGCGGGTATTTTTTTCTCGCTGTAACGCAAAGCTAACCTGTATCTTTTCAGCTAGTCGACAGCAGCTGAATGGAATGATGTGAAGAAATGCAAGACGCTCATGTGCCAGGCAAACAGTCAATGCGATGATAAGCTGCAATTGGACGGCTGCCATGTTTGTCTTGGACACCGGCGAATAAACACGCGGCAAAAAAGCAACAAATAAGTTAACCTCAACATGCATTTTGCCCTTCTGTCTTGCCTTAACCCAGTGGTTCTCAAACTGGCGCCCCACTGTGTATGCTTGTTTTTGTTCCGACCACAGTCGCCGTCTTAGGACTTAAACAAGTTGTTGATTTGCGTTAATTAGTTGCATTCATGTTTAGAGCAGTTGTTTGTTCTCTTAAGCCATATTTGAAAAAATCTAAACATGCCATGAAGAATTAAAATTTCATATCCACAATGAGATATGTTGTAAACCAGTATGAATAACTGCAGAGAGAAACGATTTGACCGAGCCCTTAATCAACATAAAGAATCAATAGTTGCCTCATTGGTGAAACTGTCAACACATGGTTGCAAAAACCAAAAATTTATTTGCCAAACAGTAGTCACAAGTCACACCTGTTTCGTTTAATGTTCATTTTAATAACTTCAGGAAAATTATTTTGAAAGAATTCAAAGCAACTGTGTTCAGCAACCCAATTTGGAGCTTACTGATTTTCTCAGAGTCAAGTTTGATCTGTTTAGAAATGTTTTTTTTTTTTTTTTTAACCAGCAAATCCTCACAATATGGAAAAATAAGCAAAACATGTTTGAGTGTTTTAAATCTTCAATTCATAGTGGATATGTCCATAAAAATGCAGCTAAAGGTGGTAAATAGCTGTTCTAAACATGGAATGCAGCTAATTAAGACAAATCAACACCTTTTGAAAAGTCTAAGATTGCAGTTAGGGTTGTAACAAAAACCAGCATCCAAAAGGGGGCGCCAGGAAAGAGTTTGAGTACCGCTTGTTTTGGCCCCAATTTGTTATGACATACAAGACAGCAAGGGATGACAGACAAAATTTCAAAACTTAAACAGATTTAATTAAACAAAGACTGACAACTAACCTACAATTTATACTACTGACCAAGATTGACATATACAAGACAAAAAATATTTACAGTCCCTTGAGATGGGGTTGCTTAGTGATGTTCTGGGACAGGAAGATGCTCCAACACAGGCAAAAATCCACAAAAAACTTCACTGGTCTTGAACAGAGTGACAGGTCTGGTCAAATGTATCCTTCTCCTTGTAATTTCTCCTACTACTTTACTCTCTCAATTTCTCTCCTTTATATACTCTTTTGCAGCCCCCTCCCACATTTACACTTTTTTTTTTTCCTCTGGAACTTTCCCCTCTCAGACATGCCCAGGACATGCCCAAACCTAGCTCCAGACTGGGCTTAACAAAAAAATAAAAGTCAATACTGCCATCTAGTGGCTTTTTTCAACATTACATGCTGGCTTAAGCCCATGTAACATATGGATCCCTATGTGGGACCGTCAAATACATGCATTCCAAGGTATCCTGCAGTACCACGTATGTCCTGCTGAATTAAAGGGAAAAGAGTATGAAATGACGAACGAGATGTGGATATTTTCCATTTGATATAATGCTGTTGCCATGAAAATATTGCATTCTGGGTTTGAATGTTGAATACTTTGAATATGTTAATTAAATTACAATTTAAAGTACAATAAAAAAAAAGCTTTTTCTGACTTTTTCTGAACCTACTTAAGGGAAAACTTGGAGTGCAAATTTATCAGATTTTCTCAGATAGTTACTAATCTGGTATACGTTTGACCTAACAGTTCATGAACAGTATTTTGCAAATTAAATGCCCCAAATTTGCCACTTTTCCCCAAAAATGAGCCTTTTATTGAGGTCTGGACGAGAACTTTGGAAAACAAAATGAAGATTTTGATGAAGGTGTTTTAAACATGGAAGTCAAGCTGAAAACAATGGAAAAACAAGACATTGTCAAAGAATATTATATCTGTATTATTTATACAACCCCAATTCCAAAATAGTTGGGACGAAGTATAAATTGTGAATAAAATCAAAATACAATAACTTTCAGATCACGTGGGCCAATGTGTTATTTATTATAGAACATTGATAACGTTTCATATGTTGAATCTGAGACATTTTACATTAATATCCACAAATTGAGCTTTTTCAAGTTTTCTGCTTGAAACAGATCTCAAAAAAGTGGGGACACAAACAAAAAAGGGTTGAAAAAGCAATGAATTTACAAGGGCATCAGCTGAAAGAACATTAAGCAAGTAATTACGTTAACTGACATCAGTTGTGTTTGAACATGATTGGCAAGAAAAGGGATGTCTTAGAGAGGCTGAGTCTCTCAGAAGTAAAGATGGCCAGAGGCTCTCCAACCTGTGAAGGCTTGCGTAAAAAAATGTGGAATACTTTAAAAACAATGTTACTCAACGTCAAATTGCAGAGGCTTTGAAGGTCTCATCATTGACAGTGCATAACAACATAAAGAGATTCAGAGAAACTGGAAAAATCTCTGTGCGTAAGGGACAAGGCCAAAGACCTTTACTGGATGCTCGTGATCTTTGGGCCCACAGAAGCTACTGCATCACTCACTGGCATGATTCTGTCATTGAAATTACTCAATAACTTCAAATAAGTCTGTAAACACAGTCTGCCGTGCCATCCACTGATGCCACCTAAAACACCATCACGCAAAAAGGAAGCCATTGTTGAGCATGATCCAGAAGCACTGCAGTTTTCTGTGGGCCAAGGCTCATTTAAAATCAACTGTAGCAAAGTGGCAAAGAGTCCTGCGGTCAGACGAGTCCAAATTTGACATTCTTGTTGGAAATCGTGGGCGTTGTGTACTCTGGGCTAAAGAGGAGAAAGACCACCCCTCCTGTTATCAGCATTCAGTTCAAAAGCCAGCATCTCTGGTGGTATGGGGATGCATTAGTGCATATGGGGTGGGACGCTTGCATAGTTTAAAAAGCTCCATGAATGCTGAAAGGTATATAAAGGTTTTAGAGCAACATACAGCATGCTCCCCTCCAGATGACATCTATTCCCGGGAAGGCCTTGTGTATTTCAGCAGGACAATGCAAAACCACGTAATGCAGCTATTACAACAGCATGGCTTTGTAGTAGAAGAGTCCATGTGCTGAACTGGCCTGCCTGCAGTCCTGATCTTTCACCGATTGAGAACTTTTGGTGCATAATTAAACAAAAAGTCCGTCAAAGGAGACCCAAAACTCTCCAGCAGCTGGAAGCCTGTATTAAACAAGAGTCGGATCAAGTTCCAATGGCTAAACTCAAGAAACTTGTCTCCCCAATGCCCAGACGCCTCCACTCTGTGTTAAAAAGAAGAGAGGATGCTACACCATGGTAAACAGGCCTCTGGCCCAACTTTTTTGAGACCTGTAACAGCCATCAAATTTGAAATTGCTCATTTTGTGGATAAAAATGTAAAATTTCTCAGTTTCAACATTTGCTATATTATCTCTGTTCTATTGTAAATAAAATACTGGCTGGTGTGATTTAAAAGTCATTGCATTTTGATTTTATTCACAATTTAAACTTTGTACCAACTATTTCGGAATTGGGGTTGTACATATACGTACATATATGTACGTATATGTACCTATAATATATGAAAATGGCCAATTTTATATATGTTGCATATATGCGAAACCTATATGTGGCCCTATATTAAAACCTATATGTATATATAGGTTATTTCCGTGTGGGAGTTTAAGAATCCTTGATATTTCATCCCTTTAGGAAAAAGTCTGGGACCTTTAGTTGCTATACAAGCATCTCAGATAAAAGACAAGTGTCAGTTCATTAAAACTGTGAACAGAAATGTAGTCTTTGTCTTCAAATTCATTCACCACAGTGAACTGCTCAAATAGATGTGGGGATGAAAATGATTTTTGAAAGACATGTTTACTTGAATGTATGTTCTTCTGTGTACTTTCATTTTGTTATTTATGTTTTATTTTGCTACATTTAGACAAAGGACCTCTGAGCCATATTCATCAGGAAACTGCATTTCAGACAAGATAGAAAACATTCATTTGGTGGATGCAACAGTGTAGTGTATTACCTTTCAGTGGATGTGTATGAGCTGTGATGATGGGAATCCAATTTTATCTAATGTGGTGAATCTGGCAGTGACTTAAACTTAAATTAAATGCTTAATTGATGAAATAAACATAATCAAACCATTTTGTTTTTCTACATTTCCTTCTCTTCCACAATACACAACTCAATCTTCATAGAATGGAAATCAGTATGGTCAAGAAAGAATTGATGACCTTGTTATTGTTAATGTTTCAGGAAAAAAAATGTTACAAATAGTATTAGATATTTGTGTTGAAATCATAGCTTTTTGTCTCCTCTCACTTGCCATCGTTAATAATGACTGGTTTATACATAACATGCCATTGTCACATGTCAACGTGTATTTAGGATCAAATGTGATGCCAATTTCACGTGTTCACATGCGATTAATAAGTTATTGCGTGAAATTCTTAAGGACTTTGGACTAATATGCAGATATTACCTTGAGCATAAAAATATGAGCTTGGCATCATGTATGATATGTATGCTATACAATAGGTATGACAAACAGAACCTGCCACTGGGTATATGAGCTAAATAGGAGACATATACATTGTATGTACAAATAGAATATAGGATTCTTTATATCCTATGTGCGATATAGAGATCTATATGCACATGAATTTGGCCTATATGCGGCCTAAATACAGCATATATGTGGATATATGCAGCATATAGGTTACATATATGCGTTCATATAGACTCTTTCCATGTGGGCCTGCATGATAGAGTGTATGTGTGTCTCATCACCCATAAGTGCTTTGAAAGAGTTGAACAATCTTCAAACATTTTAAAAGGTAGCCATCCACTCAAGTTAGTTCGAATCAGTCTGAATTCAGATGCCTGTGCCATTCTAAATGAAAGTAACCCCTCTCCCCAACCATGCGACAGAATGAGATGACACCATTAAAGGTGTCCTCAGGCCAATATTCATTGGAAGGGGCAATACAAACATAATTTCCTTGACATGTTCGATCTTTGACCATTGGTCACATTGCCACATGCTCTACACTATGGGCTAAAATATTACGAACACTCTGCATTTTTCAGAATTTGGCTTGTTTTTGTCATGTTAAAGTTAATTTTGGGCTACAGAAGCGACACGAAATGTCGAACAGACACTTATATTGACTAAAAACGTTGCTTAACAACAACTGTGAAATTTGAAATTTGTCTTTCATCACATAGTCCTCCTTAGCCTGGATTAGAGCCCTGAGGACACGGGTAAATAACTTTGCCAATGATAACTTTTTTGAAAAAAACTTTTCGGTCAAACTGATTGTACTTGTTAGGAACCCTTAACACCAGCATACTTTGACTGCTTGGTCAGAACTTTGTGTTTCAGCAGGACAGTGACCCCAAGCACTCCGTTAAGCTGTGCCAAAGATATCTTGAGAAAATGGAAGAAGCGGGAGTGCTTTGGAAGATCGATGGTGTGGCCCCCACAGTCACCAGATTTGTCACCCATTGAGTTGCTGTGGGATGATCTTGACCGGGCAGTCAGAAAAATCTGCCCATCAAGTTCAGAAGAGATCATGAGTTCTCAGGCAGTTCTCTCCTTAAACTGCTGGGAAGAATGCTTATCAGGCTGTAATTAAAGCAAAGGGGCTGTACTTTGTAGAAAGTTGAATTTGGATATGTATATTTCTTACCAAATAAGTTTACACTTAAGATATGTGTTTCTGTGTTTTTTGTTGCCGAAAATATACTTTAAGTTTGGAAAAACAGCGAAATTCTGAATAATGCAGGGTGTTCGTAATATTTTGCCCTGGTGTCTGTATTATTTTGGCCTGTAGTGTATATTAGGACTGTGACATAAACACGATAGGTGTTCCGGTGATAATAAAGTAAGTTCTTCGGTCATGAGACCGAAAGTTGTAGACGGAGCGTTGAAAGCACGCTGCCCCTGGCACTCGACATTCGGCAACCTCCTGGCACATTTGTCAGAAGCTGTCATTCGGTGAATTCCTCTCTCTCTCTTTCTCTCTCTCACTCTCTCTCTCTATCTTTTCAAAAACCGTCAAAGCCGATGACACTGCTTGTCACATCCCATTCCTCCCTTTTTTTAGCCCCTGCCTTTCTTTTCATAAAAAAAGGAAAAGATAAAAGGCAATTATCTTATCTTTGCCCGCATTAGGCGTGTGGCCGATTGGCCCCATGACAGATGGTTGGCGCTTGGCACAATGAAGACCGTCCCCGTAGGAAGGGGGTGTGGGATGGAGGGGGGGGATGGCATGCACCCCGGTGGGCAGGCGCATCCATCATCAACGTTGGCACATTGAAAAACAAAGGAGACGCGTGGCTCAGGAAAACACAGTAGGGGAGGGGGCTGTGAGCGCTAAGCGCTAATTACCGGTCGCTCTTTACCCAAAAAGCGCCGAGCAACACATGCCCTCCCTTTCACTTTCCTGCTATTATTTCGCTATAATAGCGAGTGTCAGTGGCATCCCTCTAAATACCCGGCTCTGTATAATCGTAGGGGGTTTCGGCTAAATCAACACCCCGTCTCAAGGCCTTTATTTGTTTTATGACTCCTCTCTTCCTTCTCTTTTATAGCGCGTTTACCCTTTGTTTTCATTCGGCTTGTTTTAGCATCCTTTGTGGGCCCGGGAGGCCTTTGAAACCCAAACGATATTTAGACGTCGGCGATTGTCTCCTCTTTGGCGCGCATTGTTTTTCCCCCGTCAAAAATTGAATGCCTCTGCGAAAGGTAACGTCGCCCGTCTCGAGGGACAGTCGGCGAGACACAATCAAGCGTAGCTCGACGTTATATCCCACCTGCACTGCCAATGTCATTGATAATGATAATGATGGATTACCTTCATGAAATAGCTTTTCATTTCATCTCAAGATGACAGAGCAATTTACAGTGAAACTGAGGAGGGAAGGCAAGTCACTTCATAGTCCAAAAATGGGTATATCAAGGTTGCCAATTTGTGCCATATTTCTCTCCACAAACTGGCTGCAGTGAAGTCAGATATATTTACCTGTATGTTCTAGCAACTAAATTACAATACCCTATGTTAGGATTATGCCATTGAAAAACATCACCTCCTATGGTACAGTGTTCCCATCATTAAACTCTCCTTCCGTCGGCACAAAAAACATCGATACAGGGACAATGTCACGGACAGAGTAAGAGCTCGGGACACAAAAGACCACGAAAATATCTTATTAAATTGTGTTAATAGAAAGTGTAATTAATTCATATATTAAATATCGTCACAAGGACTGGAATAGTTAACCACCCAGAAGAAGGCAAACAACGTGCTACCGGCCAACCAGGGACAGATGTAAACAAGCATGAAATACCCACATCCTCCACCACGGTGTGGCAGAAATCTGGCCCGGAAACAAAACACGGGGATGGGATGGACAGATGGACTGGTGGATGGACGGAAGTATGAAGAGGCACATTTACACAATAAGATGTATCCATATAAAACATTTTGCAGAGACATATTGAGCAACTTAGTTCTGGCTGAGAAAAGAAGCACGACGGACAGACAGAAGTACCGATGGTCACTTTTGTGGCCGGGGATTAAATAATAATATGTTTATTTCGCACATATGTACATTACACATGGCAATTTAAAAGTGAGTAAATAAATACACGAAGAAGTAAAAATATATAAGTAATAAGTAAGACGGGAATAATAAGTACAATTATAAAAAATTCAAATAAAAATGACATAAATCTATTAAAAAGTCATCCATGACACATTAGTTCGTACATAAAACATCGATCATGCACAAAACCTCCTCCTTGCTGAGATTGTCAACCAACATGTTTCCATCTCTAATATCTATTAGTTCAAGCACCATCTTAGCTCTGAGCAGGACCTCAACATCCACATTCCTCCTGTAATCATTATACATTGTATCACACAGTATCGCAGAATCAAACCGATAACTTCCGATTATTCCATTATAGTTATCACCGAATATAGACTACGGATTGTGCAAAGCAAGAGATGCAATAGATTTTAGCATACCACTCCCGAACTCAAAAATATTCTTTGTAAACTTACAGAAGCGTTGTTTCAGACTAATCTCCAAGGGTTTACACTCAGAGAGTTCAAAAATAAGATCATTGTGCGTCCTGTAATGGACACCCCATATCTTTCTCAGTGCTCTGCGCCAGGCAGCAAAGCAGCAAAATGCAGGGTTTACATGGGAAAAGGCCAACTTCTGTTTCGGCTGAGAGAACAATATACCAGTGTTTCCCAAAGTGGCGTGGCGTAAGAGCTTCCCAGGTCTGCCGCGAGAAAACCCACTTACTGTTTTTTCCTGATAACCTAATAATATAAAACGGCTGAACTTACAGGATATAGAAATAACAATTCATGTCATTATCAATTCATTAAATTCAGTTGATTAAAATGCCTATCTGCAATTCCTTCTCGATATTTCCGCATCATGTATGCAATATTCAAATTCGCTTTTGAATATTTGCCCATTTGCATTTGTGTATTTGTGATATTGATGTTAAGTGTGTGTTCTATCAAAATGAAAATGAGTCTGTTAGTCATTTATGATTGCATAAATGCCTGAAACCTGGTTGGAAAGCCCCAGTGGTTGTCTCGTCATTCGAGTTGGTCGTGCGAGCAGAGCACTACATTATCATAGTAGTATACCATGAGATTTTTAATGGCAAACAGTGTGCCGCAAGAGAAAAAAGTTTGGGTAACACTGCAATATACAGAGCTTAGCAAATTTATTAGACCACCACCCAATGTGAGGTTTATGCCACAGCTGCCTTAAATTAACAGCATTGGTAATTACCAAAATAAATTTTTATGTTTTTCTAATGGTTAATCCACCAGTATGCACAATCTCTTTAACTGAAACGATATGTTTAATGCTAAAATATAATTATTGTTGTGATCCGTGAACTTTAAAATTGTATGGCCAAAGGAGGTCATACAAAATATTCAGGGTTTTTTCTTTGGTTTTTATGTGTGAATAAGAACTTAATTAGTTGTTTCAGTTTGTTATTAGCCAAAGAAATAACAATACAATTTTTAGATTTAAACAATTGTGTTTTCTTGTTTTTATTACAGGTGGTCTAACTAGGTTTATGCTGTCAGAGGCAACGGCAGGGGGTACATCCCCGATCGCCCCCAATCCTCCAATTCCCCAATCCTTGAATAGACCTTGAATAGACTTTCATTTGAACTTAATTTCAGGCCAATCGGTCAAATGGTTCTGAAGATATGGCCAAAAAGGTAACTTTCTATCACAAAGCGCCACCTGGTGGCAAAATATTGAACCATACAGGTATGATGTCATCATGTGACACGTTGTGAGGTCATGACCTTGCAGTTGCACATAGTTTCATGTCAATTGGAGAAATAGTTCCAAAGATATAGCAAAAATGATGAATTTTATGCGACAAGCTCCACCTTGTGTCACAATTTTGAACCAAACAGGTATAATGTCATAATGGGACACATCCTCAGGTCATGACCTTTCATTTGTACTTGATTTGAGGTCAATCGGACAAATATTTCCAGAGATATGATAAAAACAGTGATTCTTTCAGTTTTTGGCCCCCGGTGGCCAATCTAGAAATTGTAAATTGTCCAAAATTGAATCAGTTCTTCCTCTTTATGATACTAACTTATATGCAAAACTTGGAATTTCTAATTGAAATATTACTGCAGTTATCGCGTTAACACGTAAATCAGTTTTTGGCCCCTGGTGGCCAATCTAGAGATCCCTAATTGTCCAAAATTTAATTAGTTATTCCTCTTGAGGATACTTACTTATGTGCAAAACTTGAAATTTGTAATTGAAATATTATTGAAGTTATCGCGGAACAGTGATTTTTTTTGTTTTTGGCCCCTGGTGGCCAATGTAGAAACAGTAAATTGTCCAAAATTGAATCAGTTCTTCCTCTTTAGCATTCTTACTTATGTGCAAAACTTGAAATTTATAATTGAAATATTATTCAAGTTATCGCAGAACAGTGATTTTTTTTCAGTTTTTGGCCCCTGGTGGCCAATCTAGAAATAGTAAATTGTCCAAAATCGAATCAGTTCTTCCTCTTTAGGATACTTACTTTTATGCAAAACTTGGAATTTCTAATTGAAATATTACTGCAGTTATCTCGTTAACACTGAAATCAGTTTTTGGCCCCTGGTGGCCAATCTAGACATCGTAAATTTTCCAAAATCAGTTCTTCCTTTTTATGATACTTACTTATGTGCAAAATTTGAAATTTGTAATTTAAATATTACTGAAGTTATTGCGATATCACGTAGTGCAGCGGCGGCAGCGGCGGTTGGACCAAAAACATAATATCCTCGGAACGCCATTCGGCGTTCGGGGATATAATAAATTTGTAAAGCGCTGTATGGATTCAGTGCACAGTAACCTAAAGCATCCATAGATTTCTCAGGGCCACTTGGATTTGCAAGAACAGGGACACATGGATTATTGAAGTTCACAAAGCCAGCATTTCTCCATCTTGCCTGTAATGTGTCCCCTATCGAGGCTGTTGCTTTTTACCCATAATGCATCTAGGTCTTTGTGCTTTCACTGCCCTCTTTATCATGCCTGTCCCTTTGTCTTACTTTATAGGCCTCTCACTACTTCTCAACAATTATACTTCTAGCGAAACCTCTTCTTGGATTACGCTGAATGTATAATCTATACCGGATGGTTTAGCCCATTTCAATGAGGAGATATAAATCCCTGGTCTTGTTGAGGGTGTGTGTGTGTGTGTGTGTGTATGTGTTTATGTGCCTATACGTACACCTTCATACAAATCCATGCACGTGACAGCTCAAGTGCTGTCGTCTTTGTACTACCGTAGATAATTGGATATCGGAGTTTTCACTTCGGTTTAAGCCAGAATCCGGAAAACAATGCAAAATATTCTGGTGAATGCATCTGCAAATAACTGCCTTGAAGAATCTCGGAAGCCATGAGACAATTTAAAGCTGCAAGGGAAAAAAAAAAAAGAATAAAAATCCAGGAAGCTTTTCTGAAAGCAAACTACGGAAGAGGGGTTGTCTTCCTGTTCTATTGTGGGGCTGATTATTTGCAAAAATCTTCCGCTGAAGTAGATTTCCAAATGCTTAATTGCAATCAAACGGCGTAAAAGAGGATTATGTCTTTTTCATTCCAGCTTCGGCTGATTAAATTTTACCGTCCCGTGCTTGCTGACGCACCCCTCTGCCAAACAGCTTAGCATCACATGTGAGCTTGACTATGCCCTTTAAATTCATTACTGCCTCCGTTATGAATTTTAATCTTATTACGGGAAATACCTGAAAGCCAACACTGGCGATGCATTGTGTTAGAATGCACCACATTTTGAATCGTCCTGGTTTCACTCTCTACAGGTTTAACAAGCTCCAGTTTTTTGTAAGCAGTATAAATGAGGCTGATTGTCCACTTCAACCAATGTGATGTCATCAGAAACCCTGTCACATGATCAAGGTCAGAGGTCACTGAATACACAGCTGACTTGACCTCAGTGGAAACTGAAGAATACTGGACTCATGATTCTATAAATAAAAATTCTCTGCATATATTGTTAAATACAATGCTATCATGTATGAAGTACAATACTATAATGGCGAGAAACTGTTTTACACGCCTTGACATTACTTAAAATATTAATTTGCAGGAATTTTCTCATTATTTTCCTGCTTTATTAACTGCCAGAAAATAATTATGGCATTTATTAGTAAACATCCAATGAACTGTGAAAATGAGGAAGTCTCAATGAATGTTTGAGACTTAATTTATCTTACCTCATAATTAGACTTAAAGCCTGCATTGTTCTGGGCATATCTTTTTTTTTTTGGCATCTCACTTTTGAGATTTTGGGGAGGAAAGTTTTCAAAACATGCTGCAGATCATGACAATGGACCATGGAAACGCACCAGCATGCAAGACTTGAGTGCTTCTTTGCAGAAATCTTTGGTATCAGATGATGCTCTGGCCATTGTGGCTTTTAGCACTGGCGTCAGCTCATTTCCTGCTAAATTCGACTTCTTGCCCACAGGTCTTCAATGGTCACATAAGTGATAAGTGAGGGACTGAATGAGTGGGCAAATGTGTTGATTTAGGCTTGTCTATCTGTGAGAAGGTTTGTGTGTGTGAGTGTGTGTGTATGTTTGTGTATCTATGAGTGAGTGTGTGAGTGCACATAAGAGTGTGGGTTGTCTGTGCTATTGTGTGTCAGGAGTATAGAGGTTGTGTATTGTTGAAAGAAAGGTGAAAGCGTGTGGAAGACAATGTGTTTGTGTGTGTGTGTGTGTGTTCTGTATATATCCGCATGTGTGTGTCTGTGTGTAAATGTGTGTGAGTGCATGTGCGTATATGTGTAAGTGTGTGATCCTGAGTTTTTGTGCTTATCTCCACCTGACTGTAATCCATCTGGTGTCTTCAGGAAGTCAGCCCAGATATCCCCTCCCTCTACACACACACACACCCAAAATAAGACACCACCCCTTCCTCTCTCTCATTTCCTCTCCTTTAAGGGTTAAAGGGGGGGTAAATCTTGTGTCATTATAATCCGCCTGTACTCTCGCTGAGGTTCTCACGCTGCTTTGCTAATTGCAGGTGCGACTTTAGTTGGCAGGGAATGCGCGCTGGCGCCGTTATCTAATCAGGTGGATGGGTACGGCACATTAGCGCACTCAGACTGGAGAGCGAAAGAGACGGGGAGATGGAGAGAGAGAGGAAGGGAGGGAGAGGGAGGGCAAGGAGAAGACTGAGGAAGGGAGAGGAGACAGATCGGTAGGGAGGGAGAGAGGGAGGGAGAGGGGGAATGAGAGAGGATTCGAAAGATAAATGTTGATGGCAATTCCGGGGACTCTCTAAAGAGTTTTCTCCCAGTAAGGAGGGCGACTGTGACATGTGAGGGGAAGAGTAATGAGTATCATTTATGGAGGTGGAGCAGAGGGATAGCTGGAGAGAGAGAGAGAGAGAGAGAGAGAGAGAGAGAATGTGATGTAGATTCGGGGGGGGGGGGATAAGGAGGGATCGACTGGCAGAAAGAGGGACAGCCAGTTAGAGGAAGGAGGGAGATTGTTGAACGATAAGGTGTGCGAAGGACGATTAGCTAAAAGATAGACTACAAAATATATTATACCTGGAATTATTCAATCTGCTTTAAATCCACATGCAATATCAGTTATACGCTTAAGCAATCCAGGCGGCAGCCAATATAAAGCAACACTTACAACCAATGGCACTACAGCTGTCCTTTCTAAGGCCAACCACGGTCACACTTTACATGATTTCTCATAAAGGCTTCATACAGCATGTATAATGCCTTCATAAATGAGACTTATCTTCATAAATCATACATAAGCAAATGTCATGCTTTGTAAATGGTGGAATAACACATCCGTATTCAGCATGTGATACCAGATGTGACAATGACAATGTCACTTAGCTGACAATGTCACCCCTTATAGCATTTAGCCGCTAGTTAAGTGATATTGTCAGTTATATCACATCTGACATCACATGCTGGATAAGGCTATTTCACCCTTTACAAAGCATGAAATTTGCTTTTGTATGATTTATGACAACATTACCTCTCATTTATGAAGGCATTATACATGCTGTTTAAAGCCTTTATGAGCAACACTTCATCTATAGTGTGACCCCAATCGTTGCTCAGCCAGCGTCACTTTGTGCGTTGAACCTATTCACCAATGGTAAAATTATCTGCAGTTTAATTAACATTAACAGGAATGACCTCTCTGGATTAAAAGTGGGTCAGACTTTCAAAAGCCAGTGGCGCACAATGGTACAGGGGTGAATTGTTTGTGTAAACAACGCAGTATTACATGAATGCAAAATTATTCAACTGAACCCGAGGCACCCCTTGTAAAAATAAAGCGATTCTGTTCAATTGTATTCTATTCAATTCTACTCAACTCTATTATTTTCTCTTCAACTGACAAATATGGCAATTAGGTGACAACCACTCAGGCATTTCAATCATTGACATGGACAGTGAGATAGATAGATAGATAGATAGAGATACATAGCGCCATTAAAAACAACTCCATTAAATATGGCAAAAACGAGGCACCACAGTGGCTCATGTGTCGCTCAAATAGACTGTGTCAAATGGAACTTGTGCTCGGTCTCAACTGTCTTGAGATCAGTTTGGGTTGCGGTCCAGAATCTGTCATGTACAGGCTTTAACCAGATGTGGCGCTCCTGAGCTGCCATAGTCACTCGTGGCTGGCCTAAGCGGGGTCGATCAGTGACTGTGCCTGTGTTCCATTCTCGGATAGACAGCCGACTGATTTGTGAACGGTGAGAGTGCAAATGACGCACCACCTCTCGGCGGCTGAGACCTGCCGTAACATGCCAATTTTCTCTCCTCCTGTGTCACAAAGCCATTCCATTTTATTGATGTAGTAGCATCTTTCTTTTTCCTTTTTTGTTGGCTTTATGTTGGCTATTGAACTCACCCGAAAGAACAAGTCAAGTGTCACTGTACACATTGGCGCATGCACGTGGTGTGCGTCAGGATTACAATACCTCATGGCTCTTTATTTCTACTCGTGCCTGGAAAAGCAATTAAAATCAGTCGATTCTTCAACTTGCCGCAAATACAGTACAAACCTCACCATTGCGTTTTTAATGGAGCTAAGTATAGATAGATAGATAGATAGATAGATAGCAGTGGCGTGCCTTCAGAGCTTAAGAAGGCATTCAGCAACATCACCCTTTACCGCATAATTGCTCTTAAAACTGTTTGAGATCAAGTTCGCCTGATTAACAAACAAAACCAATGCATGACCTGTAATGATTAAGAACTGCTCATGACAAAGCGATTACCTTTTGCCTAAGTATATATAAATCATGTGACACAGTAAGGATGGCAATAACTGCAAAAAATCCAAAACTTTCACCAACTGTCATCTCTCTAGGGTCTCCTAATTTATTCGGATTAATACACAGTCGCTCTGCTGCACGTTGTGCCTCGCCGCGCCCTTTCACCACGACTGTATTCTGAATATTGAACGGATATGTATACCACATTGTGTAATGAGCCTCGCAAACTAATTAATGCAAATCTGAGCTATAGCGTGAGATAACATTACACGACTTCAGAATTTATTAAGGCATATAGACATTTTACGTCCTCATTTATGCACAGAAGAAGACTTTGTGAGGCAATGTGCACAAGTGGCATAAACTAATTTGATGGTCATCCTAGTCTTTTACAGTCTTAGCAACTGTTGCTAATCAGGCAAAGTAAACAGTGAGAGGACTAGGCAATTAAATATTGAAAGGTGAGGTTACTGAAAGCCTTCGTTATGGCCAATGGACCACTACTGAAAGACAGACGGACAGACAGTTAGACTGATTGATTGATTGATTGATTGATTGATTGATTGATTGTCCAGTTGATGCTGGAAATTTGGTTTTGGGTCCCTCCAAAATGAAAATCGAAAGGAATGTTACACTGATGAAAATAATAATAAATGTGTTATTGATTCCTGAAAAAAGATTTTTAAATCTTAAGGCCTTTCAAACCTACTGACACTGGAAAGAAAACTTGCGGCAAATCCCATTTTGAATCCAGAGAAAGACGCACATCATAGGAAGAACTGCAAAATGTCGTAATTGGAGGGGAGAGCCTGGGTATGAAAGCTTCTAGAAAGATCTCATGTCATTCGCTTCCCTTGAAGCCTCTTGGGCTTGTGAATCTCTCAGGGGAGAAGTATTTTAATAATGATCGTGCAACGTGACGAAATCCAAACAAACACGAATCAGAGGCGATCCCGAGACCCCCACTATAATCGCGAATTACACCTTCTCCGGTGACAGAGCGATAGACCTCCGTTTTCTTTTTTCTCTTTCAACCCCTAAGATGAGAGAAAACAGCTAGATTTTTAACTTTATTCAGGGACATTGTCAAAAATGCAATGTTTCAGATCGCTTTAACAAGAAAGAAGCATTAAATAAAATACACACATCGAGATATGCTCAATATCAGCTATAGAGGCGCAGAGCCAGTAAATGTAGGTGTGAGAAACTCCAGTTGGGGGCGGGGGGCATTGGTGAGTGGAGCCTTTACCCAATCAGTGACATACATTGATGACCTCAGCAGAGAGGCACCAAAGTTAAGGAGATATTATAGCTCTACAGACTTGGAGTCAAACATCCCTGATTCAAGGAGCAAGATCCCAAATATGTCATTAGATTGTTGCAAATTAAACATTGTAATGCTGACGTCATGATCATCGCTGGTTAAGGGAGGCAGGGAAGTTCAACAACATGGCCTGTAAAAACATTCCAGAATGTCGAGTACCAGGGATGGAGGACTCCAGTCCTAGAGGGCCGGAGTGTACCTACATTTTTGTTTCCACTGTTTATCTGGACTAAATTATCTACTTGGCTCCACAAAGAATCATAAGATTTGTTACAGATTAGATCACAGTAAAATGTTTAATTTTGGGACAGCCTTCATCTGTGTTCTCATTTGTGAGGTTTTCAAGACATGTGTCTAAAATGTAAGATTTCATAAATGGTTTGGCTAGTCGAGCTAATTAAGAAATTAAAGGCCAATAATTGGCATGGAAGCCAGTAACAGATACTGCCTGAGTCTGTTATGTACTCATAAATAATAGACCATTATGTTTATATTCCACCTCACAGATATATGCGGTGCAACCAGCTTATGCTGATATTAATATGTAATCTATAACTCATAAAATATTCAGCAAAGTCTCAAAACAGCAGAATTCTCCTGTTTTCTGTATTGCAAGGCATTGCAATATTTTAATATGATCAAGATATTTTTTCAGTATATCGCACAATATTCCTTGTTTGCACGTGACAGTTTTTTTTCAGGCTTCGAGAAGCGCATATCCCACAGGAGTCATTCTGCTTACGGATGCCATTAGGCCCTGCATATTGTACTTTATGAAAATGAGACAATATTGCAGAGTATACAGTATATATAAGCGCATTCATCAGCGTAGAACGAGTCCCACAAGATCCCTGGCGAACAAGCTGCTTTAGTCTACAATTATCCCATATGACAATAATCATAATAATAATCATCATCATCATCACATTCATCGCTGCGCTCGTCATCATCGCTCACACCTTTACCCTTCTGCTGCTTTTTTAATGCATAAGATTTTCCATTATCGGAGTTAGCAGTCATTAAGAGGTCTTCCATTAAAAAGAGATAATTAGCGAAAATTGGAGCAAGAAAGAGATAAACGGCCAAAAGACAGGCAAGAAATGTGCGCAGACACACACACACACACACACATGCACGTACTTGCAGGCACATGTGCGCACACGCACAGACACTCATTTATCATACACATATACACACAGGACAACGGGGATTTGGACATTGGAGGAATTGTATGTGACAGTAGACTCCTGAATTTGAAGCTGACACACATTACTTTCAGTCAGAAGGTGTGCGCATTGAAGTGTAATGTCATGTTTAGGAATAACAGGCCTTGAAAAATGAGCTACTTACAGTAAATGCTGTATTCCTACTGCAAGCAAATGATTCAGTCACCTGAACATATGTGCTCTTATACATTTCATTGTATCCCAAAAGAGTGCCGCAGCTCACTGGCTGTATGCGTGTGCACGGATACTCCTGAACACTGGGGGCAGAGGGCAAATAATCTGGAACACCACCATCAATGTCAGCCTCTTGAAATGAATTACGAACTATTTTTTGAGACGGGATATCGTATGGACTGGCTCAATCATGTCTTCAGTTTAGGAGTCTGTGGTTACTAGCAACTATCCCCAGCTTAGCCCCTGTCGGAGAACACTTAGTTGCAGCCACAGGTCTTTTCTACCCATTACTGTTTTCTAGGGAAGGTTCTGATACTTCGTCCACTCCCTTTCTTTCTTTCTTTCTTTCTTTCTTCAATATCCTGTTCTCTTGTTTGTATCCTGTCATGCTGTTGCTCGATCCCTTTGACTTCGGCTGCCGAGCCAGAAATTGCTCTATTAATATCCAAATGACATTTCAATTTCCTTTTCCTCCCCTGGGGGAGGTCTTACCGTGGGCCTCCATCTCTTCACCTGAATCCTCGTCTCGCATTTCTCTCTTTCACCCCCCCCCCCCTCCCCCACCCCCCTTCGGCACCCACCCCCCAACTCTCCAATTTCACCTCCTGACAGGCAGAACAGGTGAAGTCTGATGGACCTTCTCAACAGAAAAAAATCTGCTTTTCAAAAAGATGCATATATTTCTGAATTCAGGTGTTCCCGGAGTCTTGGGTGAGATGCAACGCTGTCATTGATA
This sequence comes from Gymnothorax reevesii, assembly GCA_029721435.1. Taxonomy (NCBI): domain Eukaryota; kingdom Metazoa; phylum Chordata; class Actinopteri; order Anguilliformes; family Muraenidae; genus Gymnothorax; species Gymnothorax reevesii. Next base: position 13,697,822 of record CM056576.1, read on the forward strand.
GCATCCGCTTGGGAACTTTAAAGCAAGATATATTGTTCTTTCTCTCGCTCTCTCTTTCTCTCTCCTTCTCTCCCTCCCCTCTCTCTACCTCTTTCCCTCGCTCCGTGATCTGAATTTTCAGAAAGCTGATTATTCGTCGCAATTTGACACATGTCACGTTTTCCGAATTGAGTTCAAGATGATTTTTGTGTTTGGCATGCTAATCATATTTGAAAAATTTCTACATTTGTTGGCTCGCCCAGCACATTATGACTGCTGCCATGGGGGAGGGGTGGGTGATTTGGGAAAGAACAGCCGAATGAAAATATATCGTGGCTGTCTCAGGTCAAATGAGGTTTCTGGAAGACCTGACATTTGACTAACTGAACATTACGGACCCTTTTAATGTGGATTTTGAAACCAAAGTTTGAATCTGTCTTTACTAAATATTTTTACTCTGAGAGAACGTGTGTTCTCCCTGCTGAAATAAGAATACTTTGCACTACATCTTCACAGTGCCTTTTGGAGATAACATACAAACTGTTTTTGGAGCATTCAGTAGCAAAAAAATATTGGAGTGACCTTCTACATGTCATCTGTTCACTGGATTTTAACCTTTTCCTCAATTTTACCATTATTTTAGTAAAACTAACGGTATCAGCATGCTTTAAGATGTCACAAAAGGCACAGCATTACTGTACTGTACATTCTGAACAGAATTGGACCTAGTATAGCGCCCTGCGGGACACCAGTTGATAGACATGAGGGGCCCTATTATTTTGTATATAAATCTAAGCGCACAGTCTGATGTACGTGGCGGAAGTGCATTTAGGGCATGTCTTCATCCATTTTTGCTAGCTTAACAGCGGGTTATCAGGGTATAATACAAGGCACAAGTTTCAATTGGGTTGTGCTTAATCTTTTAATTATTCATAGGCATGTTTTGGGCATAACATGAAATAAGTCAATCAGAGTGTCATCTCCCATGTCCTTTAAAAGCCAGATGCCCTTGCAACTTGTTGTTATAAGGGTCTACTTGACAAGTAGAAAAGAAAAAAAGTACACTGCAGATGAGTGTAGGAGTAAACCATTACTTAAAGTATGGAAACTGGAACACAGTAATCTCCAAAAATGTAAAAAATACTTCTTAAAAAATATTAAAAAATTTTTTTTATTCACACCCTGATGTTAAGATTCATCATAGTGAATTTCCGAGGCTGCATTTGAACTTTACATTACATTACAACTTCTGGATTAAACAAGCAAATGAAAAAAAAAAAAAAGATTTTAGTTTAGGGTCCCGGGTGAAACAATGATACGCGCTAGTGGGGAACAACCGACAGTAATTAAAACAAGTGAGAAAAACAGCCTGTGTGAAAGAGACAAAAATTACGCTAGTGTAACCCTTTGAATAATATCCGACAAGAGTGGGGGAAAAAAAAAAAAAAACTTGCTTACAATTAGCTGACGATTGAAGGTCAGGTCAGATAAATGGAAGCAATTTGGGTTAATTGTAGATGGTGACAATGTCTCCATTGCTTTTGCTGCTACTAAAAGGCTCGTTTTTTTAGTGGCAACTTTGTTTTTCAGCGAACTGTAAATAATAATGAAGACATTTCAAATGAAATGTGTGTATTTGATAATAGAAGTGGGACAGAGGTGTTGCAGGTACTGTATTAATGAATCAGGTAAGATTCAAAATAGATTTTTCAGATTACTGCAGATAATAGGTCATCCCATGCATGATTTATCCAAAGAAGTGAAGTACATTTTCAGCACTTCAAACTTTTGTTCTGTTAAAGTTTGTATGTTGTGTTATGGAAGGAAAATCCATGCACTGTTTTAGACCATGTGTCATGTAATTAATAGATAGTCTAATCGATGTCCCTGAACCGCTACCCCTCCAGGAAGGATCTCCTCGAGACAGAGCTCAATGTCAAAAAGTCATGGCTTTATCCTGAAAAATTTGTGAACACCTACATGCATAACCTCACATGTTGAATTGCATATTACCTGATGGAACAGGTTCACTAAGGAATTGAATAGCCTGTATCGCAGCAGCCCTGATGTGCTGACATCGGTTGCACTAACCATTCCCAAACGAGCCCCCATTTTGTCATGAGCCGGCTCGAAGCCATTTCCAAAAAATGAGCAGATGAACGGTTTATCGAAAAAATAAATTTATTTTATTACAAAGTGTAAATTAATGAAACGATAACTTAACTAACACATGATATAACTAAACCAAAAACACAGTGCACATGAGGAATTGCAGGGCAACTGCCGGGCAGAGCTGCAGCTGCGCAGGGTAGAGCAGAGCAGAGAGTAGAGACGTAAATACCAGCTCTCATACACCCGGGGTATCCACCCAGGTTCAGCGCACACCCCGATACCAAGCCTGCAGGAGGCCGTCACAATATGCATCTTTAAATATCTTGACAAAAATCTTTCTCATCATAATCTCTTTATTTTTAGTCGTAACGTGCGCTGCTGCTCATCCCTGCACGGGTACTATGTGACAAGCAGGGAGTGCACTCGCCTGCTAAGACGCATAGTGCTATCTGACTATACGACCTGAAATGAGCATTCAAAAACTGACAATTGACTTACGACTAGGCTTTTGTTTGTCAATTCTCTTTTGTTTTCGTTCTCTAGATAGCAATGTGCCCAACTTTAAGACCAACACCCCTATGGGCGCTCAATTCGGTGCAAATGAATTGGCTATTTACGCAATGAGGACACTGGACGGAAAATTGGTATTTTTGTTGATCATACAGTAGCAAAGACACTTGTGCTACGTTCTGCGCCCCATAGCCCTCCAGGGGTGCAAGATTGAGGCCAGGGGGTTAGATATATTTAGAAAATATATAGATATATTTTGATGAATTTGGAGTAGAATGAAAGGTGAAATTTTGTATGGTTGAAAATCTCTGTGGAAAATTTGGAGTTGTTTTTGCAGTGGGATGATATGATTAACGGTGTCGAATACTTTTCAGAAATCAAGAAACGTGGCCTTCTCAACCACGCCTTTGTACATCGATGCCTGAACTTGTTCTATGATGTAGCATGCCGCTGTTTCTATCGAGTGACTAGCCCCGAATCCAAATTGCATTGGTTGTCGTGGGAAGGGGATGTTGTTGAGATGGTCAATGATTTTTAATGTTCTCCCGGCTGCCAGTTTTTCACATACCTGTAGGTGAGATACAGATGGGCTTGTGGGCTTGTAGCAGGAAGTCAGAAGAGGGGTCCCTACTTTTGTTTATACGGCCACAATGGCGGGCTTGCATGAGTTACGAAATCTCCCTTGACCAATATAAGCACTACTGATATGTGTTTGTGGGTTAGCTATTGAGGAACTCACCTCATTTAACATGAGTGTATCCATATGTAAGGTCCTCTAAAACAATACTGTGTACTGTGTATTTTACAAAACTCCATTTACCATAATGCTTTGTGTTTGGGAATATTTTCACTGTTCTGATGTGACAAACTGTATTAGCTAATCAGATGTATTTCTTCTGTTTTTATTTGAATTTTATAATCCACCAATAATAATTAGTACATGTTTTATGCTCGTGCTGATTACCGGAGACCGTTGAGACATAGCTTGGTACGTTGACCGTTTTTTTTTTTGGAGCGGAGACAGCGACAGAGCCTGGTGTGATTCAACGGTTAAGCTTGTTTTTTTTTCCCTTGAGGTTTCTGATAACCTCGCTAAATATTAGCGATGGGGTTACGGATTTCTTCAGGCTAAGGTGAACTTTATGGGCTGTTGAAGACCTGGGACTGGCGGCGTGAGTGCTCCGCGTTGGAGGAGGACTCGGTGCTGGACCAACAGGGGTCGTAGTGGCACCGCCAAGCTGCGTGTGCCGCTAGGCGAGCCAGAGCAGATAGCGATCGGTTAATCCCCCCCCCTCCTCCATGCAGTTAGTCTGGAGACTGGTAGAAAGACACAGCCGTAAGCTTCAGGACTGAGTGGGAAGACTGGTCGTGAGTTACGCACCACACATTTTGCTACGAGCGAGTCGAATCAAGGGCACTGTCGCGGTTGCTACTTTGCCTACGGCTCAGAGAGCTGTGGATCATTGGCGGAGCTAACGTTTGCTCAAAAGCTGACGTAACCTTTGTGCACCAACATACGGGCCCCAACTGTGCGCTGTGTTTTGTTTTTTTTAGATCTTTGTTAATTATAAATCGCTGTACTTGTTATTCATACGGGAAATCACTTAATGTGTTGTATATTAAATGTTTTCACTTTCATGGTTACATATCAATAATATTTCCTATTATTATTATTATTGCTTATTAATAAATATAATCATTATTATTTAATTCTATCTGGGGTGTTGGCAGCTCATTTTTTTCACCTGGCTAACGGTATTGCCATGAAGAGTGCTATTTAGGTAGCTTAATGAGTGTATTGTAATTGAATACACTACAGTTACATAGCTAGAGCATTCATTATAATAGATTGAACATAATGTATTTGAATTCTGGGGAGATACATCCTGCACTGGCTTGAGGGTAAGTGTAGTTTTTCCACAGTGGAGGCACCGCGCTACTAAATTTGTAATCATTTATAAGTATTCATATTCCTATTTACTACTACTACACAGTTATTCAATTACGCTTGTGGTATAAGGAATCTCAGCCAGCTCACCATTCCACCGCTGAGAACTTCGGATCCTGTTGCGCCATTATTTATTGTGATTTAGGGTAACTATAAGTAGCCTGTACTGTGCTGGGTGATTAACACCCGTCCAAAAAGGGGTTACATTTTGGAGGCACCGCTGGGATTTTCCTGTTTACCAGAACGAGTAGGTAGCTGTGTTTTGCTTAGTGTTTGTCTTGTTTTAGCCCAAGTTTTTGCTGTTTTGCTGTGCACCTTTTAACATGGACCTTAGTCAGGCTGTTGAGTGGAGCCGTGAGGAGAATGTTGATTTGTCTCATGCAGCTGTTCTTAGCAGAGTGCCACCGGAGGCTAGTGATGATGTGGTTACCCATGTGCTCAGTACAGTCAAGGTTCTGGGTAGGACCCAGATCCGTGGTCGCCGTGGTGACAAAACTGGTAGGCACCTGTACATTTTAGTGGAGTCTTCTGCTGAGTTGGATCAGAGCTCTGTCCCTCCTGAAGTGGGAATTGCAGGTGAGGCAGGTCCATGGGCTGTTCATGTAGTGAGTAGCTTGCTGCCTGCTAGTCCTGCTCCTGAAGGGAATGATTTTGAAACTAAGCTGTTGGCATTGTTGCAGAAGGAGGGTAAGTCCATGGGTGATGTAAAGGCAGCTGTTCTGGGCCATCAACCTCCTAAGCCTGATGTCAGCATTGATCTTGTGAATGCCATAGGTCAGCTCGTAGACCGCTGTAATCAGGCATCTGTTGATGCACCTGGCTATAGAAAACTGAGGCTGTTTTCTGGATTACGACCTGTTCCTCCTGGTGAGGAAGAGTATGAGGTGTGGATGGAGCAGGCTATTCAGATGGTTACTGAGTGGCAGTGCACTGATGCTGTGAAGCGGCAACGCATTGTTGAGAGTTTGCGTGGGCCTGCTGCAGATATTATTAGATTTTTGAAAGTCAGTAACCCGTCTGCCTTGGCTTCTGATTATGTAGCGGCTCTTGACATTACTTATGGGTCCACAGAGTGTGGAGCAGACCTTATGGCTTCGTTTCGCTATACTTTTCAAGAGGATGGAGAGAAACTGTCTGCTTTCTTGTACCGCTTGGACAAGCTTCTTCATCGCGCTCTTTTGAGAGGAGGGATTGATGCTGCAGGTCTGAATCGTGCACGCCTGGAGCAGCTCTTCAAGGGTGCTCTCACCAATGACCTTGTGGCTTTGCGTGTGCGTGTGATGCACACTTTGCAAAATCCGCCTTCTTTTTCGCAGCTAATGCGAGCAGTGAGAGAGGAAGAGCACTGGGTAAGTGCTAGAGAGAGTGCAAAGGTTTCTGCGGCCATTTCCACTGTTCGCCAGGTCCCTGTGACAGCTGCTGTCACTCTTTCCCATGAGCCTGTTACTTCAATAATGTCTGATGTGGACAGTCTGAGGAAAGAGGTTAAGGAGCTGACGTCTTTAGTAACTAGAATGTTGACTGCTACTACAGCGTCTTCTGCTACTCCACCAGTCACACAGTGTGGCTCAAGCCAGGGCACAGGAACCACTGCTCCAGCTGCCCCCACAAGGGCTGTTTCTTCTGCTTCTTCAAAATTGCCGAAGTCTATGGCAGCCTCTCCTGTTCCTGCCATTTTCTGTTATAAATGTGGAGAGGACGGCCACACCAAGCGAGAGTGCACACGTCCTGAGAACTTGAGATTGGTGAATCAGAAGCTGCTTAAGAGGGTCACGCAGCAGGGAAACTTCCCCGGAGCTCCATCACATAAGACGCGTTCCGCTCATTGCTCTCCTCCAATCAAAGTCAGCCAATCACAATTACCATCTGGGTTAGTGGGGCCCTCGGCTGAGGTGCCCGTGCAGATAGAGGGCATTTATGCTAAAGCTTTGCTTGATAGTGGTTCTCAGGTCACCATCTTGTATCGTAGCTTTTACAATACATACTTGAAGCACCTGCCGCTGCAGTCAGTGGAAAGTCTCGAAATATGGGGTTTGAGCTCTCACAAATACCCATATGATGGATATTTGGCTCTCAGGTTGGAGTTCACTGAAGCTGTCACAGGTGTGTCTCAGGTAGTGGACGCGTTAGCTCTTGTGTGTCCTGACCCTGAGACAAAAGAGGGTATAGCCATTTTGGTTGGCACAAACACTCACTTAGTGCGGAAACTGTTCCACTCTTGTCACGAACAGGCAGGAGACGGGTTTCTTAACACGCTTACTATACACCCAGTGATGAAAGAGGTTTTTGAGTCCATTAAGCACACAGTTGTTTTGCCGGAGGATGTGGATAAGCATGGCACAGTGTGGTTCACTAGAACTAAGCCTGTTGTTTTAAAGCCTGGGCAGGAGCTGCAGCTCTCCGGCCTGCCCAAGTTTCCTGGTGAGATTCATGACTCTTTAGTCCTTGTAGATCAGCATGTTAGTGCTGATGGCGCGTCTGCCCCGGAGCTCGAGGTTAGGCCTGAAGTACATCCGGTCTCTGCTGTGTTGTGTCGCCGCATCACGGTGAATGTGAAGAATGTCTCTTCTAGGGATATTCTTGTGAAACGAGGTAGTCCCCTTGCTCACATATTCCCTGTAGACATGGTGCCGCAGATTCCGTCCACTTGCTGTTCCACAGACACTAGTACACTCTCTTCTGCTTCTTTTGACTTTGGCACTTCTCCTATGCCAGAGGAGGCAAAGCAGTGCCTCTGTGAGAAAATGCTGCAGAGGAAGGAAGTGCTTTCTTGTAGTGAGTGGGATGTAGGCTGCTCGAGAAGCACCCAGCATGAGATTCGGTTGAATGATTCACGGCCTTTTCGAGAGAGATCTCGGCGCTTGGCCCCGGCTGATTTGGAGGATGTGCGTCAGCATTTGATGGAACTACAGAAACATGGCATTATTTCAGAGTCCAGGAGTCCATATGCCTCACCTATTGTAGTAGTGCGTAAGAAGTCTGGTAAGGTCAGGATGTGTGTGGATTATAGAACGCTTAACCAGCGGACTGTCCCTGACCAGTACACTGTTCCTAGAATTGAGGATGCCCTCCATTGTCTCTCTGGTAGTAAGTGGTTCTCAGTGTTGGATTTGAGAAGTGGCTACTACCAGATTCCCATGAGCGAGGCTGATAAAGAGAAGACTGCCTTCATCTGTCCTTTAGGCTTCTATCAGTTTGACCGCATGCCTCAAGGAATCTGTGGTGCGCCTGCCACGTTCCAGAGAGTCATGGAGCGGACCGTCGGGGATATGAACTTTCTAGAGGTTCTTGTGTACTTAGATGATTTGATTGTTTTTGGCCGTACCCTGGAAGAACATGAGGAAAGGCTCCTGTAGGTTCTGATTCTGATTCGGAATATGGCTGTTATATTGAGGATGCTGTGCAACACACTCCTTTGGGAGCCAGCACACAGGTTAGCCAGCCTACACCGGAGTCCCCTGCGCCGTGTGTCTCCACGACATCTAGAAGCCCTAGTTTAGTACACACGCCTAGTGATAATTTGCTAGCTTCAATCAACACTGCACTCCCTGCCTCTTCACATAAGTCCCCTGAGGTGGTAGAAGATTTAGTAGATGCTGATCAGGATGGTAGTCCTCCTGATGTTCACTCTGTAGCTGACCCTGCAACTGCCTCAGTCGCAGTACCCCTTGCAGTGCGTAGGTCACATAGGGAAAGACAGCCAACTAATCGCTTGAATTATGGCAAGCTGGGAGTGCAGAGTGGGCACACTGTAGTAGCGTCCACTCTAGCCTCAGTGCAACCATCCTTTGAAAGGAATAATTCTCATGCCTGGTGGTGTTCTCCACAGGCTCTTTGTAGCACATGCACACACAGGCCAGTTCTTATGCCATGTAAGACTGTCATGACACCCATTGCTAGTTTAACGTACTAGTTTATGTTTGTTGTTTTGCTACTTTGTTTTGTTTGTTTTGTTACCTGTACTTTCCTTTTCAATGTATTTGACCCAGCATGGGGGCATGCTGTTTGTTTGGTGGGGGGAGAGTGTAAGGTCCTCTAAAACAATACTGTGTACTGTGTATTTTACAAAACTCCATTTACCATAATGCTTTGTGTTTGGGAATATTTTCACTGTTCTGATGTGACAAACTGTATTAGCTAATCAGATGTATTTCTTCTGTTTTTATTTGAATTTTATAATCCACCAATAATAATTAGTACATGTTTTATGCTCGTGCTGATTACCGGAGACCGTTGAGACATAGCTTGGTACGTTGACCGTTTTTTTTTTTGGAGCGGAGACAGCGACAGAGCCTGGTGTGATTCAACGGTTAAGCTTGTTTTTTTTTCCCTTGAGGTTTCTGATAACCTCGCTAAATATTAGCGATGGGGTTACGGATTTCTTCAGGCTAAGGTGAACTTTATGGGCTGTTGAAGACCTGGGACTGGCGGCGTGAGTGCTCCGCGTTGGAGGAGGACTCGGTGCTGGACCAACAGGGGTCGTAGTGGCACCGCCAAGCTGCGTGTGCCGCTAGGCGAGCCAGAGCAGATAGCGATCGGTTAATCCCCCCCCCCTCCATGCAGTTAGTCTGGAGACTGGTAGAAAGACACAGCCGTAAGCTTCAGGACTGAGTGGGAAGACTGTTCGTGAGTTACGCACCACACATTTTGCTGCGAGCGAGTCGAAGCAAGGGCACTGTCGCGGTTGCTACTTTGCCTACGGCTCAGAGAGCTGTGGATCATTGGCGGAGCTAACGTTTGCTCAAAAGCTGACGTAACCTTTGTGCACCAACATACGGGCCCCAACTGTGCGCTGTGTTTTGTTTTTTTTAGATCTTTGTTAATTATAAATCGCTGTACTTGTTATTCATACGGGAAATCACTTAATGTGTTGTATATTAAATGTTTTCACTTTCATGGTTACATATCAATAATATTTCCTATTATTATTATTATTGCTTATTAATAAATATAATCATTATTATTTAATTCTATCTGGGGTGTTGGCAGCTCATTTTTTTCACCTGGCTAACGGTATTGCCATGAAGAGTGCTATTTAGGTAGCTTAATGAGTGTATTGTAATTGAATACACTACAGTTACATAGCTAGAGCATTCATTATAATAGATTGAACATAATGTATTTGAATTCTGGGGAGATACATCCTGCACTGGCTTGAGGGTAAGTGTAGTTTTTCCACAGTGGAGGCACCGCGCTACTAAATTTGTAATCATTTATAAGTATTCATATTCCTATTTACTACTACTACACAGTTATTCAATTACGCTTGTGGTATAAGGAATCTCAGCCAGCTCACCATTCCACCGCTGAGAACTTCGGATCCTGTTGCGCCATTATTTATTGTGATTTAGGGTAACTATAAGTAGCCTGTACTGTGCTGGGTGATTAACACCCGTCCAAAAAGGGGTTACATTTTGGAGGCACCGCTGGGATTTTCCTGTTTACCAGAACGAGTAGGTAGCTGTGTTTTGCTTAGTGTTTGTCTTGTTTTAGCCCAAGTTTTTGCTGTTTTGCTGTGCACCTTTTAACATGGACCTTAGTCAGGCTGTTGAGTGGAGCCGTGAGGAGAATGTTGATTTGTCTCATGCAGCTGTTCTTAGCAGAGTGCCACCGGAGGCTAGTGATGATGTGGTTACCCATGTGCTCAGTACAGTCAAGGTTCTGGGTAGGACCCAGATCCGTGGTCGCCGTGGTGACAAAACTGGTAGGCACCTGTACATTTTAGTGGAGTCTTCTGCTGAGTTGGATCAGAGCTCTGTCCCTCCTGAAGTGGGAATTGCAGGTGAGGCAGGTCCATGGGCTGTTCATGTAGTGAGTAGCTTGCTGCCTGCTAGTCCTGCTCCTGAAGGGAATGATTTTGAAACTAAGCTGTTGGCATTGTTGCAGAAGGAGGGTAAGTCCATGGGTGATGTAAAGGCAGCTGTTCTGGGCCATCAACCTCCTAAGCCTGATGTCAGCATTGATCTTGTGAATGCCATAGGTCAGCTCGTAGACCGCTGTAATCAGGCATCTGTTGATGCACCTGGCTATAGAAAACTGAGGCTGTTTTCTGGATTACGACCTGTTCCTCCTGGTGAGGAAGAGTATGAGGTGTGGATGGAGCAGGCTATTCAGATGGTTACTGAGTGGCAGTGCACTGATGCTGTGAAGCGGCAACGCATTGTTGAGAGTTTGCGTGGGCCTGCTGCAGATATTATTAGATTTTTGAAAGTCAGTAACCCGTCTGCCTTGGCTTCTGATTATGTAGCGGCTCTTGACATTACTTATGGGTCCACAGAGTGTGGAGCAGACCTTATGGCTTCGTTTCGCTATACTTTTCAAGAGGATGGAGAGAAACTGTCTGCTTTCTTGTACCGCTTGGACAAGCTTCTTCATCGCGCTCTTTTGAGAGGAGGGATTGATGCTGCAGGTCTGAATCGTGCACGCCTGGAGCAGCTCTTCAAGGGTGCTCTCACCAATGACCTTGTGGCTTTGCGTGTGCGTGTGATGCACACTTTGCAAAATCCGCCTTCTTTTTCGCAGCTAATGCGAGCAGTGAGAGAGGAAGAGCACTGGGTAAGTGCTAGAGAGAGTGCAAAGGTTTCTGCGGCCATTTCCACTGTTCGCCAGGTCCCTGTGACAGCTGCTGTCACTCTTTCCCATGAGCCTGTTACTTCAATAATGTCTGATGTGGACAGTCTGAGGAAAGAGGTTAAGGAGCTGACGTCTTTAGTAACTAGAATGTTGACTGCTACTACAGCGTCTTCTGCTACTCCACCAGTCACACAGTGTGGCTCAAGCCAGGGCACAGGAACCACTGCTCCAGCTGCCCCCACAAGGGCTGTTTCTTCTGCTTCTTCAAAATTGCCGAAGTCTATGGCAGCCTCTCCTGTTCCTGCCATTTTCTGTTATAAATGTGGAGAGGACGGCCACACCAAGCGAGAGTGCACACGTCCTGAGAACTTGAGATTGGTGAATCAGAAGCTGCTTAAGAGGGTCACGCAGCAGGGAAACTTCCCCGGAGCTCCATCACATAAGACGCGTTCCGCTCATTGCTCTCCTCCAATCAAAGTCAGCCAATCACAATTACCATCTGGGTTAGTGGGGCCCTCGGCTGAGGTGCCCGTGCAGATAGAGGGCATTTATGCTAAAGCTTTGCTTGATAGTGGTTCTCAGGTCACCATCTTGTATCGTAGCTTTTACAATACATACTTGAAGCACCTGCCGCTGCAGTCAGTGGAAAGTCTCGAAATATGGGGTTTGAGCTCTCACAAATACCCATATGATGGATATTTGGCTCTCAGGTTGGAGTTCACTGAAGCTGTCACAGGTGTGTCTCAGGTAGTGGACGCGTTAGCTCTTGTGTGTCCTGACCCTGAGACAAAAGAGGGTATAGCCATTTTGGTTGGCACAAACACTCACTTAGTGCGGAAACTGTTCCACTCTTGTCACGAACAGGCAGGAGACGGGTTTCTTAACACGCTTACTATACACCCAGTGATGAAAGAGGTTTTTGAGTCCATTAAGCACACAGTTGTTTTGCCGGAGGATGTGGATAAGCATGGCACAGTGTGGTTCACTAGAACTAAGCCTGTTGTTTTAAAGCCTGGGCAGGAGCTGCAGCTCTCCGGCCTGCCCAAGTTTCCTGGTGAGATTCATGACTCTTTAGTCCTTGTAGATCAGCATGTTAGTGCTGATGGCGCGTCTGCCCCGGAGCTCGAGGTTAGGCCTGAAGTACATCCGGTCTCTGCTGTGTTGTGTCGCCGCATCACGGTGAATGTGAAGAATGTCTCTTCTAGGGATATTCTTGTGAAACGAGGTAGTCCCCTTGCTCACATATTCCCTGTAGACATGGTGCCGCAGATTCCGTCCACTTGCTGTTCCACAGACACTAGTACACTCTCTTCTGCTTCTTTTGACTTTGGCACTTCTCCTATGCCAGAGGAGGCAAAGCAGTGCCTCTGTGAGAAAATGCTGCAGAGGAAGGAAGTGCTTTCTTGTAGTGAGTGGGATGTAGGCTGCTCGAGAAGCACCCAGCATGAGATTCGGTTGAATGATTCACGGCCTTTTCGAGAGAGATCTCGGCGCTTGGCCCCGGCTGATTTGGAGGATGTGCGTCAGCATTTGATGGAACTACAGAAACATGGCATTATTTCAGAGTCCAGGAGTCCATATGCCTCACCTATTGTAGTAGTGCGTAAGAAGTCTGGTAAGGTCAGGATGTGTGTGGATTATAGAACGCTTAACCAGCGGACTGTCCCTGACCAGTACACTGTTCCTAGAATTGAGGATGCCCTCCATTGTCTCTCTGGTAGTAAGTGGTTCTCAGTGTTGGATTTGAGAAGTGGCTACTACCAGATTCCCATGAGCGAGGCTGATAAAGAGAAGACTGCCTTCATCTGTCCTTTAGGCTTCTATCAGTTTGACCGCATGCCTCAAGGAATCTGTGGTGCGCCTGCCACGTTCCAGAGAGTCATGGAGCGGACCGTCGGGGATATGAACTTTCTAGAGGTTCTTGTGTACTTAGATGATTTGATTGTTTTTGGCCGTACCCTGGAAGAACATGAGGAAAGGCTCCTGTAGGTTCTGATTCTGATTCGGAATATGGCTGTTATATTGAGGATGCTGTGCAACACACTCCTTTGGGAGCCAGCACACAGGTTAGCCAGCCTACACCGGAGTCCCCTGCGCCGTGTGTCTCCACGACATCTAGAAGCCCTAGTTTAGTACACACGCCTAGTGATAATTTGCTAGCTTCAATCAACACTGCACTCCCTGCCTCTTCACATAAGTCCCCTGAGGTGGTAGAAGATTTAGTAGATGCTGATCAGGATGGTAGTCCTCCTGATGTTCACTCTGTAGCTGACCCTGCAACTGCCTCAGTCGCAGTACCCCTTGCAGTGCGTAGGTCACATAGGGAAAGACAGCCAACTAATCGCTTGAATTATGGCAAGCTGGGAGTGCAGAGTGGGCACACTGTAGTAGCGTCCACTCTAGCCTCAGTGCAACCATCCTTTGAAAGGAATAATTCTCATGCCTGGTGGTGTTCTCCACAGGCTCTTTGTAGCACATGCACACACAGGCCAGTTCTTATGCCATGTAAGACTGTCATGACACCCATTGCTAGTTTAACGTACTAGTTTATGTTTGTTGTTTTGCTACTTTGTTTTGTTTGTTTTGTTACCTGTACTTTCCTTTTCAATGTATTTGACCCAGCATGGGGGCATGCTGTTTGTTTGGTGGGGGGAGAGTGTAAGGTCCTCTAAAACAATACTGTGTACTGTGTATTTTACAAAACTCCATTTACCATAATGCTTTGTGTTTGGGAATATTTTCACTGTTCTGATGTGACAAACTGTATTAGCTAATCAGATGTATTTCTTCTGTTTTTATTTGAATTTTATAATCCACCAATAATAATTAGTACATGTTTTATGCTCGTGCTGATTACCGGAGACCGTTGAGACATAGCTTGGTACGTTGACCGTTTTTTTTTTTGGAGCGGAGACAGCGACAGAGCCTGGTGTGATTCAACGGTTAAGCTTGTTTTTTTTTCCCTTGAGGTTTCTGATAACCTCGCTAAATATTAGCGATGGGGTTACGGATTTCTTCAGGCTAAGGTGAACTTTATGGGCTGTTGAAGACCTGGGACTGGCGGCGTGAGTGCTCCGCGTTGGAGGAGGACTCGGTGCTGGACCAACAGGGGTCGTAGTGGCACCGCCAAGCTGCGTGTGCCGCTAGGCGAGCCAGAGCAGATAGCGATCGGTTAATCCCCCCCCCCTCCATGCAGTTAGTCTGGAGACTGGTAGAAAGACACAGCCGTAAGCTTCAGGACTGAGTGGGAAGACTGTTCGTGAGTTACGCACCACACATTTTGCTGCGAGCGAGTCGAAGCAAGGGCACTGTCGCGGTTGCTACTTTGCCTACGGCTCAGAGAGCTGTGGATCATTGGCGGAGCTAACGTTTGCTCAAAAGCTGACGTAACCTTTGTGCACCAACATACGGGCCCCAACTGTGCGCTGTGTTTTGTTTTTTTTAGATCTTTGTTAATTATAAATCGCTGTACTTGTTATTCATACGGGAAATCACTTAATGTGTTGTATATTAAATGTTTTCACTTTCATGGTTACATATCAATAATATTTCCTATTATTATTATTATTGCTTATTAATAAATATAATCATTATTATTTAATTCTATCTGGGGTGTTGGCAGCTCATTTTTTTCACCTGGCTAACGGTATTGCCATGAAGAGTGCTATTTAGGTAGCTTAATGAGTGTATTGTAATTGAATACACTACAGTTACATAGCTAGAGCATTCATTATAATAGATTGAACATAATGTATTTGAATTCTGGGGAGATACATCCTGCACTGGCTTGAGGGTAAGTGTAGTTTTTCCACAGTGGAGGCACCGCGCTACTAAATTTGTAATCATTTATAAGTATTCATATTCCTATTTACTACTACTACACAGTTATTCAATTACGCTTGTGGTATAAGGAATCTCAGCCAGCTCACCATTCCACCGCTGAGAACTTCGGATCCTGTTGCGCCATTATTTATTGTGATTTAGGGTAACTATAAGTAGCCTGTACTGTGCTGGGTGATTAACACCCGTCCAAAAAGGGGTTACACATATCATAGACATCTTTAGCCTTTCGGACTTGAGGGATGCAATTACTCTGGCAGCTTCTGTCTCAGATACTGATCTTAAGCCTGATTCATAATTATGTGTTGAATCTACTCCAAATATAGACCGTAGGTATGGCTTATTTATACATCTGCATTAAATTGACACCACGGGTTCGCCACAAGTATGGCATAGCCGCAATCTCTACCCTGTAGCCTGTGCCATAGCCTGATGTGCACCTTCCCAGATAAGCAACTACACGTTGCAGCAACGCAGATCGCAACAACTGCGACAGATCCACTTGGTAGCGCAGCATTTCCTACTGCTTCCTCTGATGGTGCAATGACAAAATGATGCTAAGAAACACCAGTGCACAAGTATAAATGCTCACAATGGTGTCAGCCATTTGCAGGAGCTATGGTGCTGGCTCTGCGCAGATTCAAAAGTATACATCAGTCTTTAGTACTGCTCACTACTGTTGCATTGCTAGTACTGGCTGTACATGCAATGCTTTGTCGAAATGGGAAACTCTAGGTAACCACAGACTTCACAAAATATTGATATAGGGTCAGTGTTACATCAGCTGCACTATGTTGGATTGTGCCATTGACCAGAGATTTCAATGGCTTTGTCTTGATATTGCTTTAACAATGAATATTTGGTTACACTTTACTTGAGGGTACCGTCATATGAGTGACATGACACTGTCATAACTGTTACGTGTGTCATATAACAGTTGTGACAGTGTCATGTCACTCTTATGACAAAGTTGTCATAATCAAGAAAACCCAAACAATGTCAACTTGTCTTCTCAAAAACCGAACGACACTTAATGGCAACGTTTATGACATTGACATAATGTTTACGACACGTTCATGACTGTGTCATGTCACTCTTATGACGATACCTTCAAGTAAACTGTTACGGAATATTTTAATCTTGACTCCATATAGCTTTCCAGTCATCGCGAGAATTTTCTTTGGATGTTGAGAAAAAGTCTGCCTTCATTTTTTTTTCTGTTCTCCTACTGCACAGTTTCTTGGTACTGCAAATTTATGCCTGTCACGGGACAGCTTTGATTTTGCGGCTATTTTTAAAGCATTGTTCCGCTCCTTCATTAAATTTTGGACATTATCGTTCACCCAGGGGAGAGTCTGTTTTTTGTTTACATGTTTCGTAATTTAAAAGAGCTGACAAGATGGCTGTGGAATGAATGTCATCGGGAAAAAAAAAAAAAAAAATGCTTCTCACAATGAAATGTGCTCTCAGATGTCTGTTGGCAGCAGCTGTAGTCTGAGTTTTGACATTTGAAAGCCCAAAATCTGTTTTTTGACATGGACTGTATATTGTCTCAGTGACAAACTCTCAATTCTCTTTTCCCCTTTGAACTTTTTTTCTGTGTGGGCTATGATTCTCAAAATAATGGTTTCTGTTTTTTCGAAGAGAAAGAAGCCTTATGGTGTATTGTGCAAACGCAATGTAATGTGATTCTATTGTAACTAAATCGACAATGTACAACATATATCACTAATTACGAATACAGTCATAATCCCGGATTGGTTTATATTTTATACGTCCAGTTACTTTTTTATACAACATGATGATGAACGTGATTGAAAAAAGATTTTTTTTTATCCCATTATGCATCAGTTCCTTTACCCTTTTACCAAACTTCTGGTCGAGTAAACCGCTGTTTAACTTATTTGAATAAATCAAATTATTTTCTGTATTGAAAAACTGCGCATCGGACCTCCAAGCAAATAAAACAAACAGTTTTTAAGTGGGGTCAATGTCATTTCACTTCAGCCAACCCAGAGCACTGAAATTGAAATGCATTGGATGAACTGGAAACTCGTCAGACATTAGAACAATTTTTCGTTGCTCGATTTGAAATGTGTTTGACCTCCACCCGGGCAGACCGTTGCTTGGCGACGTGCCAAACAGACTGGCGGTCTGAATGCCCCCGGAGAGTTCGGGTGACAGACTTGCAGAGAAGACTCTGAATAGATCTGAATCGGCCATGGGAGCTCCGCAGCAGGAGAGCAGAGATGCTGTGTCATATTTGCCCACTGCTGCTCCTGGAGATGTAGCGTCCTGTGGGTTTTGAGTCGGACCCAAACAAAGTACATCTCGTATAGCAGCTGGAGATCTTGTTTGGCAGCTAATTAGCAGAATACGCCAAAATTAAGGTTGAAATAAGGGCCTCCAGCAGATGTTTTATAACCTCTCATTGTGGTAACTCAGCCAAATCCAGGTATTTGTTGTGTTACACCTTTAGCCAGCTTAGTGTAACTAATCATGATCTTGATTGCTATCACCAGATGGGCTTAATGTGGAACACAAGAGATACTTGGGTTTGGTTGGTTTCCCCCACCGAGAGGTAGGAGGTTCAGTGACTGTCAGAGTGGTGCAGCAGATTATTTACTTAAAGTGAGTGTAAACTTTTACATTTGCGTATATCCACTTTGAGGAGGATATTCATTTAAAAAAAAATTTTTAAAAAATATTTATGCATGGTCATCATGGCCACATTTCCATCCGATTACTCGACCACTATTTGCAGTCCTGAAGTTGGGAAAGCCACAGCTCCAATCCGGTCACTCCTCCCGGCCTTGTCTGCACTGGAGCGCTATCCCGGCAATGTGGTGGGATCACACCAGGGAAAGCATGTGTGTTTGTCTAATTAACTGTGGTTGGAATGCAACCCTATTGAAGGGGTGTGAAGACAGCTCCCCGTACTGATTCTTCCCTCTGCTTTAGTGCTCTAGCCAGTCTGCCTGTCTTGTCTAAAAAAAAAAAAATGATATTCTAGCCTGTCTCTGATCATTTCTGTATCCTGCTCTGTGCTGTTCATTCTGACTATTTGTAGATTTGCTCCATTTTAACTCCTGGAACGAGTATTGTGATAAGACTCGAGCATCACTCACTAATCAATCAATCAATCAATCAATCAATCAATCAATCAATCAATTTGCTGTTAGCAAGATCACAAGCGGGAAAATAAACATGATCTTGGCATGGATAACCAGTCCCTAATTCACAAACAGCTTATCTAGGAGTTGACGATAGTGTCACTTTGATTGTTTGTAGTTTCTAGCTCACTAGCTAATAGCCAGGCAGAGCTATTGGGATCTGGTGACACCTGGTGTCGTTAGTGTGGTTGTGGTCGCGGTCATGGTCATGTTCCATAACAAAATCTATCACAATCCTCTCCTTCAAACCCAGTGGCCATATTCAGCTTCCTATTTCATTTGGAGCTTTTTGGGACCATGTCTCTAAAGTTTGTTTGCAAATTTTAATTTATTTATTTATTTATTTATTTATTTTTAATGTAATTAAAATTTAGCAGTTTAGAAAATATGCCTAGTTCTATATCCTCTAGTGGCTGCTCAGTATACTGTGGCATACTGATATTCACATGCGTTTTGCCAGGACTGGTTTTCATTGCCTGCCGGTGAGCTACGGGGCCAGTGTGCCCATTTTTCTTGTTTGGCACCTTTGTTTGTCCTGCCCTGTTGGCAGTAGTTTTTTGTTTGGGTTTGTTCGCCCTCTTATCTATAAAAAGTGACCTGCATGCTAGTCTTCTGCATTTCCTCTCTCCTCCTGCATTTGGGTCCACACATTACTCCTGTTAGGAGACCTGACTGTGGCAGTGGTGTCCAGCGTAAGCCGCTTTTTAAGATGATTTCAAGACTGACATATAAATGAGTGAAGTGGTTAGTCAGAATTTGTAATACATCTGATAATTGTACCTTAATGAGCACATTACAGTAGACTTTGGATTTCGGAAGCCTGGGTGGGTTGGGACACCAAGCAAAAAATGAATCCATCTTGCCAAGCATTTTTAATCTTGTATCAAAACTTAAAGAATTATTTCTATTACCTTTAATTTTTCAGTAAAACAAAAATTCTGCCTGCGAGGAGAGATAATTTTGACTCATTTCCAGATTTGCCAATGTGATAGTAAAATTTCACTTGTCAAGCACGTGGTATCTTAAAATAAGCTAATATTTTCAGCTTGAGAGAGAAAAAATAAGTCTCATACTAAGATTAAATGACTTTTGAAGACAGAAACTTATTGTACTGTATAGGGTATATCACAAATCAGGATTAAAGAGTTAGCTGGATAAGAGCACTGAATAAAACCTGGAAATCTACCAAACCTGAAGCATGGAAAAAGACCGCTCCGAATTTTAGTCAAAGCAGTTATCCCGCTACCGCCGTAATCCTGCTTCCTGAAACACCTTTAACTGACTGGCATTGGCCCAGCACTCTAGGGGCTGAGCGGCATACAAATAAATCCACATTCGCCAAAAATGCCTCAAGGATTTCAGTTTTAGATCCCTGCTGTAAAACCTCCTTAAGGTGCCAAGACTCCAACACGAAAACATAAAACACAAAATGAATGGCCTTCTCCAATGAGCCAGACAGTGAAATAAATCACCTTAGCCGCAGGTAGAGGGTTTTCTCCCCTGTTTCCAACACTGGGGCAGTTAACATATTGTCTTATACCCACAGCCCTGGATAATAGATAGTAGCAGAGTGTGACCAAAGACATACATTTAAATTAGATTGACTGAGCGTAGTCTCACCAAATTGGAGAAAAGTGACAACTGAATGTTTTGGAATAAACCCCAAGCTGGTGCTTGATTGGAAAGGTGGGTGGGAATTAAGTTCTCCGACCAGCTAAATACAACTGGATGAAAGTCGAAAGTTCTGCCCATTCCAAAGTAGACTTCTGAGAGTGAAATGAGTTTTCACTAGTACCTGCCTGACCCCCATCCCAAAAAGAAAAAAAAAAACAATCAGCTGACCCAGCTCTGCTCTCAAAAATCTCCTCTCATTCGCCATCAGACTTTCAGTTGAGTTGAACACCTTGATCCAGAAGTGCTCAGAGCTGCAAATCCTGGGGTTGACATTCACTGATATTTACTGAATCCTGACTTGCTGGGGATTGCTGGCTGGTCCAGTGTTTTAATTTCAGTCCCACAGCATTTAAACACACATTTTCCTTGTGCAACCACTGTATACGTGTGTATGTATTAGTTTCTGATCCGCCACTACATTAAAACCACCTGCCTAATATCTTTTAGTTTCCCCCCGGTCCTGCCAAAGCACTTCTGACCCAAACCGATGTGGATGTGGATACCGCAAACCTGATAGTATCTGGCACCAAGATGTTTGCAGCAGGTGCTTGAAGTCTACTAAGTTGTGAGCTGTGGCTGCGATGAATCGGCCATGTTACTCCTGCATGTCCCACAAATGCTTGATTGGACTGAGATCTAGGGCTCTTGGAGGCTATAAAGGTCACCACCATGAACTTGTTGTTGTGTCCTTCAAAGCATTCCTGAATCAGTTTTTTCAGGGCAGCAGGGTGCATTATCCTGCATTAGGAGGCCACTGCCTTCAGGGAATACCGTTGCCATGAAGGGGTGTTCGTAGTCTGTGATAATGTTTTGGTTGGTGATACGCGCCAAAGTAACATCAGCACAGATGCTTGGATCCCGGGTTTCTCAGCAGAAACTTGCCCATTGCATCACCCTGTCTCCACTATAAGATGGAAAAAAAAGAAAAAAATAACTGAGGGTTCACAAGAAAGGGAACAATGGCTGTAGACAGACACATTTGCACAAAGTGTTTGTAAATGGAGAATGTTACCAATAGGTATCAATCCCAGGTAGAGCTAAACACCAATTCCTGTCAAATTTTGCATTGTAGTACTTTTGCTAAAACTATTTGAAAAGTGAAAACAACAAAATAATAAATGAGCTTTTGCACTTTGTGTCCGTATCAGTCGCCGCATTTTCATTTATTAAATGGAAATGGATTAGCACTGCGGCTAAATAACTGTGTGTGTGTTGATTCAAATGCTGCTTCAGCCTGGGGTGGAAGTAATTAAACAGAAATGTCACACTGCGTACCTAGAAAGACTGTTATCGAATTATTGCTTATGATGGCGAGAAGAAAGAAGGAAAATAGAGGAGAGACAAAGAGATTGACGTAGGGAGGGAAATGGATCCTCCTAAATATTTAATTGACTCTGTTTTTTTGTCCCAGTGCTTAGTGGAAGAGATTTTTTTTTAAGGTTTATTCACAAATGGACCAGACAGTCTCCTATTAGGACCGATTAGATAAAGTCAGACACATGTCTCCTTTTTTTATGAAAGAAAGAAAAGTAGACTCCCCAGATAGTCAGTTTATTCGCGCTTCAAAATGCCGGTAACTCGGTAGGGGTCATGGAACAGAATGTTCCAGAACACATTGAGGAGGACTGTTGGGGTAAGGAAAAGCAAGAGCCTTGATGGACCATACAGCCCAGCTCAGGAGAGTCTTTCAATTTTTCTGATAGCCCAGTGGATGGGCAAAAATTAACAATTGCTTCCTCAGTATGAATATAATAGGAGATGTTTATTAAAAAAAAAAAAACCTCATACAATCCCCAATTCCGATGAAGTTGGGACATTGTGTAAAAGATGAATAAAAACAGAATATGATGATTTGCAGATCCTTTTTGTTATGGCCCCAATTTGTTATTACATTAACAACATCCACAACAGCAAGGGATGACAGACACAATTTTAAAACTTAAACACATTTAATCAACAAAGACAACTAACAACTAACTAATCTACTGACTAATCTAATGACCAAGATTGATTAACAAGAAAAACAGAAATATTTACAGTTCCTTATGTTTGGGTTCCTTGGTGATGTCCTGGGTGAGGAAAATGCTCTAACACAGGCAAAAATCCACTATAAGCTTCACAGGTCTTAAACAGAATGACAGGTCTGGTCACATGTATCCTTCTCCTTGCAATTTCTCCTACTACTTTACTGTCTCAATTCTACTCCTAATATACTCTTTTGCAGACCCCTCCCACCTTTTAGGCTTTTTTAAAATTTTTCTCTGGGACTTGTTTCAGACATGCCCAGAACATGTCCAAACCTAGCTCCAGTCTGGGCTTAACAAGAAAAGGTAAATACTGCCATCCAGTGTCCTATATTCACATTACATTTTCGACCTATATTCAATTGAGTACACTACAAAGACAGGATATTTAATGTTCAAACTGATAAACTGTATTGTTTTTTTGGAAATATTTGCTCACTTTGAATTTGATACCTACAACACGTTCCAAAAAAGCTGGGAAAGGGGCAACAAAATACTGGCAAAGTTGAGGAATGCTCAAAAAACACCAGTTTGGAATATTCCACAGGTGAACAGGTTATTTGGAAACAGGTGAGTGTCATGATTAGGTGTAAAAGGAGCATCTCTCAAAGACTCAGCCATTCACAAACAAGGAAGGGGCGATGTTCACCACTTTGGGAACAACTGTGTGGACAAATACTCCAACAGTTTCAGAACAATGTTTCTCAACATGCAATTGCAAGGAATTTAGAGATTTCGCCAAGCCACATTCTGCACGTGTTACAACTGCGAGGATTTGTGCTAAAAGAGTGCAGGTAATAGACTGACCTGCCTGCCATTCAGACCTTTCTCCCATTGAAAATGTGTGGCACACTATGAAGGGCAAAATACGAAAACAGAGACACCTGACCATTGAACAACTGAAGTTGTACATCAAGGAAGAATGGGGAAGAATTCCACCTGCAAGGCATCTACAATTAGCGTCCTCTTTTCCCAAATGCTTATTGAGTGTAGTTAAAAGGAAAGGAGATTTAACACAGTGGTAAACATGCGCAAAAATTAGTGAATATTTTCAAATAAGCAATAAAGTTTATCAGTTAGAATATTAAATATCATGTCTTTGTAGTGTACTAAATTGAATCTAAGTCGAAAAGGATTTGCCAATCATTATTTTCTCTTTTTATTCATGTTTTACAGAATGTCTCAACTTCATTGGAATTGGGGTTTGTAATATATTGCTTAATTTTTAAAACAATTGAACATCCCCCAGTGAATTGCTAGCTTGGTGTTACTTGTTATTGTTTTTCTTTTTTTTTTTTTTTTTTGCAATTCATCTGTCCTTATTTTTGGTAGTTGTTGATTGTTTCCTATTCATGGGATGGTATTACTTAATAGTTATTTGCAGCTTACCATTCAGTGGTATTAAAGCTGCTGTCACTCATTTGGTCTGTTTAGCTGGCTTCTTGCCCCTTGCGTAAGTCATTCCCGCCCCCCATCCCCAAGTCACACATGAATGCACATCGCTTTCCGACTGAGGCTGAGATTGAGCTCAAAACATGGACCAACAACAAATTCCATGCAGAAACTTCGGTATGAATATGGTAAGGAGATCGTTGCTACAGTTTAAATCAAAACCGTCAATACGAAAATACTTTTCTGCTAGCCCTTCTCTCTCATATAAATACATGCCATTGCCCAGTTATACAACAGCATCCCGTTGTAAGAACAAAACAAAAACCAGTTTTGCTGCTACACAGCTAATCAAGCTAGTAGTCAGCCACAAACGACGACAGTACATTTATAAACTAACATTTGCAGGATTAAAAACCTCCTACAGGACTACCCGCGACTAATAAAACTGCATAACTACTACAGAGTATAACATAGCTTACCTGTTCAGGCAGCCACAAGGCTAGCTGCACATCGCTTTTTTTTCGTTTTTTAGAAAAAAAACTTTTTTCCGAAAGTCGCAACAATATATACATGGCTCTTGGCCATCTATTTTTTCTTCCTTGACTATCTCTTCCTCTACCAGTTCTTTTGTACGCTGTCTCTGATAGCGTTGGATGGGGAGCTTCATCTGTTCTGCTGCGTAGGCTTGTAGCTATGGGCTATCTCTACAGTAAAGTAGTGATCTGCTATTATTGCCAGGGGAAGAAATTCCTATCTTGGCTTGCCACACAAATATGTGACTGTCACAGACACGACCACAGAGATATAAGAAAACTAGAGGTGACGACGTGTGGGCTGGACCAAAGCGGAACCGGCAGAATAGGCTTTGCCATCTTGTCTATGTATAAATGTCCAATGAGGTACATGCAAACAGTAGGCTAAACATGGGTGTTAACAAATTAGAGACTCGTTTTCTGTGTTCATTTTTATCCTTTCATACTTAAAATGGACACAAATAAGGAATCGTAATCAAACAACAATATTTATTTAAAAAAAAAAAAAATATATATATATATAGATATATATATATTTCAAATTCGGTATATTCGAAGTCTATATAATCGGAAGACATTACAGAAAAATCGAAACTTCAGCTGTTGTCCCGTATGAGTGAGTTTTCGTTTTATATGAGCACGGTTTAGGCCAGTTGTACTGCATTTTCCATTAAACGTCTGTCCCGATATACATACACAAGACGGCGGCGGCGTGCTGCTGCAGAAACCACGGAATTGTCCACTCTACTTTTTTTATGTCTCTGTGGACACAACCCCCACGCTCACTGCCCAAACATGTTATTCACTTTCTTTTAAAAGTGCTCTTCTCAACTGTTGTCTATCACGCACGTCCAGATACTGTAGACCATTGCCTCCTGAGGTCACAAAATCCAATGGGTCATATTTTTTGATGGAACAGCGCGCGTTCACAAGCAGAGAGAGCCGCCTCATTATGGCATTCTCTCACCTAATTGGATAGAGGCACTGGGTGACTCTTACTTGCTGCTATTCAATGGCAAGTATTTCTATTTTTAGTTAGTTGATTAGCAGTTCATTGATAATTGTTGATTGAAATTCATTAGTTAGTTACCATTCAGTGGTAGATATAAGTTGGCTATCATTCATTGCTAGTCACCCATGCCACCCATAAACACAGCCATTCCCTCCAGTTGAAAATTACTCTCATTCACACAGCCTAGCCCTCTCTAAAGCACAGGCACTGCCAATTTGTCCGTACATAAATGAGGAGCCGTTAGCGCGGAGAGCGGTGAAAAGATAATTGACCTGACCCTTCCCCTCTCTCTGCTGCTTCCTTCCCAAAGCAATATTCAGCCTGATGCTACGGAAATAATGTGCCTTGGATTCCTGCCTATCTGCCGAAACCAGACAGCAGGCTGTCCAGGCACTGTCTACCAAGCCCAGGGACGTCGCACAAGCCAAACAACACAACCAAAAGCCATAAACACCTTAAATATGGTTAAAAATGGGAGATATTTACTTTACTTTCATTTTATAGCAAACGCCTTGAATTCATTCTGCGCTGCATAGCTCTCACTCGGTTTATAATAAGACAGGTAGATTTTTTAAAGGTTTTTTCCTTTATTCTGGAGCAAAATTTGGGGGGGGGGGGGGGGGGGGGAATGGTCAGGAAATGTCTTCATAGTGTTCTCCAAACATCAATGGGTGTGAAAAACCAGGAGTTGTTCTGCTGGTTGTTTTGTCTTTGAGGCTAAAATAAAAAAAGAAGGGCAACTTTTCTATCTTGTTTCAGTAATATACCCCGTAATAATGATAATATACCCCTTGGTAAAAATGAAATTTTTTTTCTGAATTCAATTATCTCATTAACCTCCAAATTGTTAGTAGTTGTATTGTAACACTTTACAATAGGGGTATATTAATTACCATCAGACAGTGCAGTAATAAAAATTTGCTGTCAGTTACTCAACCACTAACTAAAGCTGGATAAGCTTTATACAGGCATAATCAGCCATTTATTAATGCTCTTTGTCACCCTTATTTTGAAGTTTAAAACATCCCTGAAGTATCCCCTAAGTCACACTTAAAACTATTAAACTATTCAATGATGTATGGATTCATATCTTTGTTAACATGAACGCTCAATACATC
Organism: Gymnothorax reevesii; assembly: GCA_029721435.1. Classification (NCBI taxonomy): domain Eukaryota; kingdom Metazoa; phylum Chordata; class Actinopteri; order Anguilliformes; family Muraenidae; genus Gymnothorax; species Gymnothorax reevesii. The sequence goes on from CM056576.1 coordinate 13,723,710, forward strand.
ATTACTAGATACCTTGCTTAACAGTGAATTGGCTATTAGTTCATGCTTATAACTGCATTAAAAATGTCAATTAATGTACTGGTAAGTGTTAGCAGTTATTCCATATGCATAAATATTTTAATAGTTTTACCATTTTCATCATTTTGGCTGTGTCCATGTGCATAGTGGATTTGAAATTGAACAAATAAGGCCTGTTTGAAGTGAAGACTTTCGGCCATAATAATGGTTGATCAATGTGCACAAACCATGTAGGAATTATGACCAATTTTTATATATTTAAAAATTGCGGTTTAAATTGGATAAAATCGCTTGGGTCACACTTTAGATAAAGTTTTGCTCATAAAGGCTTTATACAGCATGTATAATTCCTTCATAAATGAGACATAGTGTCTTCATAAATCATACATAAGCAAATGTAATGCTTTGTACAGGGTTACATAACATCCTTATTCAGCATGTGATGCCTGATGTCACAATGACAGTGTCACTCAGCTGACAATCTCACCCTTTACAGCACTTAGCCACCAGCTAAATGACATTGTCAGTTATATCACATCTAGCATCACATGCTGAATAAGGATGTGTTATTTCACCCATTACAAAACATGACATTTGCTTTTATATGAATTATGAAGACATTATGTCTTTGTCATAAATGATTGTTGTAAGTCTGGAACCCATAGAATCAAAGAAGTTGCTTCACTGGTGATGTTTTGAGAGGCCTTCACGACAGCAATCTTCAGTTTTTCCTTGTTTTTATAGTGTTTTGCCCAAAGTGTTTCCTTCAAAAAGTAGGAAGTGCCCTCAGTTGGACTCAGATGATTGGCTGGGCCATTGTAGAATGTTTTGCTTCTTTGTGTTGCCTTTGCAGTTTGCTTTGGGTCATTGTCCATCTGCACCGTTAAGCACCGTCCAACTAGTTTTGAAGTATATATAAGAATAATAGGATAAGGATAAGAAAAATACAATAATACAATAAGAATCAGACAATTCAGGCCTCATCATCTTGCTTTTGGCAGCAATCACATCATTACATCATTACTATTGCCAGTTCCATTCAGAGTCATGTACACCAACACATGGCCACGCTTTACTGAAAGAGAACAACCAGAAAGAGAAAATATTCTTCTGTCACTCATTACAGTTTTTAGCCACGGCCTTCTGGGCCTTTTTGTGTTCCTGTGCTCAGCTGAGCATTGTCTTTTTTAAGAATTTACCAACTAGCTGGTCACACTTCATGTTTTTTTTTTTTTTTAATGGGTTTGTAATGGCAGATTCCACTGGGGGGGGGGATACAAAGTGGTGTATTTCTGACGTGATGCCATAAACCTCTGAGTTAAAGCTCAATGCTTAATGTCAATGTCAATGCTTAGATATTTATTGACCTGACTGTATTTGCAATTCTTAGTGATAGTCACGCACCCTTGCACAATAGTGGAGTTAAAATCCTTTCAAAACAATTTTATTTTCTTGACTATGGTCTTGGTCCAATGCACAAAATTAATGGTTCTGATTAGCACATTTAGAAAGCACATTTATCAAATCATCAATTAATTTATTATTGCTTTCAACACCCTTTCAACGCTTTTCCATGATGATGCACGTCACAATTTTTATTTGAATTTTGTCTGGATCAACTATTCGCTGCAATGGCTCTCCGGGATTTTCACGTGTTTACTCAACAAATGACGAGGTCACTTCAAGGATATGACATTTATGTTGCACACTGACTATGCAATGATCGATTCATTATTTCAATATTGTATATTTTTTACAATTGTGGACCTGCATATAAAAGGCAACGTTTATTCATGACACAGTCATATGTCATGTGATTTTGTCCATGGAAACACGAGCCCTTCCCCGCAAAACAGATGCCGCCACACAGCAAACATGTACACAGAAACTCATTGCTGTTCCCGCAGCCTGCAGTAAATTTATCTCTCGCCAAAGACGTTGCCACACAGCGTTACAGCCACAGGCATTTCCCAGTCTTCGCCTCTCCTGCAAGAAAAGTGAGAGTCCTCCAGTGCCCCAGGGGGCAGCAAGACAAGAGGTAACATCATTGATCTTCCTTTGGAATTGATTAGTGCATGAAAATTTAACTTGCACATTTTAAGATTAAACATCTGGTCGCATGGGATGGTTTGGTGCTTTCGTAGGTCACACTGATACCTCATGAAAAGAAGGTCATGGGTTAGAACCTGAACTGGATCACTGTTTGTGGAACTTTTTCTTTCTCATCATGCAGGCATAGGTTTTCTTGGCAAAGGGTTTTTCAGGAACACCGATGTCCTCACGCTGTCTAAAGTCTTGCATGTTAGGTTAAGCGGAGAACTGCCCCATAGAACTGTGTGTGAGTGAATCGCAGTGAACAGGCGAACTGACTATGGTGTAGTCCTGCCTCTTGCGCATTGGATTCTGGGATTATACCAGCCCTCCCATGACCATGGCTAGAAATCAGTGGGTTAAATAACATATGGACAGCTGAATCTGGTCGGACAATGACTTACATTGTCCCTCCATCTGGTGAATGCACACATAGTATCCTCTGCTGAAACCTCATGGGTATAAAAGATGATTTTACCTCTAAATTCAATAATGCAGCGATGATGGTGCAACCCATCTCGACGAGTAATTAGCCTGACAGACGGCGCTCAGAGGAAGAGATAAAATCATTCCCACAGACTGTGTTTAACAGGCAACATTTCCCTCTGCTCTGGACATCGTTAACACTTACACATTTCGAGTAATTGGCTTTCGGCCCTTCGACCTCGCGCAGTATCCCTCTGCTAATTTGACGGCTCCGTCATGGGTGCCGTGGCGGAATTTTATCAAACGGGTAATCTGTTTCACTCTGACACCCGTACAAATGCGGTCATCATCGCGGATGCTCAAATTATCGCAAGCCTACCACTTAATGCGCTGTCTCTCTGGGGGAAAAGCTCACGTAGATGTAAGATAGGACAATTATGTGAATTAAAAGTTTTTTTTTTTTTTTTTATTAATACTGTCAGGGCACTCCACTGCAAGGCAGGCTTGTGCTGACTGTGTCACTTCCTCATCTTGCAGATACATTGGAATTGCAGATTGTCAGACTTGGACAAAAACTCTCTGCTGTGGCCTGGGATTTGGACAGTATAGTCTACACCGGTAAAGCATAGTAAAACAGTCTTTTCAGATCCTGTGTACCCATGGCATTCTGTGTGCGTGTGTGTGTGTGTGTGTGTGTGTGTGTGTGTGTGTGTGTGTGCGTGTGCGCGCATGCGCGTGTGTGTGTGAATTGGTTTGTGTGTCTGTATGTGCGGTAGAACATGTTTGTGCATAGGTGTATGATTTGGTGTGTGTGTGTGTGTGTGTGTGTGTGTGTGCGTGTGCGCGCATGCGCGTGTGTGTGTGAATTGGTTTGTGTGTCTGTATGTGCAGTAGAACATGTTTGTGCATAGGTGTATGGGTAACACTTTATATTGAGTACACATTATTAAGCATTAGTTAAGCATTAATAAATTTAAAGTTTGAAAATGCAATAATTAAGCATGTTATTGATGAGCTTACTAATGAAGAGAAAAAAATAACTGATTATAAGCTACTTACCAACGAGTATTCATGTTAAAAACATGATTAATAAATTATGAATTCAGTATTTACCAATCCATAGCTAACATTCTTATTAATGATGAGTTGAGTAAGACATTTACAACTGTTTATAAACTACATACTAATGAGTATTAAGATGACAACAATACATAATGAATTCAGTTTTTATCAAAGCTTAACTAGCACTTAGTAATGTGTACTCATTACAAAGTGTTACCGGTGTATGATTTGGTGTGTGTGTGTGTGCGTGTGTGTGTGTGTGTCTGTGTACGCGTATGAGAGTACATTTGTGCATGGGTCTGAATTGCTGTGTACTTGTGTGTCTATTTATGTGTAAGAGTAAGTTTATGCATGGGTCTGATAGGCATGTATACTTGTATATGAGTGTGTGTGTGTATGTGTGTGAGAGTGCATTTGTACATGGGTCTGAATTGGTGTATGTGTGTGTGTGTGTGTGTGTGTGTGTGTATGTGTGAGGGAGTGTGTTTACGCATGAGCTTGTGAATTGGTGTGTGAGCACGTGTGTTTGTACGTGTGAGTGGGCGGAAAATATGCATGCATGGGATGTGCATGTATAAGTGTGCACA
>CM056576.1:13730393-13757893 GCA_029721435.1 Gymnothorax reevesii
AACATACACACTGCCTAAAATATTTACTCATAGGGCTTTCACACATACATACACACAAGAACACACATACACACACTGCCTACAGTTAGCTCTGGTTCTCTCTTATGAACCAACAGAAACTGCTGTGACTAAGATATATGAAACATGTATACATGAGTTGAAAAATACAAAGTGATATGATACACAGGAACACACACATGTTGATTGATAAGGACACACACAAGCGCACACTCAAACACACAGCTGCGATACGCAAGGGTCCACATTCCCCATGTAGACACACTCACACACACAATGACACACACACACACACACAATGCGTACTGATATACAGTGTGAAGCGACATACACTAAGCGCTCACATACATAAACTCACACACTCTCAAATGCAGACAGACACAAGTGCTTTACGAGGTCCTTGTTGTCTCATTTGTCTCTTGCATAAATGACACACCCCAGGAGAGAGCCGGATTAATATCTCCTCACCGTAAACACAACTGTCACGGCCGATTGCACTAAAAGGAAGTTAGCATGCATAATGTAAGCGCATAAATACTGCACGCATGCAGGCGGCTACACATCTGTCCCACCGCACCTAACTTACAAACATTTCAGAGGTCAAACACTGGAACACACGCTGTGTCAAAGTCACAAGTTAGTTCTTGCACATTAGTAGAACTCGGAGGTCACAAATGGAAGTTCGCCAAGGGTAAATGTAGCACTGATGTTAGGAGAAAAATTTTCACGCAGAGTAATCTCAGCGTGGAATAGCTTACCTGGCCATATTGTTGAGGCGATAGGAAAATGGCGAGGCTGGTTGGGAATGGCTTTTTCTGTCCATTCATGTTATGCTACATTGTTATTGCTTATTTTTTCAACCTTCATCCTTCCTTACTGCCCAAATACTCCTCTAAGGAAATGTAAATCAGGGAAATGGGATGTTCTTGATCCTTCAAACGTCTGCTAAATACAGTAGAAGTTAATGGGAAGATGGAGGATCACCAGGTCGATCCATGACTCGGCAGAAAAAGGCCAATTTAAGTATATTCAAAAGTATATAAAACAGTGCTAGGACACCCTGCTCTAAGGAGATCCGGAGCCCAGCAAGTTATAAAGCTTTCTCCTCTCAAACACACCGGATATTAGCAATATTTGTTCATCAGGAGGCAACTGAAGCACTGATTACTAAAACCCCACAAGTCAAGTCAAGTCAAGTCAAGTGTGACTTATGGGATTTAATTAATAGGTGCTTCAATTGCACGAATGAGGTGTGTTAGAACAGGGAGATACTGAAAATGTACAGGGCTGTGACTCTCTGAAGGCCGGGTTTCTGCCCTCTGCTGCAGAAGGAGAGGTGTATATGTGAGGTAGCATTCCCCTGGTGCACCATGTAGTCCTTCATCAAAAACACAAACAAAGCTAATTTCTTAAGCGCAGGCGAGCATATTTTCCCGGCTGCCGATTTGTTCCGCTCGAGAGAAACGTCTTTTTTTCTTCCTTTAAATAAATAAAGATGTGTCAGGTTGTTGCTTGCTTGGCCTTGATTCCACGTGCGACCATGCCGACCAGCGCCCCCCGGGGGATGTCGGGCGCCGGTGCGGCCGAATGAAATATAGGATTTGGTTTCGTCTGGGGCGCCCGCTCCCAAATGTATGGAAATGCACACCGCAAGAGGCGCCATGAATCATTTACGAGGGCTAGGCCAAGGCCTCGAACACCGCCGTTATTTATTTTTCCCAGAAATGCGCTTTATTGTTTGTTTGTTTTGATGTGCAGGGCTTTAAACGTCCTCCCGGATCGTGGCCGCATACCTGATCTATTACCCTTCAAAAACTTTCGGCATAAAATAAAGCCCACAAGTTTGCAGGCGTGGGGAAGAATTCCGGGTTTCCTGCATCCCTCTGCCCTGTCTCATTGCATATGCTCACAGGTGCGTGACCCTTGACCCTGAGCGTTCATGGTACGAACATTTTCACCATCTTCTCTGGAATGGATGGAGCTCAGAATTCCAATCATCTGGACGGCCCACAAAAAAGGGTTCGTAATATAATACAGCCCATCCAGGTCATTTAAATCTCCAGCTACGCACCTCACAAACTTTGAGAGCGCACCTCATACCCTGGGGTACTGTAAGGTAGGAGTAGCTTGGATTCAAAGCCTCCACTGACAGGGCCCCGCTAGGATTATTAGAACATAGAAGTTTTTTTGTTTGTTTGTTTTTTCTGGGTTTAGGATCTATATAAAATCTTCTCTCAGGGTCTAAAATCCCTGGTGGCACAGCTGCTCATACCTTGGCTTTCAAATTTTAATTAATTAATTTATTTTTATTTTTTTATAAAGAAGGGAATCAAGACCGCCAAGACCTACCCCCATAGAGCTTAGAGCCTCTGTGACACTCTCTCAGGCTAAAAAAAAAAAAACTGCCCTCGAACATCTTCTGTCCCAAAAAAATGCTCATAAAAACAAATACCCCTCAGAATGTCATCCAGACGTCTCTTCGCATCACATATCAGCGCTCTGAGGTCACAGAAGACGATACCTCAGGGAATTAATTAATCTGATGAAATACGGTAAGTGAGCTTGTCTCCTGCCTGGAAGGTTTGAGTTTAAAAGGCGCTCTGCACAAAAACATTCTCCATCTCTCTCTATTTAGAGAGAGCAACAGTTCAGCGCTTTGATGAACAGAACAATGGAAAGACGGAAAGAGAGAAGGAAGGGGGAGGTGGCGGGATATTCTGTGATTAAATATTTAAACCGAGGGGAGATCACTCACAGTACCTCCTCGAGAGACAGCGCACAGAGTACAAATGATATAGGAATTATGACGGGGTCCCCTTCCACTATAACGGGCAGGTCAATAATTAATGCGCCGATTCGCGTTAGCAGTTTTTATTGTTAAGGACTTCATTACAGACTGGCCATCTGGAGGACAGACTGACTGAGAGGAGTGCGCGTGCAGGACGATCAAAGACCGCAAAAACATATATGGACCCTCTCTTGGCATTTTGATGCAAGCGCTATTGTGTTTTAAAATCCCAACTCGCATTCCCTTGTTCGAGTTTTGCCGTACGTGGGAAGATTTGCGCGTCCGGTCTCTCGTGAGTCACGCCAGTGCGTGGGCCGGGGCAACTGAGGGACAATAAGTGGGTTTAACTTCCCGAACTCAGTTTTTCAGCACTTGTAACCACCACTTTTGTTTTCCGGTGACTGAATGCAGCAGGCGTATTGAGGAGTGTTTTCTGGAGTTAATTTTTCAGAAATCATCAGAATTCAGTGCTGCCTTTACCAGTGGTCATGAGCTTGAAGGGGCCCTCCATGCCACATACCAGCCTTGAGGTGACAGTAGAGGTCAATGGACAAGGTGCTAATTAGCATTTTTAGCCTTGGTCTATTGACTTCTATTCATCTTGTCATCACCAGTTAGAATGTAGCATGGAGTTTCTTATTAAAAGCACGGCTTTTAAATTGTAGTGGGGAGAGAGTTCAGCTCTTGGCAGTGGTGTCTGTTGTGGTATTTTTGAGACACTTCACCTTTACTTAGCTTTGAAAAATAAAAGGGGACAGTAGTCCATCGTCTTCAACACGTAATCAAATTGTTTCTGTCCCATCCCGATGTTTGCTTCGCGTTTACCTCCCATGATTCTTACATCACCGGTGTAATCTTTGTTTCTTTCTTTCAGTGACGTATCTTTATTACGGTATATAAAAGCTACATGTACAGATATACAAAAAAATATGCGTATAAGATAGAGTACCTTAAAGGAAAGACGCAATGGGGACGGGGTGGGGGGGCTTCTATCCATTACAGGAAATAGATTATGAGGCTGACTGTGTAGTTTATCAGTTGCTTGATTAGGTCTGAGAGTTATACTTATTCATTCATTTGGAGCAATTTTCTCTCATTTGCATTGAATACTCCTCTGGGAACAATTTACCTGCTGTTCATCAGTCTCAAGTGAATGACTGAGCAAATACACCAGTCATATGGAGCACAAACTTCTACCATTTCTATTTGTTGAAATGATTAATCTATTCTCTTTGCCCGTCAGCTTGCATATCTAATCTCACATAAGTCACAGCACTGGACCATACGCCCCTCCCATCCTCCCGAGCTTTTAGGAGCTTGCTGGACTAATTACTGGGCACCGTCGGTGCCCGTTGAGCACATTTTGAGTCACTACGTAACTAAAAGATGTGTTGAACTTAGCAAATTGGAGTTTTTTCAGCGTAACATACCTTAGCCGGGTGTGAGAGATGGCTTAATCAGGTTAATCAGTCTGTCATGGATTTGCCCCCGCTGGCTGAAGACAAGAAGCCAGCGGCACTGGGACCATGTACTCAAAAGCAGGACTGGGGACCCAAACGCACAGGCTGAGTATAAATATAAAAATCTTTTCATTTAAATGACGTTAAAACTCCGTAGGGGAGCAGCAGCACACATAACCACATACGTACGAAACAGAATACTGCTGCACCGAACTGAGGTGGAGCCAACCCTTAAATAACAACCCTTCACCTCCACCTTAACGAGCCACACCTGTTGCCCGTTAAGGTGGAGGCAAAGAATGCAACAGGGGGAGGGACTGCAGGCCAACACCATGACAACATTTTTCAGATGGGCCCCATTAAAAATCATCCCTGCCTGCATCAGAATTCATGGCCGCATCATTTATTCATTTTTTGCTAGTATTTTTAGTATTGAAAAAAGGGCAATTGGCGCAATGCTCTTTGCGCGCGAATGCACGCATTTACAGATACTTAAACCACTTACTTGGAGAAGTTCTGTTGCTGTGTTGTTCTGAGTCGAGTGCCAGAAAATAAATGGCTCCAGAAACCTATATAAACATGTCACAAATGCACAAGTAAGCTCAGTATGAAAATATATTAGCTAAAAAAATTAAATAAGATAAAAAATCCACCCATTTGCATCGCATTTTTAAGGTTAAGAGGATTTTTTTTTATGGGACCTTAGATTCAGCGACTCAGTGTGCTCCACAAAACATTTGAGGCAGTTAAAGGTATAACAGGCCGATTCACTGTGGAATCAAATTATATAAGCGGAGGCTGAGCATGGCCTTCAGCTTATAAAGCCAAACCACTAGGGAACCCAAGTCTGAAAGGCTATACACAAGTGGGCCTCCAACTGAAATGGCCAATCCATTATGAAACCAAATGGTAACATCACCTGTGGAATCTATCGTAATGCATTGAGCCCCACGGGATTAAACGGACATCACATCACCAATGGCAGGGAGCGAGTACACCATGAAGTGTAAAATCAGCTCTGGTGGAGTATATTTCACTCTGACAGTGTTGAATTACTTGCTTACTCCGAAAATGCTAAATTTATCTTTGACGTGCATTTTCTAGCATTGACCGGTGTTTTTAAGATAATTTTAGGGGCTAATTTGAAGCTTAAATGGTGGGAACACAGTAGTTCATGTTAGTCTCTGTTGGTAGGTGTTGGGTAGACTAGTGTGGGAGCTGGGGGTGCAGGAAATTTATCTATTGGGTAAAAATCTTCCTGCCCCTGGGTCAGGTGGAAACAATGACTGCGTTTACATGCACACCATATTCCGATTAAGGTCCATATTAGGGTTAAGGTAAAATTCCGAATAAGCTGTCTACATGCGCTGAGCGATGGGAATATTCCGTTTACATGTTATTATGTCCACCAGTTAGGTCCAATTTCAACATCGGGTTTCAGCAAATATAACACTCAAAAGTAATCGTTCATGGCTTTGGTTGCCTTCAGTTAGAGCTTTAAAGCCGACATCGACTCCACTCTCTTGGCCATTGCCATCGCCAGCGGTCTCTGTCCCAGAATTTCATCCATGACCGCGAAATAAATGAAACTGGTTGGATTAGGGCCGCTGGAATTGTTTTGTTTTTGGCAGTGGCTAATTTTTTGCCAGTCGAGTTTGCTGTAATTTGCTATACTTATGAACTTCCGTATCCGAATGCACAATACAAAATTCGGCCTCGGAAAAAAATTGTGACTCAACTGGATTGAAAACATCCCGCTTTCGCTGCTTGCCTTATGGTTCATATTTCTAGACCGTGTAGCCTGCTTACTTACCTTAAGTTACAGTCAGGATGTCCTCTACTCAAGTTAGGTAAGGTAAGTTACTAGCCAGCTAACTTTGCCAGCTTACCATCTAACTCATTAGCCAACTTGCACTCTAGAATTTCTTGCAAGAACGAACTTTGTGCAGCTACCAGCTCTTCTACACGACACTGATGACTACTGACTATTGATTGTGGAGAGTGATGACCAGACAGTTCCCCAAATATTAGGGAGCAAACGTTGAAACTAAAATTACACTCTCATAACTACCTAACCCGTTAGCTAAATTAAGCAACTAGCAAGAAAACATAAGTGATGTTACAGCCGTCATGCTAGCTAACGTCAGACGATACATTATAGTCTCAATTTCCAACATTGTGCATGAACATACGGAAGCTCGTAAGAATAGCAAATTGGAGTAAGATTACAACTGGCGTTAAAAGAGCCACTGCCTTTATTTTTTTCGCTTTGGAATATGCCGCCTTCAGTTTTCAAGTGATGCTGAACTTGGTTGGCACTTGGCAGTTAACACAAAACCAGCCTCTCCACTTTTCGCACACCAGATATCGTTGTTACGGTGCTTTCGGCTATCGATATATTCCAATATATTCATCTCTTTCATTATCTGAATGCAAACAGTCGTCTCCTCTTCGCTCCAAAAATGCAAATTCCTTGTAAATTGAACAGGCGCAGACGTAGTTGAATATTCGGTTCGGGGGCATATTTCGATTAAGGTGTATACATGAGCCAATATTTTGATTAAAACAAGCATATGCTAGGGGTCTTCATCGGAATATTTCGAATCGGAAAATGACCTTAATTGGGTTATTGCACGCGTTTACATGTCAGGTACGCAATCTGAATATTCTTTTATCTTTTCTTTTCAGTGTCAAATAAGGCATTTTTTTTTTCTATATTGTAGGGCAATGTCACTTACTGTGTCTGCTGGTAGCAGTGCTTATATCACCCTTGTACACTTCTTTATACACATTTCCTGATAATTCAGCAAGACATATTCAGGATCTCCGGAGACCTTGGGATCTCCACCAGAATTTAAAATAGGCTTGAAGTTTTGAGTGAAGTAAACTGCATTTAATAAACCCATACACTGGGCCCACTGGTTTTATGGGGTTAATATATGACTTCCTACTACACTTCTTTGCAGTTCATCTCAAGAACTTGGTCCTTGAACACAGGAAAGTCTTCATAAAGTCTGCGTGTGTTCAGGAGAGCTGGTCTCGTAATGTAGGAAAACCCACTTGCACACACACACACGCACACACACACAGGGTTGAGATGTTTTCCTCATCTCTTTGGCCTCGAGAGCCCACAGTGAGATGGCCCTATCGCTCTCCTGTCTCTGATCAATGAAGCAGTTTAGAATTGTTTCCACGGAGGGCTGCCCCGCGACGCATTTCAAAAGCCTCCCCCCCAACCGACTGTCCCCCTGCAGACCTGAGTCGCCCTATCCACCGCCTCCGTCCTTCCACACGCCCCCGGACTACCTCAGACGCGACGGCACTCCAGCGGGATTTTAAAAGAGGACCGACGGGGGAAATAACTGAGAATCGCAGAGTCTGTGTTCAAGGGCGCCCCTGAACATCTCGACCACTCTTACTCCCTAATGAAGGTCAGAGATGCTCGGCAATTTCCGGAAAAACCAGCCCGCGCCACGGAGCACTTAACTAATTATTGAGGCCCATCAGCGATTTCTGGCTTAGTCACACAGAAGACAAATGAACATGTGGAGAGGAAAAAAGGCTATTTATTTATTTATGCAAGGAATGTGTGGGGGAGTTTGTTGTTTTTTTTTTCTTTTGTTTTTTAATAATGCGCTGGGAATTGCTTGTCTCACCATTGCCTTTTTCTCATAAATAAATGACTCTATACCTGTATATTTTCAGTTTCAGACCCCACACACATAAACGTACTAATGCATGAACACGCACATTGGCACAAAGACTTGCTGGTCACTTTATTAGGTACACTTACCTATTTCTTTCAAGATTCTGATCATCTTGATAAAATGGCACACAACAGTTGCTATTGTTTGTTCCGATGCATATTAAAGCTGAATTCCTTGCCACCCATCAAATGTGGAGGGCGCTCTATCAGACCGAGATCTGGTGACTGAGGAGGCCATTGAAGTAGACTGATTTCATAACCTTGTGTGGAACTGATTGAAAGGAATTTGGTTGTGTCGCGACTTTGGGTATTTGCTACTTTCACTGCTGCACACAGTACTTTCGTTACTATGTCCAAGTTTGTTCGCTTTTTTAATCAAACAAAGTGTTTGTTCCCAATTTGATCTTTGATTTTCCGTATTGAGCATAGACTGTATAAGAAGATGGACGCAGCACCCGGGTCAGAAAAGTGAGGCCGATGCAAAAATGTCTAAAAATTGCATTGTATTTAATGGCCAGCAGATGGCGACGTTGGTGGTTGCAGAAAGAAGTTCAATGGTATAGAAGTCTTTGAGAGAATGACCCTACCTTCCCACCCGATTTATTACTTCAAAAATGATTTTCCATATCATTTTATGGTATCTATTGCAAGTTTCAGGTCTCATTCGATATGTCATGATGTTCAGTTTTGTAAATTATGGTCCCAAATAGACTACAATAAAGGATAAAGCCAGAATATGCTTTAGGGACGTGGCTGTCCTCTGGTCCTCGTCTGATACGGTCAGATCCAGAGCCACGTTGCTCCCCAGGTCTTCAATTCACGCTCTCGTCCAATAGGAATCACATCCGGTTTCAAAATGACAAAATGGGGCTGTTCAAGTAGCCAAAATCGAGGCTTCCTAAATGGTATGCTGAAATGGGCGATGTCACTGTTGCTTCGTCCATCTTTTTATTCAGTCTATGGTATTGAGTCAAAACCCAAAAAATAGTCTCAGCTGTAACGCAAATTTTTTTAAATCAAGTTTTACTGATGATTCTTCAGTAATATTGATGTTCTTAACTTGTATTTATCCATAGTAGCGAAAGTGCAGTGTACAGCAGCGAAAGTTCTGTAGCGAAAAGCCAGAGAAGCTGGGCATTGAAACACCTCTGTGGCACTAGAATGACGATCAGGTGATATGAAGAAGCCCACTGTTTGCCAAGAAAACATGATCCACACCATACACATCACCACCACCTCCAGCCCGAACTACCCTTTCAGGCAACAGCAGTCATTCCTCGTCAAAAATCACTTAAGCAACTACCTCCCCATACTGATGTTTTGTCTGCATTATTACCCAAACACTTGCCCATGTCTGCCTGTTTTCATACACTAAGTTGCTACCACATTAAATATGAAAGAGCCATTTATTGTATTTGTGTGGTTAGTGTTTCTTAGCATGGTGTTATTGTAAATTCAGTGTTGGGTGTATTTTGGTGGTTTTTTATGTAGTGAGTGTAAATGTTGTTTTATTTTATTTTATTTTATTTTTTAATTTTTTGGACGGGGTGTTAGTAGTTCTTGTGACAACACAGGTGCTGTACCTTCACCTAGTGTGTGTGAAGTGTGTGAGGATTTTCTAAGGTGTTTTATTGACCAGATTTCTGCCATCAGGTCTTCTGTTTTGTCATCTCCATCAGATCTTGCTGTTTCCCCCATTTGCAGAGTGTTTTTGAAAGTTTTGTACAAGTGTCTCTCTCAACTCTAACTAATATAGTTCAACACCTTAGGCCTTCTTACTGTCCTCTTGATAACATTCCACCTCGTCTTTTTAGGGAAGTTAAAATAGCATCGAGCCCTGTGTTAAGGATCTGATAAATTCTTCTTTGATGTCTGGCTGTGTTCCAGCTGCCTGGAAACATGCTGTGGTCCAGCCCCTCATCAAAAAACATAACCTTGACCCAACTGTTTTGTCTAATTTTAGGCCCATCTCTAAGCCTCCTTTTCTCTCTAAGGTCTTGGAGAATGTATTATATGAACAGCTGCGGTCTTATATTGATCTCAATGGCATTTCTGAGAAATTCCAGTCTGGTTTCAAATCACACCATAGCACAGAAACAGCACTTTTAAGAATTTTAAACAATCTTCATTTAACTGATGACACTGGTAAGTCTGCTGTCCTGGTCCTCCTGGACCTGACAGCCGCCTTTGATACACTGGATCATTCTATTCTCCTGTCACGCTTAAATAAGTGTGTGGACATTAGGGGCACTGTCCTCAAGTGGTTTAAGTCTTACCTTTCAGACAGGAGCTTCTCCGTCCTGCTAGTGCAGTATTCCTCAGCCACATCCCCCCTGAGCTGTGGGGTGCCTCAGGGTTCCATTTTGGGCCCCTCCTCTTTTCACTATATGTGTTGCCGCTGGGGTCCATTTTTAGAAGCAAATTGTCTTGTTTCATTGTTTTGTAGATGATGTACAAATTTATTTGCCCTTGAAAACAAATGGCCGAGCCTCGGTTCAAGTTTTACTAGACTGTCTCACAGATATTCAGCCTTGGAGGGAAGTGAAAGTTCTATCTATCAACGAAAATAAAACAGAGATCATCTTATTTGGCCAACATAACGTTTTCGATGGCTATGACAGTGGCATTTACACCCTTGAGTCCTAATGTCATCCTTTTGCAAAGAACCTTGGTGTAATTTTTTGATGGGGACTTTAGGTTTGATAAGCAGATCAGCTCTGTGGTCAAAACGAGTTTCTTTTAGTTTAGACTCTTTGCAAAGGTTAAGGCTTATCTCCCAAGAAATGATTTAGAAAGAGTTATACATGCCTTTCTTACATCACGATTAGACTACTGTAACTCTTTGTTTGTTGGTCTTGATCAGTCATCTCTGTGCCATTTACAAGTTCAAAATGCTGCTGCCCACCTTTTGGCGGGAAAGAAAAGGCGTGATCATATAACTCCTGTCCTTGCATCTCTGCACTGACTTCCTGGTGATTGTAGGATCCAGTTTAAAGTTTTATTATTTGTTTTTAAATGTTTAAATGGCCTAGCACCATCTTATTTATCAGAGCTTTTACAGCCTCACACTGGCAGGGTACTTAGATCGTCAAACAAGCTGCTTCTGAAAGATCCTCGGTCTTGGCTCCGTACTCAAGGAGATAGAGCCTTTTCAGTGGGGCCCCTAAGCTGTGGAACAGCCCAGCCTATCAGGTTAGAGCTGCACAGTCTCTTCAGAATTTTAAAACACTGCCGAAAACTCACCTCTTCTCATTGGGGTTCAGTCCCAGCTAGACAAGAAATCTTGGCTTTTTCACTCTTTTTGTTTTGTTCTTATACTTTTTACTCAATTTTATTCTTTTACCATAATTTTATTGTTCCTTTTATTGTTTTTATTCATATTTTTATATGTGTATGGTGATTATCTTGTATCTTAATTCATGTACAGCACTTTCGTCAACTGAGGTTGTTTAAAATATGCTATATTAATAAACTTTGATTGATTGATTGATACATTTTAGCATAGACAGTGTCGTTAAAATTTTAATGTAGTGCGTGCAGTTAGTGGGTTTTTTTGACGTGGAGCTGACTGGCACAGTTATTGTTTTTTGTGTAGTTAGTGTGGTTAATGTTTGTGTTGAGTACTTTTAGCATGGATAGTGTTTTTTAGTGTTTCTCAGTGTAGTGAGTGTGATTTGTGTTTCTAGTATAGATTGCGCAGTGGTTTGAGTTTCGAGTGTAGTTTATGCAGTGGTTTGTGTTTTATAGTTTAGATTGTGCAGTGGTTTGTGTTTTTTAGAGTAGATAGTGAGGTTAGTATATTTTTAATTGTAGCTAGTGTTGCATGTGTGTTTAATGTGGGTGGTGGTGGAAAATGTTGTTAGTGTAGTTAGCATGTAAGTCACCTCCGCCAAGGAGATTTTTGTTTGGTGGCACTGGTTTGTCTGTCTGTTTGTGTACTGAGTAACTCAAAATGTAATGAAGGAATATTTCAGAAATTTCCATGAGTGGGTTGATATTACATCAGGGATAGACCCTATTGATTTCGGTCAAACAATAAGGCCGCCACGGCAGACATCTTGAAATCCTATTATACGTGATAACTAAACTTTGCTACCCGTGATATTTCTCAAATTTTCTGGGTTGATTGGTCTGGCATAAGGGATGGAACATATCAGTTGGTGCGGCCTTGGCAGAGGTTTGCACTCTCGGGGTGCCTCTAGTTTGCGCAGTTAGTGGTCTTGAGTGGTTTTTATTGTGAGTGTTGCAGTTAGTGGTTTTAGTGTTGTTAGTGTTCAGAGGGTAGTTAGTAGTCAATGTTTCCTTTTATTGTATGGGTGGTGCGGAGGTTATACAGGTGAACACACTGTAAACATACTCACCCAGGCATTTCCACACGGTTTCCACTTCCTCGTGCTGAAGAAATTAACTCATGTATCACACCCTCTGTTCATTAACGAACAGTATGAAATGATTCAAAGAACTCGTACTGTAATCACATCAGTATCCCCATCAAAACCACTTAGTAATTCCCTCGACTGCGGGGCCATTCAGCTCTCGGAAAATGAGCAGTTTGACAGCATCGCAAATATAAGTCTGACAGCTCGAGGGTCAATTTTAGATTAAGACATTTTGAGAAAGTTAGCAATTACTGTCACGCTTGCGGCGGATTACCCGCACACCGGTGACTTCAAAACGCTCAGGATTGCTAATTCTTATGTTTTGGCTCTAGCTAAGGCAGCCCCGCGACGCAAACGAGTCTCACAGTAAGTAAGAGGCAAGATGAAACTGTGGGATTGTTCCTACAAGCTGCAAGAATAAGTTGGTAGGAATGTGTCACAAGTATTCCAGAGGCAGTCGGTTGGCTACCTTGTTTTTTGACAGCCCTCTGTTGCCACTCTGTTCAGCCAGCTGACTAAATTTGGCAATGCTGACAATTTCCACCCGTCTCGACCGGTTATTTTGTTTTGAAATATTAAACAATAGGACACTTAGTGGACAAAGCTTACATCGTCACCACATTCGTCAAGGCAGCACACGCTAGAGACATCGCCTGTGGCAAGCCCAGCACTTTTAGCAATGGCCCATAAATAAGATGTCTTTGTTGTTCAAGGTCGTGATGACGACAATACCGTGTGCGGTAGGGGCGGGAGAGGGGGATCAAAAGGCTTGCCGCAGCTCACCTCGCTCTCTCCAGATGAAAAAAAAGTGTTTCTCTTCCCTCTGTTTGTGAAACAAGTGGAAACAAGTGGATGGCAAAACAATGCTTCGCTTGTTGTTTTTGTTCACCAGCAAGCATTTCCTGTGAGTTTTTTTTTTTTTTGTCCTCTCTGTAATTTTATAGAAATAGAGACAGACGCAATTGAAAAGCGCCGCAGGATATAAGAAGGGGGTCATTTGAACAGATGAAGAGAAAAAAAGTGTTTGCGAAGTTACTTTACATGCAAATAAGAAGCAGGTGGCTCAATATTGAAAACTTGTGCTCGTAATTTTAGCCAGTTGATGACAGCAGATAGAGATAGGAGCAACGTGAAATCAGGAAAACAAATAGAGTGCGGACAGTCTCCTTCATGGCTCCCGGTTTTATTGCGGCACTGCAGGAAGGGCGGAGCTAAATTAATGAGTGAGCCCGTATTGGCGTGCCGCTTGGATCGGACTTTAAATGGCAAGAAATGAAATGTTACCCGTTTCACTAACATCTCCGCATTCTGATCCCCTGGGCGTAGGAAAATTGTCGTCAACTTCGATTGGTCACATGACTGAAAAGAGGATGAGCATGTGCAAAAACTCTCGGAACTGTGGAGACTCGTTCAAGAGAAGAATGGAGGATAAAAGCTTTACCCATGCAAATGAGTGGGACAAACACTAGTTGAGTCCAATAAAAGGCCTGTGCATTTTTCAGCAAGGTCATTACCTGGCAATTTCCTGCTCCATGAGAAAAAACTGCCTTAGCTCCCATCATACTATACTTTTTACAGCCTCTCTCCTGCTGTGGACTACCCTTGCATGACCTTTGCGCCCCTTATAATATCATCATCTTTCACTGCGCAAGTGACAGCTTAGTTCATCAATATCCTCTTGGTTGACTGTCTCGGCTTCATGTGAATACCTCCTGTTTACATCATAATCCCCAGTGAACAGAAACCCCAGACAGCAAAGAACTTTCTGGAGTTTGGTATACACTTGCCCCGTTCCATTTTCTCGATGCTGGAGAATCAACACAGTCAGTATCCTTTGGGCTAATGGTCTACATTTCACAAGAACACCTCCTGTTTACACCACAAACAAAAGAGAACAGAAGTCACAGATGGCATAGAACTTTCCAGAATTTTGTTGCCACCAGACCCTATAACAGCCCTGGCATAGGAGAAATTCCAGCCTCTCCTACTCCTGAAGGTTACCCTGCACTTAAGCGATCGATAAACGCAGTTGATTACACTGCTAACTCATTTCACTTCCCTTAATTGGATCAGAATTGGTTTGGTGATTTTAAAGAGACTGCAACTGACCCTGCCTTGCATTAAAGAGTTCATTAAGCCGCAGTGTACAGACATATGAGCAGAAAAATGATTTATAAATATAAATATTTATAAATATCAGAGAAGGAAGATGGCTCTGCCCTGTTCATGCACTGACAAGGGCTCAACCAGGAAGTCTGTGCCTCTTGAAAGATTATTGCTGTGGGCCCATTTCTTTATCTTTATCATTTTTATTTTCTCCCAAAATATGGGCCTCTAGATGTGGGGCAACACATTTATCCCGTTAGTAATGGTCCCATCGCCATTTGTTTAGTAAAATCTGTTTACTTAGCTAAAAAAATTCAAGGATACTTTAAAAAAATAGCCACAGGGGTTAACAAATTTCAGGGTGTGGCTTTCAGAGTAGAATGCATGTTTTGAATTTAAACTAATAAAAATCCAATTACTATCATTATATTTATTCTATTTGGTTCCTTTTGTAAACTGATAAAATGCATTTTGATTGGATTTGAGCACCAACAGTTGCAGTCCCTCTCACTCTCCATGATCAAAACAGGGTGCAGCAGTGGTCTGGAACCAGATGATAAGCTGTTATCTTCGGCAGTGCAAACAGTTGACAGACGAATGAGTGAACAACAAGAATCCAAACTAATTGTATAACTTTTATGGCACGTGCCATGACAGCTGACTGAAACGCAGCTTGGCCAGGACAGGATAAAGTTAAAAGTTGACAGACACTGATTGCTAATTATTCCTCATGACAGAAAGAGTTACCAAAGTGATGGTATCGTTAACTCCTGAATAAGCTGTTTGTGAACTGAGGACTAGTCATCCATGCCAAGATTATATTTACCTTACCGCCTGTGGTCGTGTTAACGGTAAATTGATTGATTGATTAGTGCGTGACGCCCGAGTCTCATCACAATACTCCTTCTGAAGCTTCAGTTATTCAGGAGTAAAAATGACAAAAAGAAGGGGAAAAAACATTAAAAAGACAGAAAACTCCACAAGAACACTGGAATAACACTGAGACAACATAACAATTCCATATCGAAAGGCCCGGGAAAGGATTCAAACCCATGACTTCCTTCCTGTGTGGGGACAGCTCTGACGCTGCGCTTGCTTTTCCCGCCGCGAGTGCATCCGTTTCCATATGCATGTACTTGTATACCCACATTGTCACACAAGTTAAATGTGAGTTAATTGCCATTGTGTGTGTTAATCTTCGCAGTGGCTTTTCATGGCCTATAAAATTTGACCTATGACTAAACCCTCAGTGATGCATAAATACGGCGCTGTTATTCAAAGGATTAAAGGAGCATTTGTAAGACCGTTCTAAAAATAAATAAATAAATAAAAATTCTCAGGAAGAAATGGCTGTTCTTTCATCCACATCCGGCCTTATCCCACGCATCCTTAAACATGCATGATCTCAGAATCACGGAACACTGTCACCTTTTTAATTACCACGAGAGCCTCAAAGTGCTTTTAAGTAATATCTGCCCACAAGGTCTATGGCAATGTGCTTACAAATAAAGCTATAGAGCGCGAGGCTTTATACCAATGGTTAATACACAAAGTTACGTAGGTGTTTCTCTGAACTGGTTGTCATGAAATTAACTTCATAACGAATGAACACGAATGCTGCCTATACATCAAAGTGTGGGATGAAATATTCTCGGCATTTTGACTCGTTTGGCAGTCTCATTATATAGATGAATCATTTGCTATTTTGCCCTTGAGGGTGAGAACACTGGTTGTCTGTTGTATTGATAACCGCGCTGTGAAGTGACCTATTCAGACTGAGGCTTGACTCTCGTCCTATGCGCAATTACTTCCACATCAAATTCTTACAATAGAGAACTGTATCAATGGAGGCTGCGGAACAGAAAACAGGGGGCGGAAAACATGATTATTGGCCTGTTTTCAATCATTGTTGTCAATTAAAACATTTTCTAACAATATGAATAATCCATTGGCAGTTTCCCTCACCTTTGCCGTAGCAGGCTATCCCACCCCCCCACCCCCCCCCCAAAAAAAAAAAAACTGCTCTGGATTTTCCGACTTAACTATTGTCATATCCTGCTAAGCAGGCTATCAAACCCACGCTTCATGATTGTTTAAATTAAATCAGAAAACAAAGGTTGAAATGTGTGCGTTTTGCGTTCTTATGACGCGTTTCATTTCTCTTCTTAACGAGAAGTGACTAACACCTGAGAGTATCTTTCAGCTAGAAAAATGACTGAAAACAGATTAAGACTAGCTTTCAATTTAAAGGCATGCCATCGGCCGCCACTGAACTGTATGGCATTCAGTTTTGCTTTAACAAGTCCTCGAAACGATGGACTGCGTCCACCGCCACTGAAGAGATATTCCGGCAGTCAGCATGTTCATTGTAATATCATGGGAGGCACTGTTACACCTCTTCTGAGAAAAAAAAAACAGTTGAAGAAAGATCAAGGCATAGGCCTATTATCAGAAATGCTGGCAGTGGCTGGCAACTTAAAAATACACTGGGGGAGAAAGTGTTAACTTTCTTCCACTTTCAGTAATTTTCCCTATTTCCAATAGTAAATCTGAGCAAATTCACTGTGGAGCATTACAAAATTATCGCTTTCACCTGCAAA
The DNA here is from genome assembly GCA_029721435.1 of Gymnothorax reevesii. Classification (NCBI taxonomy): domain Eukaryota; kingdom Metazoa; phylum Chordata; class Actinopteri; order Anguilliformes; family Muraenidae; genus Gymnothorax; species Gymnothorax reevesii. The sequence goes on from CM056576.1 coordinate 13,747,451, forward strand.
TGACACACCATGCGAGTTTCGCGCATTAAAGCAAATGAGGTCATGATTTTATTCAAAAAGTGTCTGCTTTGATAGCGCCTATCAATAATTAATCTTTTTTTTTTATTCCTTAAGAAAAAAGATCATCATCTGCTGCTTAATCGGCTCAGCTTTGTGGCTCACTTTTTCAGTGTGACTGGCAGACTGAAAGCAGGGTCTGATGATCGCTCTAACTGCAACAAAGCTTTTCAGTAAAAAGGGGCGGTGACCACGGCAAGGGACCTGCCAATCATGAGCCCCAGCAGACAACTCAGCTAATTTGCCTGTCAGCGGTGTTTAAAGGGCATGTGTGCCATCACTTCAAAAAACACGCTCTCATGGCTTGTTTGGTCTAGTGCCATGAGTTAGAGCTCCCTGTATTCACTGCCGCTGATAACTTTAATGTATAGTTTTCTTAGTGAGTATTACCATTAAAGTTCTGTCAGTAACCTACATAAAACTGCTAAAATGACCAAAATAAAAAAAGATAAATTTTCTCTCCATTTTTAACAATAGTGTCATTATGGTTTAGTAATGTGTCATTTCAATCTGACCAAGATTTTGATGGTGTAATGAAAATATTAACGCTTATGAACCAACAGACGAGTGACAGCGTCCATTTCTAGTACTTTTGCTCTCTGTCCTTGCACCATACTTAACTTCTTAAAGGCAATTGCGCCAGTTTACTTCCAACCTTTGCATGACTTAAATAATTGGCATAAATGAAGATCTATGTCTACAAAAAAAAAAAAAAACAATAAAGGCATATGGTTACCATAGAAACCTTGGAGTAACAGTGCTCCCATTCTGTGGCCTTCCTGAAATCGCCATATAATAAATAAGCGCCAAAGAATTTGTCTTATTTTGGATTTATTCACCATGGGGAGCCATTTACAGACACCTAAGCAATGTAACATATTTTTATGAAAATTAAGTTTATTGGGCAGAAATATAAGATAAATAGCCCTAACAGTATGTTTTTTGGTCAACCCGAAATCGCGTCTATGAGCCATATTTGAGAATTTCCTTCCATAAACAAAAATACAATGTTGAAAAAGACTGTCTCATTCAGTTCAGCAATCTTTTATCTTTGATCTGGACACAAAAAAAGGACAGCATACTGTGGAAATCTTTTTACTATATTGCTACATTAGTATGCAAATTACATAAAAATACCTCAGATTTTACACAGATATTACGATTCTCTCAAGCAAGGAAGCTACTTGACATCCAGGTCAATTATAAATTTAAACAGCCTGGAATCATCAGCAAAGCAGGTCTTGTGCGGCGGCTACAATCAAAGCGGACCAGTTGTAATGCTGCACTGCCAGGATGCGCATAAACTAATAGCGCAATTGCCTTCGAGAGAAGCCAATGTGTATCCAAACCCCATCTCTGCATTTGAAGCTTATTACTTGGTACTTGTGTCGCTGAGGATAACAGCGTCTTTCGAATGATGCGCGTATCGCAAGGTTACAGCTCCGTCATATGAGCTCAGCATTTGCCCATAACATAACTGGTGTATTTAGACTCCAAAAAGCAGAGTTTGCTTATAGATGCTTTAAAATAATTTTGCAAAATGCTTATGAGGCCTTTATAGCATCATACCATGGAGGCTCAGCTTTCATTTTGACACCAGTGCTATCAAACATACGCCTAAAACGGGACCATAAATGGTAATATCTACTGGGATTTGTGAAAGAACAAAAATATTTCCACTAATTTATTAAAGAGAAAAGGAGACCAAGAGCAGCATAGATTCCGCAAAGACACGCTTCCTAAAAATACAAAAGTAAATTTAGTGGAGAAAATCGGGGAAATTGGAGGCACATCAAGCACTAGCTTTTTTGGAAAATCAAGTCTCAGTCCTGAGTTCTAGTCACAGCAAACAATCCACGAGAACAAGAAGAGGTGACGCGTCAGACCTAAAAAAAATCACAACACCACAAATCAGTGAGAATTTAATACCATCTTCTTTCAGAACTGGAGGAATATATGACTTCAAAGGTGAGACGGCCCTGTGAAGTTTTTCCAATCTCCTCCTAGTGCGACTCGTGTTAGAAATGTCAGCACTTCTAACATTTCTGAGCTAGATTAGCATTGCCAGGATTCGAACATCAAGGAAACTGCTCTGTGCTCTGTATAAGATCTGATTATGTTTATTGAATATAAAAACATAAGGTAGGGACAGCTGTACACCATGTTCTTTCCAGCGAGTGGGCTAGAATACTAATACTCAATCAAGAAGTGCACCAGAATGACCCTTCTTTTACAGTTTGCATTCAGACAATTTACACTGGAGCTGGTAAGATTGAAAATTCAAAATGTATCTTTTTGAATACATAGTGTATAACCCACAAAATTCCTTTTCAAAAGTCTCATAAAAAAAGAAATATAAATTCTTTTGTTTTACTTTTTGTTTAACTACTGGTACTTGGCTGGTTTTTCAGCCATTTAAAAAAAAAAAATGCGACAGATCACTCCCAAGTCTATAATTAAGCTTAAAGTCTGCGACTGGGTTTGGAAAAACAGAAAGCGTAACGGGCAATTTATGTTCCAGAGCCAGGGAGAGGGTTAGCATAACAGTTGGTCTGAAAAGCATAAAAAACAAGATATTTATGGCCGAATTTATGAGACGTCGTATAACGAATATACCGTCGTATAACGAGAAAAAAAAAAAACCCCATTACTTCCAAAGGTCTCTTTAGCCTGACACACAACGGTGACTTTTAATCAACAATTTAATTATGCACTATAGTAGCAATCAGTCAACAAGACACCAGTCAGACATACAGGCTTCGAAAGGCCAGGCCTCACTTCCTGGATGCCGTCATGTGATCGAGCCGTGAGGCACTGGTTAACAACTACTTCGCTTGCCAGGATTTACTACTCCTCTGAGCTCCCTATAAAGAAAAAATAATGATACTTCAAATCAATTTTACCATTGGGGCAACAATAAGTTGGTTGCAGGAAGTGATTTAATTGCTAATCTCATTAAATAGTCCAGTATAGTCTTCTTTTGTTATTTTTATGATTATGCTTCTCAGACAACACAGCCAGAGACATCTGGAGCATTCAAGCGGTAATAAGTTATTTCTTTTTATACATTTTTTTCCTCTTTTGATTTTCTGCGTGGCATGCGGACTGTGGGAAAATGTGTTTCCCATTTTCGCTTTTTACTAATGCGCATTCCAATTTAGAGGCATATTTTCTTCCCCAAATTCCATTTAAAAGCACATTTTGTTCCTTTTCAAATCGCAAGAGAATTTGTGCCAGGTTCTTAGACGCGCCCTGGAATGATGAACGATTTAGAGCGTATCAGCAAAACATCGACCCCCCCTTCCCGGGACTCCGACCAGGCAGAGAGTGACAATGAGTTAGATTATGGATGGTTGGATGAGCACTAGAATTGCTTGATTCTGTGTTACGTTATGGAGGAAGTATGAAATTTCCCACACGGAGAGGCAAACATGAGTTTTCAACCTGTTACGCCCTCCTCCTGACAGGCTCAAATTTGAGTCTCAGCCAGAGAGAAGGAGAAATAATATTCAAGAGATCAGGGACACGAGTGTTAACCCGTGACAAACAAGCAACAACGACTAAAAAAGTGCATTAAAAGGTCCTTTTTTCTGGCAGTTTGTATTTCCCGGGATATTCGTCAGGAGTTTTTTGTGTGTTTGTGTGTGTCTGTGAGTTCTTATACTTGTCACAAAAGTGCGGACCAGGAAATGTTTTTGCCCCCTACAGAGTGGGGACATTATTTGGGAGGGAAGACATTTTTGTCGGTCCTCACAACTGCAAAGGCAAATTGTGATTTATTAGTTAAGGTTAGGGGTTAGGTTAGAATTAGGGATAGGTTAAGGTTAGGGTTAGGGTTAAGTTTAGGTGTACGTTCCTTTATGTCTAGATTAGGGAAAGAATGGGAGTCAACGTAATGTCCTCACAAGGATAGAACTACAAGAATGCGTGTGTGTGTGTGTGTGTGAGGGAGAGAGAGAGAGAGAGAGAGAGAGAGAGAGAGAGAGAGAGAGAGTTGTCTTTTTTAATTTTCAATTTTTTTGTTCCTCTTTTGTTTCAGACTCTTTGAAGACTTCAAGGCGGGGCTCGCCGAATGCAATCTTCTCCTCACAAAGAAAATAAAGATGACATGGAAGGACAATTAAGTGGAAGTCTTTGATTCATAAGAACGTAATCATCTTTTCATCCTCGCTGTTGGATGTAACTGCATGCAGTTCGGGAGCGAAAGCTGGGCCGACTCCGACTTATAAATGACATCAAAGACCTGGGAGAGAGGTCCCCTCGCTGCAGTCATCGATTCATTGAAAACTAAGATGGCCGCTACTGCCATAAGGGGAGTGGACAGGTTTCATTTCACTGTTATTACTCGCTTGAGCTTTGTTTTGATCAATTCCATCTAAGGCGCTGAAATATGAAAATAATTCCAAGAACACACAACCAACGCACCAGAGGATCGATCCAAGAAGCAATTAAAACATTACGGACGAGGTATAGATAATGACAACAAAATCCCTGGCTGAAGTACTCAAGTGGTGATACACGAGAGAGAGTTAGTTACTTTATTCTAATTTATTTAATTATTCATTTAGTCTGATTTTTGGCAGTGAGAACTCAGAGCTAAAGGCAGTAAAATGTTTTATCACCCTCTTCCTGTGAGGAACACCTACCATCTGCCTGACGGGACGTCCCTATCTTCAAGCTCCTTCAGCTCTGTAACTGGAATAGATAACTAAGTTCTGGAGGCATGTAGCCTAGGGTTTTCTACTCATAGAAAACCTTGCTAAAATGTACTGGAATATCTTGGATATGCAGTCACAGTGCTGCTATATAAGAACAAATTGGTTATAGCATTTTTGCATCAGCAGGGCAGGCTGAGATGCTCGCCTAAGATCAACAAATCTATTTTTGAATAATGCAGCCAGTTACTCAAGCAAACTTATACAAATACTGCACATTTGATCCTGTATTACATTAAACTCGTCAGCATGTGAATGTGCCGCATTTTCCTATTGGGTCCAAAATTTAGCCACTTTTGCCATATTCTTGAATTTTTGTAAAATGCATCCTAACTCATATAGTGGGGCGAGGCAGCATAATGCAGAGAGAGCCGGTGTGGGTGCAGCTCTCATTCCAACCAAGCAGCTACACTCCTGACACTACTAATCAGGCTCTTTAGCAAAGACTCTTGGGTTATTAGGATCCGGTGTGCAACTGCTTGGTTGGAATGAAAGACTACACCCAGACCAGCCCTTTCTGGATAATATTGAATAGCTCTGTAGTACAGAATTCACTAAATCTGCTGCTCAAATCTGACCCTTGTTTTATTTACTCACAAATAATTTATAACCTGAACAATTGTCCAAGCAAAGATCCGGTATTATTATACCTCTCATCTACTCAAAATTAGCCGGAACAAACCAAATGATTTAGAAAGGGGTTTCGGGGCAGTGTCGCATTGGATCAAGAGTGGCATTTGAATCTAAAGTTATGTGGACACTCACCGATTCTGTAATTATAATTCTCATGATATTCATAAATCTTACGATCGTATTTTCTGACGTTTAAATTGTAGCGTACATGGACACTAGCTCTGCTGTGATTTATAATCCCTATGATATCATGACCATAATCAAACTGTTTTTCTGGAAGTTGAGGGCAGGACTTTGACAAGCGATTTCGCTTCTCCCGCGACCCTTTCGGTCATGATACATGATACATGTTGTGTTGCGTTGAAATTGTCATGAAACGACTACAATCCTGCCGAAAAAAAAAAAAAAAAAAAATTATTGGCTCTGATTGGCCAGACTGGCTTTCCACCTGATTCCCCAGTAAAGGAGGGGAAGGAAACCAGCAGTTCTTTGGCCTCCTGGACCCTGATGAGGCCTTTTTTTTTCCTGTCATGTCAGGAGAATACAATTATATTCCCTAATATTTATGTTTCTGTGTTTGATACATGTATGAAAACATTTGTTGAAGACACTGGAGTGCGATTAAATGTACATTAATTTTCATTATGTTCCAGTCCATAATTGACCCCTGACTGGCCGATGAGCAGATTTACGGCTGAATTAAACTGCCTCCAGTTCTCATTATAATTAATGTTCAGCAATTAAAAAACCACTGGGCAGTTGTCCTCTAGACTTGGGGCTTAGGTCAAAAGTAATCTCCACGGCAATTAATAAATTAAAACTAAGGGAGGAAAAATTTCTTTTTCATTAACCAGACATCATCACTCTTGCGAAAAGTGGAACATCAAGTTAGTAAGTAACAAAAATAATGAGTAATTCCACCAATGATATTTCAGCATATTTTAACCTTTAAAATTAAACATGTGCATTCACATCATGTGTGAATATGCTGTATACACTGTACATACTGTATTTCAACTTCATGTCAGAGAAACAGGGAGTCGTAGATTTATAGGTTATACACTGAAGGTAAGTAATGAACATTGAGCATCAAATCCAAAATACGACCTTGTGTTCGGTTTTTCTGTTTAGCAATTAACTGCAATGAGTCTGAATATCCAGACTCTTCGAAATTAATGTTGTGATTCTGCTTTTGACCATGTTCATGCCTTGTTTATTCTGACTGCCGTTTGTGTTTTTTGATATCTGATATGTCTGACTATTCTTTGTATGTGTAGTAGGATTTGGTAATTTTGATTAGTTTATGTATTGTCTTAGTTTTTACTTTTCCATGTTTTACATTTCGCCATAGTCATATTCCGGTTCATGTTTTCCATAATGCATTGCACTTTGTCTCCCGCGTCTGGTCTCTTGTCTTGTCATTGTTCACAGCCCCAGTCCTGTGTGTAACTCTTTAGAATTTATTGGATTCTGGATTTCAACCTTCCTTCCGATCTTTTTTACTTACATCGCCTTACTTTTCTATCTTACTAACCATACTAACAGTTTGTTATTTTTGCTCGAAGTTACTAACACCGACTAACATTGTATATTATACTAACTTACTAACAGGCACCAAGGGATTGTGTAGTTTCACTTACTAATTGATTAACAAGCTCTCAGCACTCGCTCTGTTCTAGTCTCCGCCTCTTCTCTCCCTGATTGTCTTTGCTGCATTTTCTGTGGAAGCTCCACGTCTTATCACGCTGTCCTTCTTTAATTATGTATGCACGTTAGAACTCCTTAACTGGACCTGTATGTCTTTGTATAGGTTTGTCTCGTGATCCCTGTCCGCGTTTTGGCTTCTGCAAAATTGCATGTGATTAGGTTCTCCCTCATGTGCTGCTCCCTTGTAATCAGTCTGACTGTTTGCGCCTGTGTCTCTCACCATGTGATCTCCCTGGAAATGTATATTAGGTGTCTTTTCACAGCTACTCTCCGTCAGATCGTTTTCCTCAGTCTTCTTGTGCCACGTTTCATTTCGCCTTGATTACTCAGTGTTTATCTTTCTGACTGGACCGCCCGACTTTTCGATTTTTGCCTTTGTGATTTTGCATTACTGTTGCATCTGTGAGTTTTGACCTTTTTCTGCCCGACCACAAGATCTATGTTTGCTGCCCTGATTACGATTCGGATTACTCCCATTGGATTCTGGTTTTGCTTCTGTGACATACCTGGACCGGTGAACTAGACCCATTTCTGTCCGATTACGATTATTGTGATTGCTTCCCTGGTTTTCGATTCTATTTTTGCCCAACTGGATTTTGATTTTTGGATTGTAGACTTTGTACTTTTGCCTTCTGCCCTGCAGGGGTCTTCCCCCTTTATTAATAAAGCAAGTTCTACTGCATTGCCTGGTTCTCGCGACTGGTCCCTGATCGCACCCTCACCATCAAACCCCAAAAACAAAAAGATAGAATGAAAAACCAGCAATTCATGGCTCTTTGTGACCGATTTGATGAGCCGGGATATAAATTTAACCCTTTAAGGCCTACTGCAAAAATCCTAGCAGAGAATCATGCCGCCGTGTTTACCATAGTAACCTATATTTGGGCAGAAGCACAGCCCTAATTTTCTGGAACAGTTGGAATTTTTTTCAATCGCGCAAAATTTACAGTAATTATGGCACTTTCAAAATTACGAACAAAACTGTGTCAGCGACGACACGTTCGGCGTAAAAGGATTAATAGGAAATGTATTAGTAAATGTTCGGGGTCCAGCAAAAAGTCTCTTTATGATGGTTTTTAAACTGACTACTGCGAGTTTGTTCGACATCACTTTCAAAAACCGTACCTAACATTTCTATCATAACTACGGCACATTAATGTCAACTAATGTTTTTGTCCACAATGATGGAGAAGCATGAAGCATCACTATATATGTAACAGTACCATGACATACTAAATGACATGGCGTAAGCTTCCTTGTTGACATAAACATTCACAGATGTCCAGTTGATGCAGTCATAAAGCTTTTAGGTAGCTCTACACAAAGAAAGTACGTTATGCAGGAATCAAATATTTCCTCTGAACTCTTCAGCTTCAAGCCCAATCTGACGCTAACCTGCCCAAATGAGGCGCAACTGTCATTTTGCACTTTGAGGACTTAAAGGGTTAAAATAGCAAGACAGAGCAGCGTGACTAACACGAAAAATACAAATGGAACACAACCTTTGATCCTGGGCCAGGATTGATGGGGGACATTTTGTTGAGAAATCGAAGTCACGTCGGACGCGGTGAGGGAAATATTAAACACTGAAGATGCCGGACCATTATAAATGTAAGCTGTGAGATTCTCACTCACAATGGGATTGATTGACCCTGGGCTGCTGGCTGGAAGACAGAGATAAAAATATGGTGCAATCTATCCCAATTTATCCCTCTACACACACACACACACACACACACACACTCACGCTTTTCTCAGTCCAGCCCTTTGTCCCTCAAAGATTTACCTTACCACTTTGACGCATTATAGTCTCTGTGAATGGTGGCTGTGTCTTGATATTGAATGCAGTGGAATTCAAGAAGGAAGGCTGAGAATTGGGAAAAATGATAAAAATAAAAAAAATCAAGCAAACATACTGTCATGGATTTCCTCCCGCCAGATACAAATGACAACCCAGCGGGAGCTTGGTCCATGGACCTAAAGGAAAACGAGGACCCAAATGCACAGGTTGGAAAAAAAAAAGCATAGACGATTTTAATAAACTTTAAAATCAAAAATAAAATAAATAAACAGGGGGAGCAGCAACACACACGCAGAGATGAAACATGAGAATGCAGTTGCAATGCGACTGGAACAAGCCAGCCCTGAAATACGCTGCCTTCACCTAAACGAGCCACAACTGTTGCCCGTCAAAGTGGAGGTGAAGAATGCAGCAGGGGGAGGGACTGCAAAGCCAAACCCTTACACAAACAAACAAACAAACAAAAAAGTAAGTAAAGCAGTACCTTGCGGTAGTTTCCAGTCGCCTCCATCTTGAAAGTCACGATAAGTCGATTGACGAGCACAAACGAATAGATTGCAATCTGTTCCCCTATCCTTCCCATTCGTTCTTGCTCGTCAATCGACTGGAAACTACTTCAAGGTACTGTCTGCATTAACGGTGTTTTTATAATAAATTACCTATGCATTTTCAAAGTTCTCAGTGCCTCGTTTTAAATGTCAGGGCCCCCGGAATTCTACCAATGAGGTGTGGAGCTTCTTTGAGCCTTGTTAATGATGAAAAAATAGCGATTTCTTTGCATGGCAACGCTTTGCCCAATTCACTACCATTGTAAGCTTGTTGGGAGCTTCAGCTAAAAAGCCATGTATTTCGAAATGTTGCGTGCGTACGGAGGTGGGATATTCAACAAAAATTAGCACTATTAGTTAAAATTAGTTACCATGTTTCAATACACTCCAAGTCAATTTCACACCAGAATTCTCCTTTAACTGCGGTTTGCAGTTAACATAGACAGACCTCTGTTGTAAACGTATTGTAAAATTACAGTTAAAATAACTGGCAAAAAAGGTGCCAGTTAAATTAACTGGCACAAAAGGTGCAAGTTTATAACACTGTAGGGAAAAAGAGAAGTCCAACTCAAATTTCAGGAAGTAGGAGTATTTCTTTACACAGAAAACTGTCAATGTTTGGAAAAGACTGGTCAGGTCGTATTGTAGAGGCACATATCTCAGGGCAGCTTTAAGTTTTACTTATTCTATCTCAGGTATGCCCAGCCATAAGAAAGTAAACCTCATTCAGCATCAACGTTGTAAAAACTAAAAAGATGCCTTACTTAAAAAAAGTGTGCCAACCAACCAACAGGCATATTTGATTTGGCTCAACCTAAAATTTCCCAGTTTTTTGAGTAACTTGAACCACTGACACTTGAAGTTCAGCAAACTCAACAAGGCTTTGCAGCTGGTTGCCTTACTTTTTTTTTAAACTTCAGTCAACTTTTTGTTTTATTTCTTTTACAATGATGAGATCTTAATGAGCCACTCATTCAAAAAA